>JAVYIG010001348.1:0-350901 GCA_035222895.1 Strongylocentrotus droebachiensis
GAGGTAAAACATTTTGTTTGATTATATAACTACATTTGATAACATCTAGCTATTTTGACTGATTGTGACAGTCCATTGAATAAGTAGGATATTAAAATGTTGAGCTGCTTCAGTAAATAATTGTATGTTAATATACAGTAAAGCAGCTGTGAGATATCAATTCTCATTATTAATTTGTAAGTCTTGTTCAAAACACATTTGGAGTAAGCAAAGTTTGATCCATTAAGTTCATTGATGATTATGATTATTCTGCTGTAACTGTCACACTAAGGCAGAAGTAGATTATTGATTTGCAAAGCTTAGTGATCTTGGGTCCACGTATATTGTAACGCTCTACTTGGAGGACCAATTATAGCTTTGACTTTATATACAGTCCTTTGATTCTGCTGAGTGTGGGGGCAGGATTCATTCCTTCGATAAGATGGAGAATGAAGCGGAGGAGACCCATGTTAGAAAGTCGTCTAGGGAAAGACAGCCAACTGAAAAAATGGCAGCCCTTCAAGTTGGAGAAGAGATAAAGACAGAGAGAACATTCTTCAAAAGGTATGGTGCTTTAAAGACTGTTGTAAAGGAGGCAAGGTTAGCCATTAAAACAGAAAAGGAAGAAGCTGCAATAAAGAAACACCTTGAAGCACTTGAAGATGGAGAAATTAAAGGACTTGGTCATGATCTTTGAAGAGCTGAGGAGATATAAAGCTCCTTAATGACGGTCGATGGAAAAACTCTGACGAAACTGCCCAAAGATATGGGTTACCCAAAATGTTATTTGCTTTTAAGTTTGCTATGTTGAAAAAGGCTTTCCCCTTAGTATGGTTGCGTAAATCACAAGATGTAGAACGTGATGAAATAATTGATTTACAGACCATTGAGATTTCAACAGGGGATATGATAGATTTGTCAAAACTTAATACGAAAATAATATATTCACTGATTGTGCAAAAAAAATAAGAAAAAACCATATATTTTAAACGCATGGCAACAACGACTACACTTACATGCGGATTTTAATTGGTCATCTGTTCTACAGTTTAAATTTCATGTTGTACGGAATAATAAAATCAGAGAATTTAACTTTAAACTTTTGCATATGATTTTTACCATCACGATACAATTTATGCAAATGGAAGATCTTAGATTATAATACATGTGAGATATGTAATACGCTAGAAACCACTAAGCATATGATGTTGGAGTGTGAAAACGTAAGATTGTTTTGGAGAATTGTTTCAGGTGTAATCTTCAATTTATGTGGTCTAAATATTCAGATGACTGAACAGATTTTAATACTTGGTTATGAAGTTGAAAACTCAATTTGTCATTTAGTAAATTTAATAATAAATTTTGCTGAGTATGTAATATATAGAAACCACGTAAAGAATTTACAATCATTTAATAGAACACATGCGAGAACTCTATATCGTAGTCTTAAATATGAGTTGACATTTTATTTGAACTGTAAAAGTATTAAAGAGAAAATAACAATATGGTACAGAAATTAATTGAGATGCTGTAGACAACGAAAACAGATGTACTCATGAACAAACTAATGGGACGTTGCAATATTTTATTTGTTTATGATTGTATATGAGTTGAATTTGTTTATTTGAAGGAAAAGAAACAAAAAGGAATGTCAATTTGAATAATAAAGTTCCTCTGATTGAGGTTAAAGAGAAAAAAAAATAAATAAAGCTCCCATAAGAGAGGTGAGGGAGCGAATGGACCGAGCTAGCGCTATGGTAAGGGATGGGATTAATGCCCTGGAAGAAGTGTTGGGGTCTCTTGGGAGCCCCTTTGACCCTAATGACCGCAATCAAATTGCCAGGGAACTTTTGAAACAGGATTATGCTGAGACAGTCTACAGTTCAATTCTAAGCAAAACAGATCCCGAAGAAGGACCTAGCCAACAGAACGAAGTCACATCTCCCTCTGTCCACAAAGATCACGATGTACTTCCTCCAGCGTTTAATGATCATGTTGTGTCTCATCCAGCGTTCAATGATCATGTGTCTCCTCCACCGTCCGTTGATCAAGTTATACTGCCTGTTGCTAGGGATCAAGTATTTCAAGTAGGACATGCAAGAATTCGCCGAAGTAATGGCGAACAATATGCTTCGTAGTCGGCTACCAGTCCCTGTGCCATGTACATTCAGTGGGAACCCCCTGGAATTTGTTGAGTTTGAACGGAGTTTTAGGACCTTAATTGGAGAGCGAATTCCACCCGCTGAAAAGTTGTACCATCTCAAGCAGTACGTCACTGGTCCTGCAAAGGATGCCATTGCTGGATTATTTTATGGAGAGACCGAGGCTGCTTACCAAGGTGCATGGAAAACCCTGAAAGAACGATACGGACATCCATTCAGGGTTCAACAGGCGTTCAGGGACAAACTGAGCAACTGGCCTAAAGTCAGCCCTAAAGACGCTCCAGCCCTGCAGAAATTCGCCGATTACCTGGGGAGTTGTCGCGATGCAAGCCATACGTTGAAGGACTGCAGGTCCTTGATGACTGTCTGGAAAATCAAAAATTGCTAAACAAGTTACCTGAATGGCTTGTCTTGCGATGGAACCGTGTGGTGACTGACTCCCTTGAAAGATGCAAAAGATATCCAAGTTTCACAGAGTTTGTAGCATTTGTGTCCAAGGAAGCGCGTATTGCGAATAACCCTATTTCCTCATTGATCGCATTAAGAGGCCAAGAAGTGTCTTCTAATGGAGAGTCAAGGATCAACGAGAGAAGAGAAGTTTGCAAGGAACAAGGTCTCTGCCTTCAGAACCGAGGGCTACGAAAGGGACGATAGAAGAGCATCTGCAGGGATGAAGGATACAAAACTAGGTGATGAAGCTTCTGCATCAAATCAATCGAGGGAAAAGGAGCAAAATAACAAGTGGACCCAAAGCCCTGTAGCTTGTGCGCAAACTTGAGTCACCAGATAGAAAAATGCCCTCAGTTCAGGGCCAAGACATTAGAAGAACGCAAGGAGTTCATTAAAGAATCTCGCCTTTGCTTTGGATGCTTGCGGAAGGGCCATTACTCGAAGGATTGCACAAGGAGACACAAGTGTGATACCTGTAGTAAACGCCATCCGACCCTTCTTCATGAGTATCGCTCTGACAAAGTTGATGAAGGAACACAAACCGAAGAATCCAGTCAAGACACGGTTACATCCAACAAGGTACACTCTGGCAATCAGGCCAGTACTTCGATGATTGTACCCGTGTGGGTGTCTTCTGCGCAAGCACCCTCCACAGAGATTTTGACTTACGCTCTCCTCGATACGCAGAGTGATACCTCATTCATACTCGAAGATGTGGCACGAGCCTTGAGTGTAAGCCGCCAACCAGTTTGTCTTAAACTCTCCACCATGACTTCTTCATCCACAATCGATTCCGATGCAATATCTGGTCTGTCTGTTAGAGGTATGACGCTTCCCACTAAGCTTAAGATAGAGAAGTGTTACACCCGAGACTTCATTCCAGCTGACCGGACACACATTCCAGCAAGAGAGACTGCTGAAGGGTGGACTCACCTACAAGACGTAGCACAGGAAATACCCGCACTCCAAGGATGTGAGGTCGGAATGCTGATTGGGTACAATTGCTCAAGAGCCTTGGTACCTAGGCAAGTCCTCACAGGCACGGATACAGAGCCATATGCGGTCAGGACAGACTTGGGCTGGTCTATCGTGGGTTCCTCAGCATCCAAAACTGGCGGAGACTGGACAAGCCAGTGTCATAGGGCTACCACGAGAGAGATGCAAAGCCCCACGCCACATGACTTTCCCAGAGCATTAGAAGCAGATATCTCTCAATGTGAGGATGGTCACCTACAAAAAGCCACTTCCCTTCAAGAACCAGCCTGAACTGCCCAACAACAGACGGCTTCTATCGATTCGGCTTCAGCATCTCAAGGGAAAGATGGAAAGAGACGATCAATACAAAGATCATTATCTGGCATTCATGACAGATATAGTCAATGGTGGCTATGCAGAACGAGCTGAGAATGAAGCACCTCTAGGATCCACTAACTACATTCCTCATCATGGAATATACCATTCGAAGAAGAATAAGCTCAGGATAGTGTTTGATTGTTCTGCCAAGTTTGCTGAAAGGGCCAGATCTGACCAACAACTTGACTGGGGTCCTGTGCAGGAAGTGCAGGAAGCACAAAGTAGCTGTGCTCTGTGAGAAAATTTTCTTCCAGTTCAGAGTCTTATGGTGGGAGGACAACGACATCAGAAAGAATGCCTTTGTGCCCTTTACATTAGTAGTTTGTCTTTGATTGATGTTTATTATCGTTGTTAACGATCCATAAGACATTGCATGATGTGTAAAGATATCATTTTATTTGTCAGAACCATATTTAAGTGGAGTACCTATTTTGAAATTACAGATATGTCTATGTTGTTGAAGTAATTTGGTGGGAGTGTAACTGTCGGTACTCCATACTCCATACGCCTGCATATGTAGCGTTCCATACTCTCATAGCAACCCATTTGAGAAGCACAATTGTACGTCACGATGTAAAACCACGGCAAAGTTAGCCTGTTTTTATCGTAAAGTTAAACTACTTGGTCTGCATGCCCATATTATTTGGTCTGCACAGTGTTCTTACGGCAACATCTTACGGCAACATGTAAAGCGACTTCCAAGTTAATCAGCTAAATCGGCGTCATCTATCAAGTTAACGGCTTATTCGATATTCGAGAGTAAGATTGTAAGCCTGTAAACTTTCTTCAAGGAACGATGACAATAAAGGAAGCATGATTAAAGTGCCCGTATACAAGACCTGTGACTGTATTCATTTATGTGGTGTAAACGTGTCAATATCGAGAGGGGCAGGCAGAGGTGCTTTAACGCTGCGTGCGCTCTCTGTGGGAAAACCCACTTCTATTCATGACATGCACAAAATGCATTATTTTCACAGACGATCTACGAAGTGCGAGTTTAGTATTGTAATCACACTTGTATTGATGTATACACTTGAATAGAGACTCACTAGTTTTGATCAACGTTATCCGCACCTCTTTCGACACAATTGTAATCAACGTGAGAAATTAGTTATAGAACTACATGCAGTTATAGGACTCACTTGTTACATAGACTCAGGATATTGGTACAATCAAAGAGATATCTCTTTGGTACAATCTACTACGTGTCTACGTCACTGCATATAGTTTGTGCTTGCATGAACTGACTGTTGGCTTTAAGTACACATTAGCTGATCACACTTTTAAGCTGTATTGGACATTGGATATATGCGTAGAATGAGCTCGTTTTTGTAATAAGCCCAAAATCTTATATTTGCACCAATGGCTGAGAAGACCATGGAGGAGAAAGCTCCAAGCTCTTCAGAGAACCTGACGTGTCCACTATGTCTTGATATCTTCGACGAGGCAACCATCCTGACTTCATGCGGACACACCTTCTGTTGGAAATGTCTCAAGAACTATGACCTTTCCCACCAGGATCTCGATCATATGATCTGTCCTCTCTGCAGGAAGATCACCAAGTTGTCTGCGATCCGTGTCGATGATTTCCTCACCAATGTGACTGTCAACGGACTTGTAGACAATATATTGTAGCGTATATATTCAGCATTGAATGAACGCCAATAAACAATTACCCAACAACAACAACTTGTAGACAATTACAACGCCAAGTGTGGAGGGATGAACGCTGTCCTTGAGATGCGTCCAAAATGTACTGCTTGCAAGTTTCAGCAAGATGCCGTTTCGTTCTGCTGTACATGTAATAACTACATTTGTGATAGGTGTCTGGATTGTCATCAATTTCTTTAAGTCTATGTAGATCACGAGATTGTATCCATACAGGATATCAACAACGGGAAGGTCAGCATTGGTCATCTCTCCGAGAAGTGCTGCATCCACAAACAAGAGAACAAAGATATGTTTTGTGAGGATTGTAAGGTCCATGTCTGTCTCAAGTGTGTGATCGTCGGTCATAAAAGTCACAACATCGAGAATCAGGCTGACTTCGAGCAGCAGTTACGGATTAAGGTTAGTTGGTTCATTTGAGAAGCATTTATTTACTGCTTAATTCTCGGAGAGATGATTGTGCACACAGTGTGTGCGGACAAGCACTGAATCAAATGGCCGGGGTAATAGTATATCTGTAAAGCGCTTAGAGACGTCCGAGATGTATTAAGCGCTATATTAAAGCTGGGTCTTATTAATATTAGTATTTATTTATTTCATTATTTATTCGGCAATTCAGAAAAAATATAGCAATGTTAATATGTAAATATGAGTAAACAAACATCAAAGGAATGTCAATTATAAATGCACAATCTCACTGAAGGTTCTCTGAGTGTATCAGTTGACTTTATCACCTTAACCGTTATGGTCCTTCTTCCCGACCAACTGGTGCACCCAGAAGACCTGTAAACTATAGCATGAAGGTAAATAAATGTATAACATTTCATAAACAAAACACCTAATTAAAACGAAGCACAAGGAGAAATCAAACAAATATGTATGATGAAACTTGGTCATAAAACGATACTGAACATAAAAATGAGGAATCAATTATGCCTTAAAAACTATTGTATAAAATGTCAACAGGTAAACCGTTAAGTATAAAAACTGAGAAAAAACAAAATTATGAGAACATGTAGTAGCTCGCTGACATGCATGAAGTCTTTCGTCTATGTCTGATCGTCAACGAAACGGAGTTAAGTCTTTTGTCGATTCCGTTTGTTGCTACGGTAGGCAGCCAGTGAAAACGAATTCGTTTTATCAAATAATGAAAATGCAAGCATTAAACAGAACTTTGTTATTCCTTGCTCATTTTTCCTGATTGAGGTGTCATATGAAAGGGCAAAACTGAATGTTCTTTATAAAAACGTGATTTTCTCCTTGAAATTCAGATACCGTGCGCCAAATTACTTTCTGGTTCCCTCTCTTCAAATTGATTTTAATCACTCATGCGTGAAATATGCATAATATGAGTTGCATCAAATGAAAGAAGAGGATCTAAGCCTTGCAAAAATGTGTCATTTATTAATTATAATTGTGATTAAATTATGATAAAACATCGGAAATTCTTGATTTCGTTTTTTCTGGGACGCACTGTACATGTATATTTGTCTACAACTTAGGCACCGCGAACATGGGAGAAGATAATTCTACATGTATCTATCAAAGGGTTGGGGCGAAATGAGACCCCCCCCCCCCTCCCCCTTGACAATAAGTATTTGGCAGCATAGCCCCATCAGCATCTAGGCTTCCTCGCATTTTAATAGTTGGAATGTGTCTCATCATTGTACAAACCCTATCAGTTGTTTCGCTTGGTCGCTACATTCCCATGTTATAGTAAACTTTCTTTATAATCCTCAATATTAAAGAAACACTTTTACATGATGTATGTTATGTCATTATTATATTAATAACTTTAAGGATGCTTCAATTTGCAAATATCTTAAATGTTGTGTTTTGCATAGGCTTAAGAGAGCTATATTCCCATCCACTACTACAAGAGGAAAGCCCCATCAGCATATAAAGAGGAATGCAATGTCTTTTTCTCTTTCTTTTGTCGAAAATTGAAAACAATATATATATATATATTTTTTTTTTTTTTTTTGGGGGGGGGGCTATTTGTAGGTAATTAGCGTAGCTACATTTTATAGCTTAACATTAGTCAAAAATCCAGATTGTTTACCCCCCCCCCCCCCCGAAGAAAAAAATTATATATGGGAACGAATCCGGGCACCTGGAAGGTACGAATGGGTACATGATATCATCATCTCAATTTCAATTTAGTTCAGTTTAGTTCATTTTTTGTTGTCAGCCGTCTAAAATCAAATATTCTAAGCATATGTAACATAAATAAGAATACAAAATAAATGGTTAGGATGTCCCTATAAGCAAAGGCTTGATAAAAACGGAGCACTCAATTCATAGGTTTCTTTCTTCTCTCCCTGTTTTTCTTATTCTCGATCTCAATCTCTCTATCTCTTAGTTATCTCCTCCATTTTGTGGTTTAACATTTAAGTGGTAAAAGAGGCACGTATCTAGATTATCCAGATAACTTCGTAGCTACGCCACTTTTGGAACTAAAACTCAAAATCCACAAATATCATATAAATAAATGTCAGGAATCAGGGAAATTTCATTATTTTGTAGTTGTGCATAATGGCCTATATCAATTGCTATCTTTGCTTTAAAGTAACAGTGTAGAAATATTTGTCCTTGTCTATAATTATGATGAATATGATGATGAATTGTTTTCATAAATAATGAGTAATGCTAAAAATAATAACATAAATAAAAATAAAAAAGTATTGTAATTATGATAAAAATAATCATAGTGATAATGTTAATGGAGATTGGACGTGGTTCTAACTTTTGTGAAACTTCAGGCGCGTTTAAAATCAGTGTTTCATTTTCAAACCAGCTCCATGAAATTAGTATACATCTGTTACTAGAAAATGTTCTTTTCAGTTCTCTATTTTGTGTTTCTTTTAGGTGAGCGACCTTGTCCAACGATGTACCACTAAGAAGACAGAACTGGAGAAGAACATTCAGAATGTTGAAGTACAACGCCATGAAGTATACACTGCCGTGCAGAAACTACTGGACGATGTCAGTCAAGCCTACAGCATCAAGGCCAAAAAGCTTGAAGAAAATCATCGAAATCTCATAGAGCAAATCAATGCATTAAAGCGGAGTTTCGATGACGACCTCAATGTCTTGAAATTCAACAATCGACAGAGGATCAAGAGCATTTGTAGTTCAATAACACTGGTAGCTAATGACAGACTGGGTCGTCTTGAGACAGACAATCTGTCTGCTCATACATTGCTCTGTGAGGAGCTGGATGCCATGCTGACGAAGGCTACTGATCACACTTCTGCGGCAGCCATTACGAAGAAAGCACAGAAGAAGAGGTTCAAGCCTGCAGATACTCGTCTTGACCTCGGGAGCATCTCAGAATCAGATCCCAAGTTGCAAGTCATTCAGTGTGTAAATCTACGGGGATACATGTGGGGAATGACCCAGTACTCTAGTGATAGCGTGGCTATCGGATATTATGATAAACATGGTATTGATATCATTGATTCAGCTTGTAAAAAGCACCAGTATGCAAACATACCAAGTAACATGGAGTTTACTGCTCTTCTGTTTCAACAAGACAGGTCGTTATGCGTATCGAGGAGCAATAAAGAAGCACAAATATATTCTCCCAATGGATCCAGGAAATCAACCATCCACGTGAAAGGCAGTAGATATTATCTCAAACTAAACAGAAGTCCTTCAGATGAAATTCTCATCGCTAACAATGAAAAGCAAGTATACATCTATGACCCGACTGGATCCACTCTCAAACACACTGTTCCAACAAAACACAACACGACGAGCCAGGTATCTGCTACCAGGTCGGGTTTGATTGTCACGAGTTCATGTAGTCACACCAATCCAAGCGTGGTAACGGTCTATGACAGGGATGGGAATGCTGGTAAGTCTCTACTAGCTCCAGACGATGTCTACCTGTATGCTGCCCTGGATGAGCAGGACAGGGTGTATGTAGCGAGTGTTGATCGTGCGAATGGTAACGTGGTGATCAGGCTCTATGACCTTGATGGTCTGAACCTGAAAGAGAGAGTTGAGTTCAAAGTACTTAATCTGACGCTTGGTTTAAATTGGTGCTACTTGACTTCCCTCTCTCCAGACATGCTCGCGTTTGCTTGTTACAACAAGTTGTATTTTATCAAAGTATCACTGTAATCCATTTCTCACTCTATATTACCATTATTGTTCGTGTGTATACCTTTCTTCTCCAGCTCCACTCTAATAGGGGCCTATCAAGTGTCATATTCTATTGTTTATGATGTGATAACTAACCGAATGAGAAGATGCCTATTCTCTCGATAGATTGTAATTTCCTGAATACCGTGGTCATTATCCAATATAATTATAACTTTCCTTTCTCGAAAAAGTATGTAAATTGTTTCATCGTTTCTCCTAGATATTTACTGAAAGCCAGTGATATGATATTATAATGAACAACTTGAAAATTGGTAAGATATTGATTAACTTCTTATTAGTGTCATTTCCCTTATGTTGTTATCCTCAAATATTTATTTTTTAATGTTTGTGCTTATATTTCTTGATTTTTGTGGTGACTATTTTGTATCTTTAAGTGACGAAATAATTAATATTGACATCGTAAATAGGACCTCATTGTAAATAAGCTTTTTAGCTTCACGGGTTATCCTGTAGAATTATCGGTATTCTTATTTTGTTTTCATTTTATGATATCATTTTATTCTTCGTATAGATGTTACATTGAACTTGCCTAATACATCAAATAAAATTTTAGAAATTCCTTGGAGGACCATGGAGCTATTTTCCATGATAAATTCCATCGTATTTACTTTGCTCCCTGTCTAAAAAGCCATTAAATTGAAAGCTCTGGGAAGTGATAATGTGACGGATTAGTTTGTTATGATGTAGTGAAGAACAATTAAGAAAACATAGGCCTAGGTTAACAGTCGGAAGTTCTGCTCCTTGACTAAACATCTTAAGGAATGTAAGAATATTATGATATCTTTGTAAACATTTACTGCATTTCTGTTATAATTGGTAATGTCACTTTGCATACTTCATGTGAATTCGGCAGTTTTCCTTTTCATAATGATTACCGCTTCAATTCAAATCACCTAAGTTAAATTCGATTTAATTCAATGAAATCTATACAGACCGTCGATTAGTGACGTGAAATTTAGAATATCTTCCTCTGAATTTTATAATGGTAGAAAGAGAATCGGGTTAAGATAGGTTTGTGATTATTATATGTTAAATTGTAGAAATGATGAGGATATCAAACCTACCTCTGTTCATGCTAGTAGACATGCTTGAATCTGGAAAAAACATAATTTTAATTTTTTTCTCATCGTTAGAAAATGACATGCCAGCATATGTTTGGATGAATATGACATCGCAGAAATTCCTTGTACGCTTAAGCGACCTGACTTGGGGACGATTTTCGTTCTCACATTAATTTTGTTGTCTTTTTTTTTTTTTTTTTTTGATAGGGGGGGGGGGGGGGTCTTTTTTAGTAAGCGCATCTCGATGGAAAATTATGTCATTGTATGTTTTGGGTGACGTATTAGTCATACAGCTTTCATCTTTCGTCTGAAAACCCATTCCGACTTAAGATTTTGTTTCAGTTTTTGTGTCATGATAATGTACCTACAACTTCCTCCTGACAAAGTCTGTTGCATGTGTATAGATGCGGTGACCCAATGTGATCGACTTGGATTCCCTTTTTGAGGGCTCTTGGGACCAAATCCGAGGGCATTCTCCAATTTTGTTTCGAGAATAGCATGGAGGGTCAGTTTTGTTTCGTCAATTCTGATGAATATTTTGAGACAGACTTCTGACCTCTATAATGTTTTGTATACAAAGTTCATATTTTGAATGTTTCCTCTAAATTTTGGTCTCTTTTTTTAATTGAAAATAGAAAGTAAAGAGAGCATATATTACATGTACATGTAAATGTTATTGTTTATTGACACTGGATATTTGTGTCAGATATATTGTACTCCCTGATATTGCCTTCTGTATTAACAAAACATGTTATTACTACAAGCGTAACCAAATTAAAGATAAAGAGAGCAGCATATATTTCAGATTATAAAAAACCTTTTCCTGAATTTGTTTCATTGTTACCGAGGTGATAATAGAAATACCTTGAAGGAATTGCACATCATAGACTTGCACATGAATAGGGAATATTCATGTGTTTATACGGGGAGATGGAGAAATGGAGAGAGAGAGAGAGAGAGAGAGAGAGGGAGAGAGAGAGAGAGACTCAAAGCCGATATTAGTCGCCCTCTATTGCTGAATATTATTTTAGAGATATGACTGTACTGTGTGGATGAATTGTGAATGAATTACGTCGGGGTCACCAATTTAGAATTCTGAGTGTGAGGGTTTGTGAATGGATATTGGAAAGCGTGTTCACTGATCACACAACATATAACTCTCTTTTTTATTTAGCTACGAGGAAGCAAGGTTGCACTGGCAATAAAATACATGATAACAAGAATTCCCTATTCGTTATGTTTATTGAGGTACTGATGTTGCAGACAAAACACTTGCAAAGTGTAATCATGCAATAAATCAAATATGGTGATTCAATCAGAATCGATTGAATGGGAATTGAAGATATTGCACGTAGTTACATTGAATGATCATGGATGAGAATGAACACGAATAAATGCAGTGAATGAATATAGCTTACGATGATGGTAGAAATTAAGTCGAAAGCCCAATGAAGATGATGACGGATAAAACGAAGGAAGGGGCTCACGCGATGACGATGCGGAGGCTTGGAGGCGGAGATGCAGCTCCTAGTCGTGGCTGAAGAGCCGTGAAGGATCTCAACGCTGACGCTTGTGATGATGATGAGGAAGAAGCTCTCAGGCAAGAAGAGAGGAGAAGAATGTGGCGCTCGAAGACGGAACAGTGTCACAGTGAGTCGTTCGATGTCGGAGGCCAAAATGCAGACATCAAAGTCAGTGGGAATGCTGAGTAGTGGGTCGCGCGGAACCACGTTGCTCGATTGGAAGGATAAACACACGTGGTCTGACTTATGTATATAAATAAGCAGCGTGATGGAAAATTACTGGAACATGAATATACAATAAAAATAATTATGGCGAATGAATGAGTCGCTACACTATATACCATCAAGTTCAAAGGTTTTATATTCATTGAAGTCAATTATCAAAACTCCTATCAGATTTTAATAGGACATTTATCAGATGTAAAAAGGGGCATTTTGGAAAGGGGGAGGGGCTCATATAATATCGCATAATATCCTTTAAAATGTAAAAGTAAATATTGTGAATCTGTATTCCGTTGGTATCACGTAAGCACAGTTTACACTGTGTAATTACAAGATTAAGAGTTATAGAAATAGAACTGTTCTACAAAAATGTATCTTCCGCCTGCTCTTTTAAAGATACTATGTCTCTTTTGCAGTCAATATCAAATTCTGTAGAGCTTTGCAGGAATTATGAATATGTCATGTATGTTTTATCTGTGAAATTTAAACATTAGCAGTGTCCTAGTATCCAAATTTCAAGGAAACCCGTTTACCCTCTAGACTTCACTGTCAGATACTATTGACTGACTGACTGACATCTTTTATCTTTGGTAATAACATGAGCTGTAACAGGTACATGAGCATTTTGTCTACCTTAATAACCCACTACTAAGTCTTGTACTGGCCAAAATTAAACTAATTTATTCTTTGTGCAGCACAAAACGTACGACAATGTAGTAAAAGGGTCTGAAAATCAGATTAATACTTAGCTGATTGCAATAACTTAAGTCGATCCGACAACTGTTGTTTGCCCACTAAAAGCCATTTTCAAGCCCTTTCATTTTGAGGATAGTTCTGAATTAGTGTTGTCTTTTAAATGTCGTTGGAATTTAACCTTTTCATTTGATTGGCCTGCAAATGGGACATTATAGTACCTTTAAGGAGTCACTTCCTGCCTGCATGGTTAAACAAATATTTTCGCCTAAGGGGATATGGTGTACACATTTCTAAAAACATTAAGTCAAGTTCCTTCATTTAATACATGACTAATTTTCAGCACTTTAATGTTTCACTCACATTCTGAAAAGTACTCTAAAGTACAAGCGACCTTTGGGGGAAATAAGTGTTAACATTCCTGAGGTTCTTTGGGAGTTAAGGCTTGTAATAAACAAGAGAGATATTGGTCGTTTTAATAGTTCACTACCACGTAGTCTATATGAACCCATTGCGCTATCTAATTCTTCATTAAAATATTTCAATTATAACTTTATTTTAAAAAAAATGGAGTTTGCATTTCGGAATTTGGCTAATGGCCATTAGAAAAAAATCAAGTAAAAAACATGGTACATACCTGTACAAATGAATTAAACATCATATAGTCACACATGTAGTCTCACCAGGATAATGTGCAAAGCACATACAGATTCATAAACATTCATGTTGATTAGCAACTAATGTACAGAAATTACAGGCATCTAATAACTGTTTAATACCTGAAATCATTTCAATAGAGCGTCTAAAGTTTGATACCAATACAGATAAAGATGAGTGCTGGTCAATTCAATCTAACTGCATGGCATGTCCGAGAGGAACTGTCCAGAAGCGATTGGAAACTGTCTATAAAGTTATTGGGAAATCGAAAACAGTAAAAACAGATGCACGTAGATATATGATTCGAGCAATGTTTCAGTCTTATTTTGGCTACTTTGCTGGTCACAATCCATTCACTTTGTCTTTACAATGAGAAGGGACAAAAAAATCAACAGTTTTCCCCAAAATGCAGTACAAACAAAACTCTTATGATTACATTTATATTTCAAATGAATCATATTTCAGTGCAATATGCTAGTATGGCCTACTTTGAAATCATTTTTCTCCTTATCAGCTCTTCAGATAAACGTGATTCACATTATCATGGTTATTTAATTTAATTTAATTTAATTTATCATGGTTATTTAATTTAATTAGGTTAGATTTCCAGGTACATGTATGAACGAACAGAAATGACAACACAGAGCATATAACATGAAATAGTTACAAAACAGTGAGAATGCCACCAGCGGACGCATGAGGATGACCTAAATGAATTGTCATTCTGTCATGAGGTTCTCCACGTATGCTGATGTTACATGTGAATAGATTTAAGGAGTAACGATAAAATAACCTAACATAATTCAAGTTCATCCATCAAGCATAATAGTTTATAGAAAGATTTCATGTATGTTGAAATTTGTGGCATGAAGAAAATAAAAACCATGTACGGCATGTGAAGAATTACAAATCGCCTAAAAGCCTAAATCATGAGATTATGTTTATAAGAGAGGAAGTGGTGAAATATTTTTCAGGCGAATTTTGCATTGAAATAATTGTAGCCTCGTAGGATTCCATAAGTTAAAAAATTAAGAGAAATTTTGACAATGAAAAGGAAAGAGAATGAGAAAAATGAAAGGAGATAAGGGAAGAATAGTAGAGAACGGAGGGGTGACATATAAGTGTGATTATCGTCGTGTACCCTTCAAAACAAAGTGATAAAAGCAAAAAAAAATGTGTTGCTCTTTTACGGTACCTAGGATTCTACTAAAGTGGATCTCCAACACGATGGCCCGAATTCACAAAGCAAGGTTTGAGCTCAGACCAAGGTTTGAGCTCAAACCTCCTTTTGTTCCGCCAAACCTCCTTTTGTTATTTACAAACCTGGTTGTAAATAACAAAAGGAGGTTTGGCGGAACAAAAGGAGGTTTGAGCTCAAACCTTGGTCTGAGCTCAAACCTTGCTTTGTGAATTCGGGCCAATGTATCCGCAATTAAAACTTAAAAAGTCGCCCTCTATGATGAAAATGATGAATACCGCCGAAAGTTCAAAGGTGCTTTAACGCTGCGTGCGCTCTCTGTTGGGAAAACCCACTTCTATTAAATAACATGCACAAAATGCATTATTTTCACAAACGATCTACGAAGTGCGAGTTTAGTATTGTAATCACATTTGTATTGATGTATACACTTGAATAGAGACTCGGTAGTTTTGATCAACGTTATCCGCACCTCTTTCGACACATATTTGTGATCAAAGTGCGAAATTGGTATAGAACTGCATGCAGTTATAGGACTCACTTGTTACATAGACTCAGGATATTGGTACAATCAAAGAGATATCTCTTAGTCTTTGGTACAATCTACTACGTGTCTACGTCACTGCATATAGTTGGTGCTTCCATGACCTGACTGTTGGCTTCACATTAGTACACATTAGCTGATCACACTTTTAAGCTTTATTGGAAATTGTATATAAATTATGCGCAGAATGAGCTCGTTTTTGTAATGAGCCAAAAATCTTATATTTGCACCAATATGGCTGAGAAGACCAAGGAAGAGAAAGCTCCAAGCTCTTCAGAGAACCTGACGTGTCCACTATGTCTTGATATCTTCGACGAGGCAACCATCCTGACTTCATGCGGACACACCTTCTGTCGGAAATGTCTCAAGACCTATGACCTGTCCCGCCAGGATCTCGATCACATGATCTGTCCTCTTTGCAGGAAGATCACCAAGTTGTCTGCGAACCGTGTCGATGATTTCCTTACCAATGTGACTGTCAACGGACTTGTAGACAATTACCACGCCAAGTGTGGAGGGATGAACGCTGTCCTTGAGATGCGTCCAAAATGCACTGCTTGCAAGTTTCAGCAAGATGCCGTCTCATTCTGCTGTACATGTAATAACTACATTTGTGATAGGTGTCTGGATTGTCATCAATTTCTTAAAGTCTATGAAGATCACGAGATTGTATCCATACAGGATATCAACAACGGGAAGGTCAGTATTGGTCATCTATCCGAGAAGTGCTGCATCCACAGACAAGAGAACAAAGATATGTTTTGCGAGGATTGTAAGGTCCATGTCTGTCTCAAGTGTGTGATCGTCGGTCATCAAAATCACAAGATCAAGAATCAGGCTGACTTCGAGCAGCAGTTACGGCTTAAGGTAATTAGTGGGTTCATTTGACAAAAAATAATTGCGTTTGGCTAAGGCCTGACAAGATTTGCTCATACAATTCAGATAGAGAAAGGTACCATAGGCACCAGAAGCGGGGAGGGGACTGGTCGAGGGAACTGCATGGTTCAATAATCACGTGGGGGTTGTTCGCTTCGCAAGGAAAAAACAGATGTATATATATATATGTAATTCCTTTGCATTATAACGAGATAACAATTACTCTGAAATCTAAATTGTACATTTTCAGCATCCTAAAATCAACATTTTCCCACTCGTGTTTATCATATAGCCTACATGTATATGTAAACGTTGTCTACAATATATGCACCGCAAACATGGGAGAAGATATTCTTATCTTCTAAGAGGTTGGGGCAAAGTGCGTCCCCCTCCCCTCTTTTGACAATAAATGTTTGGCAGCAAAGCCCTATCAGCAGATAAGTTCTCTAAGATCTAAGATCCATAATTCAACAATTCCAAAACCTAAATTTACTCATTTATTGGTCGCTACCATCCCCTACAAAAGCAAAAACCATAAGAGGCATATTATTCCCTCTATCGGGGGGGGGGGGGTGGAGCCAAATTGTTTCTGCATCCACTCCTTCACAAGGCCAAATATCTTTACAAACAAAGGAGGATTTGCTTTTCCCGCCTCCCTTGCCAGACAAAATCTTTTGACATCAATCATTTTGCAGCATAAGCAACAACAAAAAAGAGATCCTACAAAAACAAAGTGTCACTATTCCATATTCTAAAATTCCCCCTCGATTGTTACACACCCTCGCATAATAAATGTACCCTTTCTTCCAAAACATAAAAGCGAGGAGGCTGATGATTTTTTTTTCTTTCTGTCAAGGTGGCGGCTAAATTATAAATTATTTCCCCCCTTTACAAGCCACAATTTAGCCGTGTATCGATTAGCTTTAAATATTTCTGTACAGATGCAAAAATGCAACATGCAATGATCTGAATGTTCACGTTTTCAGTAAACCATGTTGAAATCCTCAATGTAGTTCCTAACTTGCATGTATAACGGTGTATAGTCTTCTTTAGCTATAAAATACAAAAGCGCTTTAATACCCAAGGCCCCTGAGTATTCGGGTAGAGCTTTCCTCTATAAAGGGGGGGGGGAAGGCAAAGGCCCCGCCCGGCTCGCAAGACAATAGCACAATTACATGTGATGATATTGCAGATTAGAAAAGCAATTAAGTGCTCTAAAATACGGTTATAAATTTCCAAAACGCTCTGTTTTTCCTCTTGGTCACTGGTCTTCCTTGCATTTTAATAGTTGGAATGTTTCTTACCATTGTACAAATCCTGTCTACTTTATATGGTCTCGTAGCGGATAGGGAGTGAAGATCGATGCTTCTCTCTAGTTAAGCGGGTAGGGCGACACTTTTGCCACCCCCTCTTAGAAGACATGAAGCTCTTTCTGTTGCTCACATAATTATATGCAAAATCATTATTTTGAAGCAGGCTGGGATTTGCCGTGGTGTTTCAAACTATATTTGAACTTTTAAATTTCGCAGAAGCAAATAATTTCGCTCGGTCGCTACACTCCCCCGCGTAATAGTAAACTTTCTGTCGAGCTATATAATCCTTGATATCATAGAAACACTTGTATATGAGGTATGCTATGTAATTCTTAGAATAATAATTTTAAATATGCTTCAATTAGCAAATATCTTAAATCTGTTTCTGTGTTTTAAAACATATGCTTATTTTAAGAAGCTACATTCCAATCCAATACTAAAATCAAAAAGAGGAATGCAAAGTCTTGTTCTCTTTTATAAATATCAAGAAAGGAGGGGGGCTTTTGAAGGTAGTAAGCGTAGCTACATTTCATAGCTATACATTAGTCTAAAATCCTTAAACATCGAGAGTGTTTGCCCCCCCTCCTCCATACATGGTATCATCATCTTAAATTCTGTTCATTTTTTAACCATTTAAAATCAAATATATAAGCATGTAATATGAAAAAGAATACAAAATAAAAGGTTACGATGCCCCCTAAAAGTGAAGCCTTGGAAAGAGTGGTTCTAACTTTAGTGAAACTTCAGGCGCGTGCAAAATCGGTGTTTCATTTTCAAACCAACTCCATGTAATTTGCATACATCTCATTCTATATAGAAAATGTTTTTTTCACTTCTCTATTATTTGTTTTGTTTAGGTGAATGACCTTGTCCAGCGATGTGCCGCTAAGAAGACAGAACTGGAGAAGAACATTCAGAATGTGGAAGTACAACGCCATGAAGTATACGTTGCCGTGCAGAAACTACTGGACGATGTCAGTCAAGCCTACAGCATCAAGGCCAAAAAGCTTGACGAAAATCATCGAAATCTCATAGAGCAAATCAATGCATTAAAGCGCAGTTTCGATGACAACCTCAATGTCTTGAAATTCAACAATCGACAGAGGATCAAGAGTATTTGTAGTTCAATAACACTGGTAGCTAATGACAGACTGGGTCGTCTTGAGACAGACAATCTGTCTGCTCATACCTTGCTCTGTGAGGAACTGGATGCCATGCTGAAGAAGGCTAGTGATCACACTTCTGCGGCAGCCATTACGAAGAAAGCACAGAAGAAGAGGTTCAAGCCTGCAGATACTCGTCTTGACCTCGGGAGCATCTCAGAATCAGATCCCAAGTTGCAAGTCATTCAGTGTGTAGATCTACGGGGATTCATGTGGGGAATGACCCAGTACTCTGATGATAGTGTGGCTATCGGATATTATGGTACACATGGTATAGATATCATTGATTCAGCTGGTAAAAAGCACCAGTATGCAAACATACCAAGTAACATGGAGTGTAATGCTCTTGTGTTTCAACAAGATAGGTCGTTATGCGTATCGAGGGGCAGTAGAGAAGCACACATATATTCTCCCAATGGATCCAGGAAATCAACTATCCACGTGAATAGCAATGCCAACGATCTCCAACTAAACAGAAGTCCATCAGATGAAATCCTCATCGCTAACGAAGAAAAGCAAGTCTACATCTATGACCCGACGGGATCCACTCTCAAACACACTGTTCCAACAAAACAGAACGATACGATGCAGGTGTCTGCCACCAGGTCGGGTTTGATCGTCACGAGTTCATGTCACACCATTCCAAGCGTGGTGACGGTCTATGACAGGGATGGGAATGCTGGTAAGTCTCTACAAGCTCCAAGCGGTGTCTGCATGTATGCCGCCGTGGATGAGCAGGACAGGGTGTATGTAGCGAGTGTTGATAAAGAGAATGGTATCGTGGTGATCAGGCTCTATGACCTTGATGGTCTGAACCTGAAGGAAATAGTTGAGTTCAATGTACTTAATCTGACACTTGGTTATAGTTGGTGTTACTTGGTTTCCCTCTCTCCAGACATGCTCGCGTTTGCTTCTGACATGAAGTTGTATTTTATCAAAGTAACCCTGTAATCCATGTCACACTCTATATTACCATTATTTTGCGTGTGTATACCTCTCTTCTCCAGCTCCACTCTAATAGGGGCCCATCAAGTGTCATATTCTATTGTTTATTATGTGATGACCAACCGAATGAGAAGACATCTATTCTCTCGATAGATTTGAATTGCCTGAATACCGTTGTCATGATCTAATATAATTAATACTTTCCTCTCTCGAAACAGTATGTAAATCGTGTAATCGTTTCTCTTAGATATTTACTGAAAGCCAGTGATATGATATCATGATGAACAACTTGAAAATTGGTAAGATATTGATTAAATTCTTATTAGTGTCATTACCCGTATGTTGTTATTCTTAACTATTTTATTTTGTAGTTCGTGCTTTTAGTTCCTGACTATTGTTGTGATTATTTTGTATCTTTAAATGACGAAACAATTAATATTGACATTGTAAATAAGCTTTTCAAGTTTCACGGGTTATCCTGTCGAGTTATCGGTATTATTTTGTTTTCATGTTATGATATCATTTTACTCTTCGTATAGATGTTACATTGAACTTGCCTAATACATCAAATCAATTTTTGTGTAATCCTTGGCGGACCATGGTGCTATTTTCCATGATAAATTCCATCGTATTCACTTTGCAACCTGTCTAAAAAGCCATTAAATTGAAAGCTCTGGGAATTGAATAATGTGACGGATTAGTTTGTTATGATGTAGTGAAGAACAATTAAGGAAACATAGGCCTAGGTTAACAGTCGGAAGTTCTGCTCCTTGATTTAACATCTTAAGTAATGTAAGAATATTATGAAATCTTTGTTAACGTTAACTGCATTTCTGTTATAATTGGTAATGTCACTTTGCATATTTCATGTGAATTCGGCAGTTTTCCTTTTCATAATGATTACCGCTTCATTTCAAATCATTTAAGTTTAATTCGATTTAATTCAATCAAATCTATACAGACCGTCGATTAGTGACGTGGAATTTGGAATATCTTCCTCTTAATTTTATAATGGTAGAAAGAGAATTGGGTAATATAGGATTGTGATTATTATAAATTGCAGAAATCATGAGGATATTAAACCTACCTATGATCATGCTAGTAGACATGCTTGGCATACCCAGGGGTGAATCTGGAAAAAAACATAATTTTAATGTTTTCTCATCGTTAGAAAATTACATACCAGTTGATATGTTTGAATTAATATAATTATGACATCGCAGAAATCCTTGTACGCTTAGGCGACCTAACTTCGGGACAATTTTCGTTCTCACGTTTATTTGTTGTCTTTTATTATTATTTTATTTTGATAGGGGGTGGGGTCTTTTTTAATAACCGCATCTCGATGTAAATGTTTTTGGTGACGTATTTGTCATACAGGTTTCATCTTTTCGTCTGAAAACCCATCCCGACCTAAGATTTTGTTTCAGTTTTTGTGTCATGATAATGTCCCTACAACTTCCTCCTGACAAAGTCTTTGGCAAGGGGTAAATGCGGTGACCCTGTGATCGACTTGCGTTCCCTTTTCGAGGGCTCTGGGGACCAACTCCAAGGGCATTCTCCAGAGTCCAGACTGACGTTTGTCTTCGAGAATAGTAGGGATGGTCTAAGTTTGGTTTGGTCAATTCTGATGACTATTTTGGGACGGACGTCTGGCCTCTAGAATGTTTTGTATACAAAGTTCATATTTTGAATTTTTCCTCTAAATTTTCGTCTCTTTTTTTATTAAAAATAGAAAGTAAAGAGAGCATATATTACATGTACATTTTGTTGTTGTAATTAAATGTTATTGTTTATTGACACTGGATATTTTGTGTCAGATATATTGTACTCCCTGATATTGCCATCTGTATAAAAAAAATTGTTATTACTACAAGCGTAACCAAATTAAAGATAACAAGAGCAGCATATATTTTAGATTATAAAAACATTTGCCTGAATTTGTTTTTTTATTTACTGAGGTGAAAATAGAAATACCTTGAAGTAATTGCACATATCATAGACTTTGGGAATATTCATGTGTTTATACGAGGGGGGGGGGGTGGAGAGAGAGAGAGAGAAAGAGAGAGAGAGAGAGAGAATGACAGAGAGAGAGAGAGAGAGAAACAAAAAAGGAAAGATCCGACAGAATGGTGATGAGAGAAATTCATATCGTTAATTCGTGGACCTATATTGTAGGGCCTATGCATGAATATTTCAAATAAATCATATTTCCGTGCAATATGGGGTATAGTAACATCTTCAATTTGATATAATTTTCACATTATCAACTCTTGAGACAGACATAATTCACATATGAGGGTTATAACAAAGACAGAGTGACAGAGAGAGCCTGGAGAGAGAGAGAGAGAGACAGACTCAATGCTGAAATTAGTCGCCCTCTATTGCTGAATACAATTTTAGAGATATGACTGTGTGGATGGATTGTGAATGAATCAGGTCGGTCAAACCAATTTAGAATTATGAGTGTGAGGATATTTTGAATGGATATTGGAAAGCGTGTTCACTGATTACACAACATAACTCTCTTTTTTATTTAGCTACGAGGAAGCAAGGTTGCACTGGCAATAAAATACATGATAACAAGAATTCCCTTTTCGTTATGTTTATTGAGGTACTGATGTTGCAGACAAAAAACGCTCGTGATGATGATGTCGTGGGTGGGGGTTGGACCTCGCTAGGGACCGGTAGTATCAATGATGAGACAGGACAGCAGATTAAGGTCTATGAGGTTTATTCTGTGTCGTAACAAAAAACCCTGTAAAGATACAGATAAAATCGGTGATAAATCACTTGTATCACATTACAGATTCAAATAGTTCAATGTCATCGTTGACATATGTTTTATGCCTTTGTTTGACTCTACATAATAGGCAATAAAGTCTGTTTAAAGTTTACAACTTCAACTGGTTAGTGCTTTATTCTAGTGATCTCCATTCTGGTTGTCAAGTCAGTACATAACACAAGAGGGCGCACTGCCACTCTAAACCATATATAACATCCTTCCTTCTTTAAGAAGTTAATACCTGTATATTATTTTGTCAACCTGAAATGCATGTATGAATGCCCATATCAGTACACATAAATCTAATTAGAAATCCTCTGGAAATATCTGTGTTCATAGAAATAGTATCATAATAAATCAACTTCAGCATGGATGCATAATTACACCTGAGTGGTTTTGTTGTTCTTTTGAGACAATACATATGAGCTTAAATTCTGTTTTCTCTCGATTAGTCCTTTGGAACACTGGCTTAGATTATGTATCATCTTCATCAAATTTCAAATAGATCCAAAATCAAATACTTTTGTTTTGATTTGTCTAAACAACACCAACCAATCAATATAAACAACATACTAACTTTCTTTCTTGTTAATTAACAGGTGACTTTCCTGTATAAATAATTAACTTTCTCTTAATGAAACAAATATATAGTTGTCTGTCTACATCTATATAAAGTAGTTACACATAATGTTTATTTAATGATAAACAACAAAATCTTTCATGTGAGCTGGTGGATGGCGAGCTCTGGTACTACGGCGAGCTGGTCTTGGTGGTTCTTGAGTCTCTTCAGCGAGCTGGGGTTCGCGAATATCATTATTTGCTTCGCGACGAGGAGACTTCGCTACGTGATCTGGAGAATTTGTGTCGCTACGCTTCGCTTCGGATGTTGATGGCTCTGGTTGTTCGCGAGTTACGCTAGTAGGCGTGGAGAATATATCTGACTGGTCACTGAATGTGCTACTACATGTGCGCAAGTGCTTCCTGTTTCGTCGAACTATATTGCCATTCTCTGACCTGACTAGATATGATCTGGAATCAACTTGTTTCTCTACTCTCGCTTTGTGCCATCGCTTACTCTGTGCGTTAGACTGCGGCTGAACACGAACAATATCTCCGCGTTTCAATGGTGGTAGCTCTTTCGTGCTCTTATCGTAGTACTGCTTTTGCTTCTTCTGCTTTTCCGCTTTCTTTGCGACAACTCTATTTTGTGTGCGAGGAATCAGAAGCTTGGACGCGGTTGGTACAAGAGTGCGAGTGCGACGACCGTACAGGCGTTGAGCTGGCGAGCTATCAAGTCCTGCTGTGGGTGTGTTACGCCAATTTAGAAGAGCTAGCTGAAAATCTTCTTGAGCTTCAGTTGTCTTACGTAAGAGACCCTTCGCAATCTTGACGGCACTCTCCGCTTTCCCATTGCTCTTGGGATAATATGGAGAACTCGTGATGTGCTCAATCTCATACTCCTGCATGAAGGTCGCGAAATCTTGAGAGTTAAATGGGGGACCATTGTCCGACATAATGGTTTCTGGGATACCGTGACATGCGAAAATGCTCTTTAGTCGCCTGACGACTGCTCTGGTATCTTTCTTGTGTGGCAGAGGAAGAACTTCGAAGTAGTCTGAGAAGTAGTCCACAACACAAACATAGTTCTTGCTGTTCAACTCGAATAAGTCTATACCGAGTTTCTGCCACGGACGTTTCGGCAAGTCATGATTGATCAGAGGTTCACTTCTTTGCTTCGGAGCAAAGGTTGCACAGACTTCACAGTGTGAGAGATAGTCTGTAAGATCGCTTGTCATCCCTGGCCAAAATACACATTCTCTGGCCCTTGCGAGTGTGGCCTGTATTCCTGTGTGTGCGCTATGAAGTCGCTGTTTCACACGAGGTCTCACTTTGACAGGAATTACACAACGCTGTCCGCGGAAGATTATACCCTCATCATACGTTAGTTCATCACGGATGTCAAAGTATGGAGAAGTCCCAGGTGGCAGACGAGACTTGTCTTCGGGCCACCCCTCAAGGATCAGTCCCTTTACCGCTTGTAGGCTTTCATCCTGTTGCGTTTCAATCCTGATGAGCGCTAACGTCTTCTGCGACACCGCTAAGTCCTCAAGCATGTGAATGCTTTCAACTTCTTTCTCTGTCGGCGATTGCTCGGAGTTCGGTAAGTATGCTCGCGACAGGGTGTCTGCTAGGTACATCTCTCTACCCGGCTTGTAGAAGATCTCTACATTGTACTGTTGCATTCGCAATAGTAATCTTTGCAGTCTCTTTGGTGTAGAAGCCAACGGTTTACGCGTTATTGTCACTAGCGGTTTGTGGTCTGTCCAAAGGATCACCTTTCTACCGTACACGTACTGATGGTTTCTTTCAAGTCCGAAAACTTGCGCAAGAAGTTCCTTCTCAATCTGAGAATATCTAGTTTCGGCCTCAGTCAACGCTCTACTTGAGTATGTCACCGGTTGGTCATTCTGAGTCAACACGAAACCCAGGCCCTTTTCTGAGGCATCACCTTGACCCTCTACCGGCAACTGCTGATCAAAGTATCGGAGAACCGGTGCTTCTGTAACAAGTCCTTTGATCGCGATGAACGCTCTAGACTGTTCTTCTCCCCAGTTCCAGGGAGTGTCCTTGTGGGTCAACCTACGTAACGGTTCGCTGAGCCCCGACAATGATGGCAAGAACTTTGCTAAGTATTGAACCATTCCCACAAATCGCTGGATTCCAGGTATATCTACTGGCTGTGGCATGTCAACGAGAGCTGCGACTTTGCTAGGATCGGGCCGAACACCTTCCTTGGTCAGTCGGTGACCAATGAACTGCACCTCCTTACATTTGTACTCAAGCTTGCTAGAATTCAGCTTGATGTCTCGCTCGCGACATCGGCGAAGGAAACTAGTCATGTTACGATCATGGTCTATGCAGGCCTCTGCATGTGTCTCACCTTGTCCAGTTATGAGAATGTCATCTGCTATGACGAATACTCCTGGTAGGCCTTCAAGGCACTGATCTAGGCGCTTCTGGAAGAGCTCAGGCGAAGGTGATAGACCAAAGGGTAAGCGAAGATACCTATATCTACCCCAAGGTGTCTGAAACGTTGTAAGCTTGGATGATTCTGCGTCCAACTTACACTGTAGAAAACCTTCCTTCAAGTCGGCCTTGCTGAAGACTTTCACATTCGCTAACTGTGGTAGGACATCATCAATCGTTGACAATGGGTAATGCTCACGCTTCAACGACCTATTAAGATGTTGCGGATCGATGCATACTCTCAATTTACCACTTGGTTTCCTAGCTACTACAAGACTAGATACCCAATCACTAGGATCTTCTACCTTCTCAATCACCTGCAGCTTTTCAAGCCTACACAACTCTTCTTTCAAATCTTCTTTAATTGAAAGAGGGACCCTTCTAGGGGGCATCACTACTGGCTTTGCCTCAGCCTCTAAGGTCAAATGAACTACTCCTGGCATGTTACCCAACCCTGTAAATACATCCTTGTATGGGATCAGAATATCATCATTAGCTACTGCATGAACAACTTCAATGTTTTCATACTGTACTTTGATTTGATTTGATTTGATTTGATTTTATTTATTCATCATCAATAACATCAGTGATTAAACATTTGAATACATCATGAATGGTACATGTTCATAAATGAATATTATAGATCATATTAAAGAAAAACCTAACAAAGTATTGATATGCTAGACATATGTCTTTTCTCATAGAATATAGAAGGTGATGAAAAGGAGCCAAATAATAGCACATGTGCTAGTCGAGTCTGGCCCCTGTTCTTAGCACACACTTGGCAAAAATAAATATATCATTATCAAAAAATAAAACTTGACAGTAGAAGTATACATGTTGAGTAATACCGTAGCACAATTTCTACACTCCAAATATAATTATGAAGAGGATATACCAGGTTAAAAAGTCATAGATACATGTATCTACAGATTATTTATACAAAAAATTGCATTTTTTTGACAAAAAAAAACAACAACAAAAAAACAACAAAAATGTAATATGGAGATTATTTACAATATATACATGTGTACTTGCATAATTCAATCACTTATTCATCAAGTAATCGTTGAGATGTTTACGAAAAGTGTTTCTAGACCCTTTGTTTTTGATTTCATCGGGAAGTTCATTCCATAATCGGGTTCCTACACAAGTTACTGAAAATTTGCCTTGTGTTGTTTTATACAGTGGTATACGTAGATGGCCCTTTTCTCTTTTTCTTGTATTGTATCTATGCTCAATTTTATCACAATAATCCGTCAAACAGTGAGGTAAATTATTATGTACTAGGTCATACATAAATGTACATAGAGACAACTCATAGAACTTGTTAATATCTAAGATTTTCAATTCGTAAAACAATGGTGCTGAACGACTCATAAAATGGCTAAATGTGATTGTCCGTATGGCCATCTTCTGTGTATACAGTATGCAATTTAAGTGAGACTTG
Source organism: Strongylocentrotus droebachiensis (assembly GCA_035222895.1). Taxonomy (NCBI): domain Eukaryota; kingdom Metazoa; phylum Echinodermata; class Echinoidea; order Camarodonta; family Strongylocentrotidae; genus Strongylocentrotus; species Strongylocentrotus droebachiensis. The sequence continues at coordinate 27,240 of JAVYIG010001348.1, forward strand.
TAAGTGCTCCCCCACACTTCAATTCCGTATGATATATGAGGTTGAATAAAGGTTTTATACAACAACACTAGGATATTTCTAGGCACAAAATGCCGTAAGCGGAAGAGGATTCCTACTTTTTGTCTGATGCATTTATTAACCATTTGTATGTGGGGTTTCCAAGTCAAGTGTTTATCAATCTTTATCCCAACAAAGAGCGAAGAATCAACTTCTATTATTTCAGCTTCTGATATAGCCAGTTGCCCTTGAACATTAATCTGCCGTCTCTGGTTTCTTATTAGCATATAACTCGTCTTTTGTAAATTAATTGTCAGTTTATTAGCATTACACCAGTCTGAAACAATTTGAAGATTTGTGTTCACTTCAGTCATATCAATTTCTTTTTGCCCTTCAGGAAATGTATGGAATAAGTTTGAGTCATCCGCAAAGAGTCGAAAGTTAAAGTAACGTGTAGCAAATGGCATATCATTAATATAAAGTAGGAAAAGCGTTGGGCCTAGGACAGAGCCTTGCGGTACACCACATGTTAAAGGCAGCATGGGAGATGTTACATTTCCGTACTGTACAAATTGAAATCTTCTATAAAAATAGTCCTTAAACCACTGTAATGCTATTCCTCGTATTCCATAGTGTGAAAGTTTGCTGTATAAAATATCATGATTAATTGTATCAAATGCTTTCTTAAAGTCTACAAATATCCCAAGTGTGATTCTTCCCTCATCCATTGAATTCCTCAAAGTGTTAACTAAATTTATCATTGACAATTTTGTACTGTATTTTTTACGGAAGCCATACTGGTGCTCATATAATACATGATTGTTTTCAAGAAAGTCAAGAAGCCTATTATTTACAATTTTTTCAAAAACCTTCCCAAGAACAGGTAATACTGAAATAGGTCTATAATTTCCTGCTTCATCTTTAGGTCCTTTCTTATAAACAGGTGTCACTTTTGCTATTTTAAAGGCATCTGGGAATTTACCAGAGGTGAAAGACAGATTGAAAATAAATGTAAGGGGAGAAGTTACATAGTGCACAGCATCTTTTATCAGCTTGATTGGCATATTATCATACCCCCTAGCTTTCTTTACATTCAAGGCTATTAAATGGTTGTTAACCTCAGTCTCAGTAACTGGTTTCCAGAAGAAAGATTTGTCTACACCATCGTCTAAAACTTTCTCTGTATTACGATTTGTGTTTGGTATGGCATTCGCCAAATTTGGACCAACATTAACAAAGAAGTCATTAAATGCATTTGCAATATCTTGTTCATTACACAGGGTTTCATTAGTACCAGTATCATTCACACACAATTTATCCACCACTGTTGGCTTAAACGAATTGTTTCCACCACTTAAAATCTCGTTTACAGTCTTCCATGTTTTGCTAGTATCACCCTTATTTTCAAGGAATATCCTACTATAGTAATTTCTCTTTGAGTTTCTGATTATTGTAGTTAACATATTCCTGTACTTCTTGTATGTTGTTAAATAGACAGGATTGTGGTTGGTGGCAAGAACCTGTGAATACATTGTATGTTTCTTTTTTATGGAATTCATTATAGCTTTTGTAATCCAAGGTTTCTTAGGTTCGTTCTTTCTCCTTTTACCGTGTTGAGCTACAACTGGTGCATGCTCATCACACACTTTTGTCATGATTTCACAAAAACGGGAGTATGCGAGATCAGCATCATCCGCTGCATAAACTGATTCCCATGTTATGTTGGCAAGCTCAGCATGGAATTTTGTAACATCATAGTTCTTGTAAGAACGAGACATTAATTTTCCTCGGCAAGACTTTTTCTTAAATTGTATATTAGACTTAAAAATGGTAAAGATCGGAAAGTGGTCTGTAACGTCAGATTCAATTATTCCTGCATGAATACTGGGAACATTCATATTGGTATATATATGATCAATCAAAGAGAAGCCATGTTGCGTTACTCTAGTAGGAAAATTAATCAATTGATGCATGCCGATACATTGCATGGAGGTGAGAAAGTTATCAGCTGCCATTTCATCGCCTAGAAGATTGATATTGAAGTCTCCAGTTAGCACACATTGACTTTTGTCTAATTTCAGATCATGTACAATACTTAACAGACTATCCTGAAACTCATGAATATCTGTATTTGGCTTGCGATAGATGACACCAATAATGATCTTCTTTTCATTAATTACTACTTCCAACCAAAGTGATTCAGCATGTGTGCTACTTCAAAATTTCCCAAAAGCTTGTATTTAAGGGAAGAGTGAATGTATGCACCAACACCTCCACCTCTTAAAGTATGATTGCGGCATTTCACCTCTAAAGTATAGCCTTGTATGCCCAAGATGGATGTGTCTGGTACGCTCCACACTTCAGATAAACATATTATATCAAATTTTGATTTGATACTACATTCGTATAACAGTTTTAAGTTTTCTATATTTCTATTCAAAGATCTGATATTGACATGTGTAAGAGAAAATGCATTTTCAGTTTTGGTTTGCAGAACATCATCAAAATTAACAGGAGTTAATTTGTGTGAACTAAGACACAGATTGAGTTCATTGTCCTCCATTTTAAAGTCATTTTTCTATTAATGACTTAAAATTACTCAGATAAAAAGAAAATCAAGCAATGACAAATAGCTTGAAGCGAGCGTAATCCATATCATCAAGTCCAAGATCAAAAAGGTCATCAGGGTTACGAATTGTTTTAAAATCGCCATCATCCATCTTGCAGACAATTGTTCCTGACCTTGTCGCCACACTCTTGACTCCATCTATCTTTTTGGCCGCCATCATCACCGAGTACCTCAGCCTGGTTAGGTCCTCATTCACATACACCCTCGTGAAGTTGTCCTTGTCTTTCAGACCAAAACGTGCCTGGTACAGGGCATCCCTCCTCCTCCTTGTTGTGAAGCGCACAACAGACTGACGAATCTTCTCCTTATCAGGTGACCACTTCCCTATACGATAACAGGACGAGATGTCAGATGGTTGAATTTCAACATCCACTGCTTTTGCCAATCCAATGACCTTTCTTATTAGGTCATCTTCAGACTCTTCGCCTTCTTCTTCTTCACCATTTTCTGCTAAGCCGCTAATGCGCAGATTTTCTCTTTTTGTTTCCTGCTCCATCTCATCCATGCGAAATTGTGACCGCAGGATCACAGGATTGACAGATTCTTTTACATTGACCATAAAAGCATCTCTCACTGCTTGAACAATGGCTGGTATTGCAGTTTTAATTGCTGCCTCCACTGCACTGGTTATAACCTGTGCCATATTACCATCACCTCCGTAATTCATGTCCCCTAGCTGGTCAGAGAGATCATCAAAATTTATGAAGACCCCCTTGTCCTTCGATGATTCATCTCTGCTTGTGGTGGCTGTCATACCTTGCTGCCTTATTACCTCTTGGTTTACCCCCTCATGAGCGTTAAAAGGACGTTTAGGTGTTGGCATTTGTCCTTGGCTGGCAGACTGGATTTTGCCTGTGGTTTTGGCTTTTTTATTGCTAGCTGGGCGGAGCTTGGGTGGCATAATGAGGTTCTCTTATCGCTGTGGATATACACGAAATAAAGTATGTGGGGCTGAACTTACAGTTTTGCACTCGATGTCAGATTTCAGGAACTGGTTTCTGCTCAAAATGCCGTTTTCTGTTTCTACTGAAAACTGTGCATTATCTCCAGATTGTTCTATGCGATGAAAAGATGATGGTCATATAAGTCCAAGATGAGTAAAAAACTATAATAAACTATATCAACTGTCCTGTCTCTAAAGCATGACTTGAGGTCCGTCCACCGTCCTCTCTCTCTCTCTCCTTTGATCAACTTCATCTGCTGGCCTGTACTAGCTCCCAACAGTGGTCTTGTGACTTCACCCTTCACAACAACAAATGGAACTAAGTACCTCTTGTTATTCTTTACATTCCTAAGATGCAACTTGCATTTCCCTGCAACTGGTACTGTTCCTTGACCATACACAATCAGAACCTGATTTGTACTAGTTAACTCTGTCCCAGGTGGAACATCTTCTAGATGGATAACATTACATGTCGCTCCACAATCAACCTGCATACCAATCTCGTCTTCGTCATTGATTCTAAACTTTGCAATGATCTTTTTCTGATAATTTGGACTCTTACTATCAGCAGATACCTGAAATGCTTCATCTGTGCCTATCAGAGAAACATATACACACTCTTGTACAGAATCTTCATCCTCTTCAATTGTCTCTACTCTGTGAGCCTTGTTCTTATTCTGTCTACATTTCACAGCGAAATGATTTTCTCTTTTGCACAGCTTACACTTTTGGCCATAAGCTGGGCATTTGGATTTGTCTTTTTCATGCTGCCTACCACAGAAACCACAATTGATCAATTTAGGAGCTAGCTTCTTGCCCTTACCCCCACTATGCTTCCAAACCTTTGGTTTATGGGACACTGCATAGGCAGATACTGGTTCCTGCATGGCTTTGCTCTGAGCTTTGGACGACTCAATAGCTCTGCAGATATCCAAACAACTAGACAGAGTAAGATTTGGCTCTTGCAAAAGACATTTTCTGGTATTATCGTCTCTAATCCCTAGAACGATTCGATCTCTGATGAGGTCATCAGTTAGAGTACCAAACTCACAAGTACTTGCAAGAGACCTTAACCTCACATAATAATTCTCAACTGACTCATCAGTATTCTGAACACACTTATTGAACTGATATCTTTCAAAAGTAATGTTTGTTTTCCCGACACAATATTCAGACCAGAGTTTTCTTATGCATTTATAACTCTTTCTTTCCTCCTCATTTCTGAAAGGGAGGCCTTGTTGAATCTCCAATGCATCAGTTCCTAGTGCCGTTATGAAATGTGCCACACGAATTTTATCACTTTCGTGTTCTAACCCAGTTATGACCTCATAACTGTCCCACATCTGGGTGAAAATACCCCAGTTTTTCTTCATATCCCCTTTTACCGAAAGAGGTCTTGGGAGTGGCACATTTGTTCTACTTGTACTGCCCGGCCTATTTCTGGTCCTAACACTATCATTATCAGTATTGTTATCACTCAAGACCTGACCCTGATTAGTCCCAGTTTCATTTACTCCTTCTGACTCTTCACTTCCCCTCTGGGGAGGATCTTGTACTGCCTCAGTGTTAGACATGTTTATCTCTACCGCCTATACAATTACACTTACAGTAACAAATCAGCCAATTCTAATACGGAGTAAACTATACTGCTAAACCACTGAATGAACCAGACTGATTGGACTTATTGAGTATTAATTCTGATATTAATGCACTCTTTCCATAAATCCACACCATTTCATTCCAAACAATGCACACGTAAAACAACCAAAATAACTAAACATCGTAATTATTATTGATAGTTCACATTACATCGACTGACGAGTCAAGTCTATTGCGACAATGTTCATAACTCATATTCACCGCTGCTCAACGACGTCGCGTTTATGGATGCTATGCTACGAACCATTCGCTAATCTGTCCACTGTACGACGACTTCGCGTGTACTCGGTTGCTGCAAACTTGCTCGGAACGTGAACAGTTCGACTCTGTAAATTATTCTTCCTGGCTGTACGCCGATTTCAGGAATGAGTCCATGGTCACTACACTTCTGTCACCATGTTTTATGCCTTTGTTTGACTCTACATAATAGGCAATAAAGTCTGTTTAAAGTTTACAACTTCAACTGGTTAGTGCTTTATTCTAGTGATCTCCATTCTGGTTGTCAAGTCAGTACATAACACAAGAGGGCGCACTGCCACTCTAAACCATATATAACAACATACATATTCAATATGCATGTATTGTATAAAGATCAAACAGAGTTCTATAGTCATCAAATAATCATATATTGTTACAAACAATATATGTGTGTCTCGTACTTTAGTTAGAGATTCCTCATAATCAAATAATATTTATCTAAATATTCAAAGCATCTTAATCATCAAAGCATCTTAATCATTAAAGCATCTCAGTCATCAACCAGATATAAGACATGAATAAAATTACACTTAACTCCATAAAGTGCAGTTTCTTATCAAACCCTCTGATAAAGAATCAATCCATTCCCTCAATAAATCATCCTTTATAATATTATTTGAAAACAGTTACAAAACATAGTAAAGCATTAATCAAAAAGCTCATTATTATTACCATACTATACTGCATTATAAACATCAAAAGGATCACTGTTTGATTAAACATATCAAACCAATATCAAAAGATGCCTACCCAAGGTCAAACAAAATCAAGCAACAAGCTGCAACAACCAGACTGCAAACTCCACAGTCACTCTCCCCCCGCCACTGCTACGAGCAGAATGCAGACATCACCTACATGTAGGCCTGGACCAGCTGTAGTCCCATATCTCCCAGCTGTAAATGAAAAGTCAATACACCCGTAACCATAGAAACCTACATTGAAAATACACTAAGTATTAAATGTATACAATGTAACATGTTATCTACGAAAAACTCTATCAAGATTCAATATCTATGATTATATTACAAAAACACACTCTCATACCATAAGTCGGTATCTACGATTCATGGGCGCTGCCATCTTTGTATACAAAATGCTGCCCTCTACGTTCACAACTACCAAGAGCTTAGCCAAAACTAACTGAATTGATAATTCTTTTCAACTACTAAAAACAAGCTAGTTTCTGCACTTGTTATTATTAAACATGAAATAATTAACAAAGCAAATACAACAGTGATTCCACTGTCTATTCTCAATCTCAACAAATATCATTTGCAATTTCACTGATAGCTTTGAACTTGTTACATCGACAGACGTTTCAATAATGTTTACACACAACATAAGAATTGTGGCAAAAAGTCATCCATGCACTCCAAATAACCGAATGCAAAATACTATACAAACTCTGTTCTGAATCCTCAGTAACTTCTTAATGTCTCAATTAAGATTAAAATGCATTTACAAGTATAAATTCACATACCCGAAGGATCTCCAAAACCAGAGTCTTGCCCGACCTAGAACACGTCCGTGCATGGGGATGCTCAATTGGTGTCTGAGCTAACCACACCCAAGATAGAACTACTCGCCCATGCCGCGTACGTACGTACGTTAACATACGGACTAATTCATGCATACAATAAAAAGGAATGTCACTGCCACTTGACCTAATGTCATTACGCAATCTAGCGTATAACGGAACTAAACACCTGACTCAGCTATGCAGGTCACATCATACTATGGAAAAGGAATTTTCCAAGTGAAAAAACATCCGATCTAACCTCGACCCTTAACACTTAATTGAAAGCAGAATATAAATTTGCTTTAAACTTAAACATCATAAAATAAAGACTTCCACAAATTTCCAACTTCCGACAATGATGATGAAGAAGCTCTCAGGCAACAAGAGAACAGAAGAGAAGAATGTGGCGCTCGAAGACTGTGAGTCGTTCGATGTTTGTTGTCCGCACCTTCACCTTCTGTCACAACACATCCCATCCCAGTATAGCTTGGAAAAGCTGCTTCAGGGATTACCTCATCAAGTATCAAGTCTGTCGGAGGCCAAAATGCAGACATCGAATTCGGTGGAAATGCTGAGCAGTGGGTCGCGCGGAACCACGGTGCTCGATTGGAAGGATAAACACACGTGGTCCGAATAATGAATATAAATAAGCAGCGTGATTGAAAATTACTGGCACATGAATGTACAATAAAATTAGTCGAATGAATGAGTCGCTACACTATATACCATCACGTTCAAAGGTTTTGTTTTCATTGACGTCAATTATCAAAACGCCTATCAGATTTTAATAGGGCATTTATCGGATGTAAAAAGGGGCATTTTGAAAAGAGGGAGGGGCTCATATAATATCGCATAACATGCTTCAAAATGTACAAGTAAATATTGTGAATCTGTATTCCGTTGGTATCACGTAAGCACAGTTTACACTGTGTAATTACAAGATTAAGAGTTATAGAAATAGAACTGTGCTACAAAAATGTATCTTCCGCCTGCTCTTTTGAATTAGATACTATGTCTCTTTTGCAGTCAATATCAAATTCTGTAGAACTTTGCAGGAATTATGAATATGTCATGTATGTCTTATCTATGAAATTTAAACATTAGCAGTGTCCTAGTATCCAAATTATGCAAGAAAACCCGTTTACCTTCTAGACTTCATTGTCAGACACTCAAGTTGAGTGACTGACTGACATCTGTTATCTTTGGTAATAACATGAGCTGTAACAGGTACATGAGCATTTGTCTACATCAATAACCCACTACTTGCACTGGCCAAAATTAAACTGATTGAATCTTTGTGCAGCACAAAACGTATGACCATTTAGTGAAAAGGTCTGAAAATCAGACTATTACTTAGCTGATTGCAATTACTTAAGTCGATTCGACAACGGTTTTTTTCCCACTAAAAGCAATTTTCAAGCCCTTTCATTTTGAGGGAAGTTCTAAATTAGTGTTGTCTTTTAAATGCCGTTGGAATTTAACCTTTTCATTTGTTTGGCCTGCAAATCGGACGTAGTACCTTCAAGGAGTCCCTTCCTGTCTGCATGGTTATACACATATTGTCGCCTAAGGGGATATGGTGTACATATTTCTAAAAACATTAAGTCAAGGTCCTTCATTACATGACTAATTTTCAGCACTTTAATGTTTCACTCACATTCTGAAAAGTACTCTAAAGTACAAGTGACCTTTGGGGGAAATAAGTGTTAACATTCCTGATGTTCTTTTGGGGATTTAAGGCTTGTAATACACATGAGAGATATTGGTTATTTTAATAGTTCACTACCCCGTAGTCTATATATGAACCCATTGCGCTATCTAATTCCTAATTAAAATATTTCAATTGTAACTTTAATTTAGAAAAAAATGGAGTTTGCATTTCGCAGTTTGGCTAAAGGCCATTAGAAAAAAAATCAAGTAAAAACATGGTACATACCAGTACAAATGAACTAAACATCATATAGTCACACATATAGTCACACCAGGATAATATGCAAATCACATACAGATTCATAAACATTCATGTTGATTAGCAACTAATCTACAGAAATTACAGAAAATGACAGTCATCTAATTGTTTAATACCTGAAATAATCTCAACAGAGCGACTAAAAGTTTTGATACCAATACAGATACAGTTGAATGCTAGTCAATTCAATCTAACTGCATATGACGTGTAGGCCTACGAGAGGAACTGTCCAGGAGCAATTGGAAATTGTCTATAAAGTTATCGGGAAAAGTTGATTATGCAGTATATAGGAGTATTGTGAGATTTCGGAACCATTTTAATGATAACGCACTGATATCAATCTTGATGCAAATCGCAAACAGTGAAAACCCCATGCTAGTCCGGCAGCCAAATCCAGATTATTGGCCTAACCTTGTTTTAGGGTCTATAGTTTTTTTTTCAATGGATTATGATTGCCTAAACCTTCTATTTGAAGAATCCGATTGCTGACACTCTGTCAGCCTTGAGCAATTTAAGATATGTGACGTCATACAAAATGGCCGCCAAAGTACATGATTTTTCTCTAAAAATGTATAATAAATATATAATAGGGCTTTTTCTACAATTTTGGGCAGCCAAATGTCTGTATCTCTCTAGGACCATCACTAAAAATTGTTTCGTGATGTTGCACGGCCATAGATGACAAGCTAATTTGCATATTTTGAAATAGCGCCCTCTATAAATATATTAATTTTGCATAAAAATAGGTGTGCCAGCCAAATGCCAATTTCTTATTTCTCAGTGGATTATGACTGCCTAAACCTTCTATTTGAAGAATCCGATTGCTGACATTCTGTCAGCCTTGAGCAATTTAAGATATGTGACGTCATACAAAATGGCCGCCAAAGTACATGATTTTTCTCTAAAAATGTATAATAAATATAAAACAAGGATTTTTCTACAATATTGGGCTGCCAAATGTCTGTATCTCTCTAGGACCATCACTAAAAATTGTTTCGTGATGTTGCACGGCCATAGATGACAAGCTAATTTGCATATTTTGAAGTAGCGCCCTCTATAAATATATTAATTTTGCATAAAAATAGGTGTGCCAGCCAAATGCCAATTTCTTAGATCTACGTGACGTTAAACACATATTATATGCTTCGTATGCATGAAATAATTACGATTGTGCTGCATTCATCTTACATATTTTTTGGTCTAAATTAAGATACATGTAAAGAAACCAAGATCTACAAGAGAATCAGTGAGAAGTGATTTTACGGTACATTATTGTTCCATTCATAGGCTTTATTTAGACCAGCATTGATCCAGCGTCAGTGAATGATGATAAAGCATTTGGCATCGGTACCAGACAGATGCATGAGTTTTAACAGAAGTTACCTGGTGGATTCTATGACACAATTTCCAAGAAAGTCTACAACGGGTACCTGACAGAAATTGTCAGCCCAGACACCAACTGTAAACCAAAGTGTTTCTGGAGTTTCATAAACGGCAAGCGATGCGATGCTTCAGGGTTGGCTCCATTGAAATAATCTAATGGAATGACTTACTCAGATAGCCTCTCAAAGGCGAACATTCTAAGTAATCAGTTTTCATCCATCTTCAACTGCAATGAAGATATGACTAGTCTGAGAGACAAAGGACGAAGCCCCTACCCAAACATGGATCACATTACTATCTCGCCACCAGGTGTTCTGAAGATCCTGTCTGAGCTTGATGTTCATAAAGCCACTGGTCCTGACCAATCCCAGCCAGACTTCTGACCACCAAACTGACACCTGTGTTCCCTCTATTCTCCTAAGCCTCCCTTAACCAGAGCGTGCATACCTGATAAATGGAAGATGGCTATATATATTGATCCCATCTTCAAGAAAGGTGACCGTAGCAAGCCAGAGAACTACAAAGCTGTCTCTCGGACGTCAGTAACCTGTGAAGTACTGGAGCACATCGTTCTTAGCAGCAACATGAACCACCTTGAAAGCCACAACATCTTGTCTGATGCACAACATGGCTTTCGAAAGAATCCTGCGTCTCACAGCTTGTCCTTGCTGTCCTGGACCTTGCCAAAGGCATCAATGCCAGAGACCAATTGGACATGACACTCCTTGGTTTCTCCAAATCATTTGACAAGGTTCCCCATGGAAGGCTAGCTGTTACACAAGCTCCAATTCTATGGAATCTGGGAACCCACACATGCCTGGTTTTCTGGCTTCCTGAGTTACAGGACCCAGCAGGTGTTACTGGAAGGACCCATCTCCAACACCAGCCAAGTAACATCTGGCATCCCGCAAGGCAGCGTTATCGGCCAGATGCTGTTTCTCCTCTTCCTCAATGATCTGCCACCGCACCTCTCCCCAATCCCAACAGTCAGGCTCTTTGCTGACGATGGCATGCTATACAGCAACATCAAGACATAGGAAGACGCCTAACGTTTCCAAGAGGATCTTGACTCACTGCAACGCTGGGAGCGTGATTGGCTGATGGAATTCATCCCACATAAATGTCAGGTTCTACATGTCACCAATAAACGCAAATCCATCATCAAATTCACGGACAGACCTTAGATGACAAAAATATAGCAAAGTATCGAGGTGTTGAGTCACAGAAAAACCTCAGCTGGAACCCACATATCAACATTATCAGCAAATACTCCAACTCCACCCGTGCCTTTCTTCAAAGAAATATCCAACCATGTCCTAGAAAAGTTAAATAATTGTGCTACGATACTCGCCTTCAACCAATCATGGAGTATGCCATCATCATAATTATATGGGACCCTAACACTCAAACAATTAGCAATCATCAAGAAGCTTGAAATGGGTCAACGGCGCTATGTCCGCTCCTTCTGCAATGACTACTGCAGGACAAGCAAAGTAGAAGTCATCCTGAACTAGCTCAAGTGGCCAACATTACAAGAACGCAGGGTACAGGCTCAGGTGGTGATGATCTTTCGCATCAACAACCCTCTGAAAGACTTTCCACATACTTTCCTCACTCCATCAACATCCCTGCACAGAGGGCATTCCAAGAAGATAATTGTTCATTTTGCCTGAATGCTTGTCTAAAAGAGGAGCTTCTTCCCGGATACAATAAGACTCTGGAACTCCCTCCCTTTGAACACCGTCAATTGTACCTCTTTTTTAACAGCTTCAAGCAAGAGTTTCTTGCTGTGCAGCTCCTGCTATGACTAAACAGTCAAATCCTAGAGAGGCAGGTCCTGTTGCAGTTGCTGCAGACAAATTTCATGTGTGGCTGTGCTGTTGAAGCCGTGGCTAGCTGCCGTCTTTGTTGCCTTTTCTCCTCCCACTGTTCTACTCTCTTCTGATCACTCCTCTGTATACATGTCTTCACAGCGCATCTCCATTTGGGGCAGTCTGAAGCATAGGCTTCCCATTTTGTAGGGTTGATTTCACTGGCCTCCATATCCCTCTTGCACACATCCATGAAGCGAAGGCCAGGTCTTCTAACAGTCCTGGTTCTGGTCGCTAACTTTCCCTACAAGATGTCTTTTGAAATGCGGCCGTCTTCCATACGACTGACATGACCAAGCCATCTCAGCCGTCGTTGTGATAGAAGAGCGTAGATGGTCATCATCCCTCCTTTTGAGGACATCCTTGTTTGGAATGTGGTCCTGCCATTTGATGCCTAGGATTCGCCTCAAGTAGCGGAAATGGAAAACATTCAAACGGCGCTCCTGACTTGCATACAGGGTTCACGACTCACTGTCATACAGGAGAGTGCTGAGCACATAGGCCTGGTAGATCCTCATTTTCGTGTTGGTGGTTTATAGGAAAGTGTTCTTCCAGGCCTGCTTTGAGTGTCTAGCAATCTTGGTTGCTGCCTTGCCAATGTGAACGTTGAGCTCGAGATCAAGGGAGAGGTTGCTTAATACATGGAGCCGAGGTAGGTGAAGTTTTCAACCACTTGGAGGGTGTAGTTTAATTAACATTGTAGGATTAAAAAGTCTATGACACCAAGTTGATCTACTCTAGAGTAATAGGACTGCAGGCAAGTTGAAGATATGTCAATATCAAGAATATTTTGTCATGAAAGCTTTCACCAGGTCAAAGGCAAACTTGAAGAATTTGACAAAGGCTGACGTGTCACTTGAGCAACCTTGTACAGCCCGTTTGATGGTTGTGCTCTACTCTGGATTAAAATCTGATGATCTTTGGTTGGTGTGCCACCAGGGTTTCTAGAAGTCATGACGAATCGAGAGTCATCCAAAAGAGTCTTCCTTCCCACCTCACTGCTTCCCTCCCAGAAACTACTGACAACAAACTACAGTTGATCGACATCATAATACCGGAATGCGTGATTCTTCAGAATGATGAGGTGTTCAGAAATAGGCAAAAGCACAAGCTGGTCATTACCGGTCAAGATGAGGTATCTGTTGAAGTGATACCAGGCAGCGATGTCATGCCAAGGGAAGATCTTTCCATAACACATGAAGAAGCAGACAACATCATAGTACAGCAAGCGATTCAAATTGCTGCTAATGAGAAAAGGTATGTTAGGGTCCTGTCTGTTAGGGTTAGGGTCCATCATTATCTACATGAATAACTTAGAACGCCAATGATCATGGCGTCATCAAAGAGCGAACTGTTATTGACATTCCTGCCACTGTACACAAGTTAGAAGATATCATTCCATCGATGTTGGCAGGACATGCGTTGAGGGGATGCGACACTATTTGGGCATACTTTGGGATTGAAAAGGGTACATGCATTGCTGAAAGTGATGAAGCAGAAGATTTGACTCCCTTTGGACTCAGTTGGCAAGAGAGCTCATCTGCAAACATGTGTGTGGAAGCACGCCTTGCAGTCACGACCCACATCATTGGATCCTACAAAGTATGGCTATGCAAAAGAAGAGGAAACCAAATCCCTGATCCCTGTCACAGTACTTACAAATGTACAACTCGCACCGGACAACATATTAAGGTTAGTACGGTGCATTTGTGCGAGTGGAAGCCTATGTAAATCATCACGGTGCCAATGCAACAAAGCGAAACTAGCATGCACAATTTTCTGTCGTTTTCGCGCCTCTGTCGAGTGTTATAACGATCAAACTAAAGCAGCAAATGATAGCCACTGGAAGGTAACCATGTTTGGTCATTTTGGGTGGATATTTCACTTTATTAAACTCATAAATTCCCTTGTAAGAGAGGAACCTTTTCATGATAGGTTCATATAAAAGAATGTATTACCTCAAAATACAAATCAAATTTCGGAATGCTGTCACTGAAAACGGGCATTTATAACCATATGGTACCTCATATCTATGGGACAGAGAGCATGAAATTCTAGCTTGTTTTCTTCAAGTATTAAAGATAAAGACCAGTTATGGTCATGCGATTGCATTGTGAAAGAAACGTTGTGGAATCGATCAGAAAAGGTTGATCATCTAGCTTATAAGTATTGGTGTGTACTGCAAGGTTCTGGAATTATCAAAACGATTAGAAATTTGGCCCAGTCTTGGTAAAGTTACAAGCACTGTACACAGAAGGATGTAGATGGGACTACGCGACACGTGCGCGATATCTATCAGGTCTAAATAGATATAATAATTTACCAAATATATCAATTAGTAGGCGGTTTCTCGGCAAATTTTTTATCATCACGTAATAGTCAAAACATATTCTTTCACATGATTGGTGATAAGAGCTTCCATTTCATTTTTTGAGAGGGGGGCGTTTCCAAAACTGATCTTTACCTTTAAAGTACAAAATAACAAAAAAATCACACCAAAATGTGGTGCACAATTTTTACTTATTGTATTCAGTGCGTCTGACTTATAATTTTTTTTAATTTCATGTTAGAAATTGGCATTTGGCCATCATTTAAAATTTGCAAGTTAACGTGTCCATAGAGGGCGCCAATCTGAATTATGCAAATTTACATGCCATTTTTTATCATACAACATCGTCAATTTTTATTTAGTGATGATCCTAGAAAAAAATCAAGATATTTGACTGACATTTAATGTAGCAAAATACTGTAAACAATTTTTTTATCATTAATTTTGGTAAAAAAGGGTATTTTGGCGGCCATTTTGTGTGACGTCACATATCTCAAATTGCTCAAGGCTGACAGAGTGTCAGCAATCGGATTCTTCAAATTGATGGTCTAAGGAACTATAATCAAAAAAAAAAAAAACTATAGACCCTAAAACAAGGTATATCGTGATGGCTGCCGGACTATGCACACAGATATATGATTCGAGCAATGTTTCAGAATTATTTTGGCTACTTTGTTGGTCCAAAACAACCCATTCACTTTGTCTTTACAATGAAAAGAAAAACAATTTCGACAGTTTTCCCCAAAATGCAGTATCGGAAAGAAAACTCTGGTTAAAAGCCTAAATCATGAGGTTTTATATATAAGAGAGGAAGTGGTGAAATATTTTTTTCAGGCGAATTTTGCATTGAAATAAGTGTAACCTCGTAGGATTCCATAAGTTAAAAATTAAGAGAAATTTTGACAATGAAAAGGAAAGAGAATGAGAGAAATGAAAGGAGATAAAGGAAGAATAGTGGAGAACGAAGGGGTGACATATAAGTGTGATTATCGTCGTGTACCCTTCAAAACAAAGTGATAAAAGCAAAAACAATGTGTTGCTCTATAACCTAGAATTCTACTAAAGTGGATCTCCAACACAATATATCCACAATTAAAACTAAAAAAGTCGCCATCTATGATCAAAATGATGAATACCGCCGAAAAGTTCAAAGGTGCTTTAAAGGTAAAGACTAGTTTTGGAAACGCCCCCCCCCCCATATTGCTCCGGTTGTCTCATTTTCGCTCGCTGGACGTATATAGCAGACGGCAATCGGCGGATCATTAGATGACACTTGGTAGTGACTTTGTATGTGAGATTGCTTTGCTAAATATAAAATACGAGAACATTTTCCATATCTTTAAACTATTATTGATATCTGATAATTAAACAGTTATTAAAATAAACCTACCAAACTACATAATACAATTAAATACTTGACTTAAAGTAGGGGAGTTTTATGTGGTGCACAATTGCACCCCTCTGTAAATAATCGAATAGTCCATGGCGATCATGAATATTCATGTTTTTGCTTACACCGGCAAAATGCTTGCCTGTACTAAATGGAAAAATCACGGTGGGGGGTTGGCTGAAATGGACATAATGAACCGATCAGAACTGATCTATGATACTTCATGCTTGTTATCCTTCGTGTACTTGACCTATAACCTTACCATCGCGTGTCAAATTGCGTCCAAAGTTCGACTTGTTTCACATGTGTTATATAGGCAATGGCGAGCTAGCGACCTATTTTGACCAAATTACGGTGGGTGAACTTTCAAAAGTCAATGGGACATGAGGGTTCCAATGAAAGAGCTAGTGTCAACGTACGTCGGGGTGATGTGCTTTTCGTTTAAAAAAAAAAAAAAAAAATTAACGATTTTTTGGGGTAAAAGTCAGTAGGCTAACATGTTAGGCTGCTGGACTCTGACGATAGGGGGCGTTGTCCATAAAGTGAGACTGTTCGGAGCAAGATGCTCTCAAAAAATGAAATGGAAGCTCTATATTACCAATCATGTGAAAGAATATGTTTGACTAATACGTGATCATACAAATTTTGCTGAGAAACCGTCTGCTAATTTATATATTTGGTAAATTAGTTTATCTATTGGATGTGATAGATATTACGCACGTGTCGCGCACGTGTGCGTAGTCCCATATACATCTTTCTGTGTACAGTGCTTGTAACTTTACCAAGACTGGCCAAGTGTCTTATGATTTTGATGATTCCAGAACTTTTGCAGTTCACACTAATACTTATATGCTAGATGATCGACCTTTTCCGATCGATTCCACAAAGTTTATTTCACAATGCGATCGCATTAAGCGTTGGTCACAACCCACCGTGCGTGTTTTTAGTCCGTACGGTTTTTGGGGAGGCTACGCCTGGCCGTGAGCGGTTGCGTGCATCGTACGTTGTGCACGTGGTAAGTGCGTTTTACGTGCTTACAACGTGCTTACAATCTCCGTGCGGTTGCCACGTTATCGTACGGAGGCCGTACTTACACGTGCTGCTCACGTACAGTGTCCTTACTCATTCGCACGTTGTAAGTGCGTGCACGTGCGATGAACTCGGTGAGTTTTTCCGCCGATGTCGGGGTATATATAGGACGATATTCCGATGTTCTCCAGAGTCCCAGCTGCTGCTGCCTCAAGATGCCGCCCATTCGACCGCAGAGACTATATACAGCATAAATCAGTGCGCACAACGTACGTTGTAAGTGCGGAGCACGTGCATACTCGGTACGGTACACTTGAGTTCTGCGTGCTCATTGGACAGTTGAACTGGGGAAGTGGCGAGTAAGCACGGACCACGCACTTATCATGTGCGCAGCACGCACGTGCTAAGTGCGCCTTCCGTAGAGCACGTAACCGTGGGAAACAAATTAAAAAAACGCACGGAGTCAGTGCGTTTTGCGCTCGTTGGCAGTACCGGGCACGCACGTACGTCACACACACTGGGGGTGAATCGGTAGCCCGACCACAACCCGAACGCAGCGAAAGTTCCTCGTGCACTAAAAGTGCCAAATTTTGCCCACGTTTTTGCACGTAGACAGCACTCACTTGCAAGTACGGCAGGTTGTGACCATCGCATAACTGGGGTGGTATTCTGAACATTGTTGTAAGTTTTGTGTTATCTTTTGTTGTATCTTCCAGAGATAACACAGCGTAATATTGTTGTAAGTTGGTATTCTGAACATCATTTTATCCCTGTGTTGTCTCTTGAAGGACCGCCTGTATCTTATCTTTGACCACTGTTGACACGCCCATTTGTATGCATGGACCCTACCAATCGAAATCTGTTTTATAGTAGTATAGTACGTAGCTGTCTGTCGCGAAGCGACAATGATGTACCGTTTCCGTGTAGCGCACCCAATCAGCTGATAAAATAACACACCCTCAACGTTGAAAGCAGACCTAGCCATTCCTCCCAATCTGGGGCCCTATAACGTGTGGACGGAAATTTGGGGATTGCGCGATCAGTGGAGAGACCGCGCCGTGTGTGGGGGACACAAAGAAAGAACGGACTGAATCTGGTCTACTCGCTGGCCTGCATGCAGCAGTTATCCAAGACTTGATTTCAATTTGCCTCCGCTTAAGGTTTCGCTTGATCGTGTCCTTGTACCGAAGCCGTGGACGACCAATCCCTCTTTCGCCAGCGGGTAGTTGCGAAAATAGTACTTGCTTTGGTAACCTCTCAGAGGGTATCCTGATGACATGGCCTGTCCATCGAAACAAATCTGTTTTATATAAGAATGATAAGTAGGCCAACCATTAGGAATACTTTATGCCATATCTGAAGATGCGCCTAGTACATACTAATCTTGGGCGTAATTAGTTATTTGAGCGCTTATTACGCGTCATTATTATGCGCTGTGGCATGTGGACCATGAAGACAAATCACGCTTTCACTATATTGGTTAAGATGAGAGCATTAAAATCATCGTCATATCCTAGCATGTGATTTCTTAGAAAGTCTTCATCTGTGATGTTTCCGGTCAACCACAATCTTCTTCTAACTCGTCTATTGGCACGAAGTTGGTTCTGGACAAGAAATATTGCCGCCATTATATCACCACGAAAGATACAACAACCCCCTACCTGTTGTAAATATTGTTGTAAATACCATGCAAGATAAGATAAGATAAAAGATACAACAATTTTCAGAATACCAATTATCTTGTCATATTATCTCTCGTGCGCATAAGCAAATGAGGATTAAGCGCCATTTTATTACTAATAAGCACAATTACAAGCGCACAAAAGTTTGAACGCAGGCGCGACCAAACAGATGAGAGAAAAGATACAACAAAAGATACAACAAAAGTTACAACAGTGTTCAGAATACCAACTTTATCTTATGTCCATGGATACAACAATATTAGAGATAACACAGGGTTCAGAAAACGGTCTTTATCTTTAACGCTGCGTGCGGTCTCTGTGGGAAAACCCACTTCTATTCATAGGATGCACAAACTGCATTATTTTCACAGTCAATCTACTGTGTGAGTTTAGTATTGTTATCACATTTGTATTGATGTATACAATTGAATAGAGACTCAGTACTTTTGCTCATCGTTATTCGCAGCTCTTTCGACACATATTTGTAATCAACTTGAGAAATTGGTATAGAACTGCATGCAGTTAGGACTCACTTGTTAATTACTTATACTCAGGACATATTATTGGTATAAACTACAATCTACTACGTCACTTCATACAGTTGTGCTTGTATAAACTGACTGTTGGCTCGTTTTTGCAATAAGCCCAAAATCCGATATTTGTACCGATGGCTGAGAAGACCGAGGAAGAGAAAGTTCCAAGCTCTTCAGAGAACCTGACGTGTCCACTATGTCTTGATATTTTCGACAAAGCAACCATCCTGACTTCATGCGGACACACCTTCTGTCGGAAATGTCTCAAGAACTACGACCTTTCCCACCAGGATCTCGATCACATGATCTGTCCTCTCTGCAGGAAGATCACCAAGTTGTCTGCGAACCGTGTCGATGATTTCCTCACCAATGTGACTGTTAACGGACTTGTAGACAATTACCACGCCAAGTGTGGAGGGATGAACGCTGTCCTTGAGATGCGTCCAAAATGCACTGCTTGCAAGTTTCAGCAAGATGCCGTTTCATTCTGCTGTACGTGTAATATGTACATTTGTGATAGGTGTTTGGATTGTCATCAAGATCTTACAGTCTTTGAAGGTCACGAGATTGTATCCATACAGGATATCAACAACGGGAAGGTCAGTATTGGTCATCTATCCGAGAAGTGCTGCATCCACAAACAAGAGAACAGAGATATGTTTTGTGAGGATTGTAAGGTCCATGTCTGTCTCAAGTGCGTGATCGTCGGTCATCAAAATCACAAGATCAAGAATCAGACTGACTTCGAGCAGGAGTTACGGCTTAAGGTAAGTGGGTTTATTTGACACAAAATAATTGAGTTTGGCTAAGGCCTGACAAGTTATACTCGTACAATTTATTTATTTATTTATTTTATTATTTATTTGGCAATTCACAAAAACATATATCAATGTAAATATGAGTAAACAAACATTATAAATGCACAATCTCACTAGAGGTCCTCTGAGTGTATCAGTTGGCTGCCGGGCAGGCGCGTAGCCACGGGGGGGGGGGGGGGGGGGGGGGGGGCACCCCTAAAATTTCCAGGATCGGTTGAAATTTTGTAGACCCCTTTTTTGACCTCGATCGATTACATGTATGTGCCCCCCCCCCCCCCCCCCAAACATCAAACTCTGGCTACGCGCCTGCTGCCGGGGACGAGGAAAGCAAAGTTGATCACTGTTACCGTAATCGTCCCTCTTCCCGACCAACTGGTGCACTCGGAAGACCTGTAAAAAAAAGCATGAAGGTAAATACAATTATAGCATTTCATAAACTAAACAACTAACAAAAACAAAGCACAAGGAGAAAATCAAACTAATATGTATGATGACACTAGGCCATGACACGATACTAAACACAAACATGAGGAATTAATTCTGGCTTAAAAACTATTGCATGAATTGAAATTTAAAGGAGGTAAACTCAAACCATGTTATATACAACTGAGAAAAAGAACAAAATATAAAACCATGTAGTAGCTCGCTGACAAGAATTACTACAATCATATGGGTTCACCGGTATATATAGAAGTTAAGAAAACATGGTAAAGGAAGTAAATAGATACATAGGCTTCGTGGGCTTCAAACGAATAAAGAAAAATTACGTTCAATTCCTTTGCATCAAAATAAGTCTTCAAGTGCTCTGAAAAGTAAATTTTCAGTATCCTAAAATCAAAATTTTCTCCACGCGATCGCAACATACACTTCCTTGAATATTAATAGGCCGAGTGTTTATTGTATTATGAAAACCCTATCAAAAATATAGGCCCGCAGCCAGGCGCGAACGCAGGGGTTGGTATTGGAGGTGACCCCCCCCTCATTTTTTCTTTTAATGTAAAATAAAGGTTGTCTTTAACTCCCCCCCCCTCCCCCTCTCAATTGAGCGAAATATCGGTCTGCGCGATTTAAAAGTTTCCTGGGGCCCCCAAACAAAAATTAGTGCTCACTACCCTCCGCCCCCTCCCCCCACACTGAGCAAAATATCGGTCATCAGCCATGCATGAAGTCTTTCGTCTATGTCTGATCGTCAACGAAACGGAGTTGAGCCTTTTGTCAATTCTGTTTGTTGCTACGGCAGGTAGCCAGTGAAAACGAATTCGTTTAATCAAATATTATGGAAATGCAAGCATCACTTTAAACAAACAGAACTTTGTTATTCCATGCTCATTTTCCCAAATTGAAGTGTCATATGAAAGGGCAGAAACTGAACTTTCTAGAAATGAGATTTCCTCTTTGGAATTCAGATACCGTAGGCCAAATTACTTTTTGGTTCACTCTCTTCAAATTGATTTTAAAAAGTATTGGTATTGACAATAAGTATTTGGCAGCAAAGCCCCATCAGCATCTAGGCTTCCTCGCATTTTAATAGTTGGAATGTGTCTTATCATTGTACAAACTCTGTCAATTGTTTCGCTCGGTCGCTACATTCCCATGTTATAGTAAACTTTCTGTTGGTTTATATATATATAATCCTCGATATTAAAGAAACACTTTTACATGATGTATGTTATATCATTATTATATTAATAACTTTAAAGGTAATACAAAGTTTTGGGAAATTTTGAAAATTGGGTGGACAATGATTTTTTACAATTTTGAGATATTTGGATGCCCCTGTGGATGTATTATAAGCACTAGAAACTTTAGCCCTTAAAACACTTCTGCTTTCGAGAAAAATTGAATATAAAAATTTACCGGTGCTCCCGGTAAATTTTGATAAATTTCAAATAGCGCCTACGGCCGTACAATGGTAGCAGCGACCATGAAAATATCAGAATATGTAGTTGTGATATATAATTTCCAAACGGGAATAGCTAATCGGTCGATTTTAGTCAAGAAACATTGTTTTATAGCTTAATTAATATCTTGACCTTGAGAGGGAGCTATACAACATAAAGAGTTTATTATTTACAATTTCATAACTTTAGACTCGATTTCAACCGCGACAACGATCACTGAATATTGTAGGATCGCATATGCTTCCAATATGTTCATTTGAACCAAATTCATGACCCCATACCAAAACTTTGTATTACCTTGAAGGAAGCTTGAATTTGCAAATTTCTTAAATCTGCTTTTGTGATTAGCATAGGCTTAAGAAAGCTACATTCCCATCCACCACTACAAGAAAGAGGAATGCAATATCTTTTTTTTCTTTCTTTTGTCGATTTTTTTTTTTTTTTTTTTTTTTTTTTGGGGGGGGGGGGGGGGGCTATTTGTAGGTAGTAGGTAGGTAATCAGCGTAGCTACATTTTATAGCTTAACAAAAGATTGTTTG
Source organism: Strongylocentrotus droebachiensis (assembly GCA_035222895.1). NCBI lineage: Eukaryota > Metazoa > Echinodermata > Echinoidea > Camarodonta > Strongylocentrotidae > Strongylocentrotus > Strongylocentrotus droebachiensis. Next base: position 49,689 of record JAVYIG010001348.1, read on the forward strand.
CCCCCCCCCCCCCCTAAAAAAAATATATATATGGGAACGATTCCGGCCTTTGTAAAATCAGTGTTTCATTTTCAAACCAGCTCCATGAAATTAGCATAATTACATCTCTTGCTAGAAAATATTCTTTTCATTTCTCTATTTTTGGTTTCTTTTAGGTGAACGACCTTGTCCAGCGATGTGCCACGAAGAAGACAGAACTGGAGAAGAACATTCAGAATGCTGAAGGACAACGACATGAAGTATACACGGCCGTGCAAGAAACTACTGGACGATGTCAGTCAAGCCTACATCATCAAGGCTAAAGAGCTTGAAGAAAATCATCGAAATCTCATAGAGCAAATCAATGCATTAAAGCGGAGTTTCGATGACGACCTCAACGTCTTGAAATTTAACAATCGACAGAGGATCAAGAGTATTTGTAGTTCAATAACACTGGTAGCTAATGACAGACTTGATCGTCTTGAGACAGACAATCTGTCTGCTCATACCTTACTCTGTGAGGAGCTGGATGCCATGCTGAAGAAGGCTACTGATCACACTTCTGCGGCAGCCATTTCGAAGAAAGCTCAGGAGAAGAGGTTCAAGCCTGCAGATCATACTCGTCTTGATCTCGGGAGTATCTCAGAATCAGATCCCAAGTTGCAAGTCATTCAGTGTGTAGATCTACGGGATTGGATGTTGGGAATGACCCAGTATTCTGATGACAGTGTGGCTATCGGATATTGTGATACACATGGTATAGATATTATTGATTCAGCTGGTAACAAGCACCAGTATCCCAACATACCAAGTAACATGGAGTGTTATGATCTTGTGTTTCAGCAAGACAGGTCGTTATGCGTATCGAGGGGTAGTAACAAAGCACACATATATTCTACCAATGGATCCAGGAAATCAACCATCCACGTGAATAGCAATGGCAATTATCTCAAACTAAACAGAAGTCCATCAGATGAAATCCTCATTGCTAACATTGATAATAAAGTCTACATCTATGACCCGACTGGATCCACTCTCAAACACACTGTTCCAACAAAGCACAACGAGACGAGCCAGATATCCGCCACCAGGTCAGGTTTGATCATCACGAGTTCATGTAATACCAATCCAAGCGTGGTGACGGTCTATGACAGGGATGGAAATGCTGGTAAGTCTCTACAAGCCCCAGACAACGTCTTCCTGTATGCTGTCCTGGATGAGCAGGACAGGGTGTGTGTAGCGAGTCATGATGGTAAGAATGGTAACGTGGTGATCAGGCTCTATGACCTTGATGGTCTGAACATGAAGGAGAGAGTTAAGTTCAATGTACTTAATCTGACGCTTGATTATACTTGGTGTTACTTGGCTTCCCTCTCTCCAGACATGCTTGCGTTTGCTTGTGGCAGGAAGTTGTATTTTATCAAAGTATCACTGTAATCCATGCCACACTCTATATTACCATAAGTGTTGGTGTGTGTACCTCTCTCCTCCAGCCCATACGCGTAGTTACTACAACTTTCAAAAAATCATAGCTTTCTTATATTTAGTCAGATGTAATTGAAACTTTCATCAGTTTGCTTCTCTGATGTTTCTGCTTTCGTTTAGAGTATTTTATTTGGGTTGGATTTCCCTTTAAAACATTCATAACTTTTGTTATTATTTTTCCGATTTATTTTAATTTTCGCCATTCTTTTTATCATATTTGTCCGCTTTCATACACATGAACGTATTGCAAGTGTTGGATTCTCCTTTAACATATCAAAGTTCGTATTTTGAATTTTTCTCTTTGTTCACTTTTTCTTAACTTAGAAAATAGTTATAGAATGTATGTATACGCTGTAAATGTAGCATATATTACATTAACATGTAATTTATTTGCATATGCACAGTATTGTTGACATAATTTTGTATAATGGATATATTCGTAGAAGATTTAAATTATACTTGCTATGTGATATTGACATTTGTAAGTATCCTTTCTTGTTTTGTAAGCCTATCCAAATTAAAATCCCAAGAAGTTCATTCAATATCTGAGCATGACGAAACTACTGATTCTACTTGTTTCATTGGTATTGAGGTGATAAATGAAATAATGCGAGGTGACGTATAATTTACCAGCTTTTATCACATTTCCACACCATGTTTCTTAGTATGTCATGTGAACTCACACTGTATGACGCTAAGACGCTACGCCACGAAGGATTAACAAAATGCAAAATACACGATACACTACAGACAAATGATCGTCCCCCATGAAAATCTGTCTCGTTTCTTGAATAAGTGCCCCTTCACCTTCTAGTAAGTGCCCATTTTTACCTCTGATAAGTGCCCCGTTTAAATTGACACAAAGTCATGCCCTTTTTCATTTCTAATAAGTGCCCTTTTTTCCTTCTGATAAGATACCCTTTCCCTTTTTCATAGGAGCCCCTTCCCTGTTTCATGAATGCTCCTTTTCATCTCTGATTATCGCCCCTATCAAAACCTGATAGGTGTCCCTTTTCCTTGAACAAAAGACCCTTTTCCATTTTCGTAAGTACTTTTTTCATCTCTGGTGAGACATCCCCCTTTTAAGTGCGAGAAGTGCCCCCATTTTTACCTCTGATAATTGCCCTTTTAACTTTGACATGTCCTTTTTTTCTTTTCTAATAAGTGTCCTTTTTTCCTTCTGATAAGTGCCCCCTTTTCTTTCTCATTAGCATGCATCCGTAATTTAAAGCAACTTAGAGCAAATTTTTCTTTAATTTCCACCAAAGCTCGCTCGCATTTGTATATACTTGATAGGATCATGTTACTTATTAAAGATCTATTCAGTCGATCACGATAAAATTGTGCGTGAAACCCATCCGGATTTTTTAATTCTCTTTATAGGTTGTCATTTTTTGCACTACGACCTCACAAATATTAAAAATTTTGCTCGCTCGCAAATGAATATTCAGACATCACAACCAAATGCAAAGTATGATGCTGAAGTGGTAGCTTGGACCATGTAAAGAGAAACAAATATTTAAATCATTCCTGATGATGTAATCAACAATCATGAAAATGTAGGGGTAATTACCAATGTCTAAAAATTGCATATTTTCGCTTCGAGGTTTCCTTTTGTTGGTGCCCCCTTTTCCAGAAAGTAACCCTTTTGAAGACGCTTCACCGCCCCTGTCTTTCTGTTTCTTACAGTTTTATTCATTAAACAAAAATGGGAACATTTAACTTAACACAATCTATGTTAGAATATATCGTCATGGGATCAGAGATTGCATGGTCTGATGATCTATCCTTGTTTGACCTCTTCTTCCCAGCCGTTACAAGCTGCCTTTATTTTCCTATTTCTGTTTTCTTTCATTTCTTTTCTCTCTCTTTTTTTTTCTTCGTTTTTTGTATGTTATGTGTATATGTGGGGGTGTTATAATAGATTTCATTTAAAGATTTTATTTTTCTAATTGGTTCTCAGTGTATATAGCCTGCAAGGTGGGTTGTTTATGCAGGTAATGAGCAATGTAGTAGCGGAAATAAACATGCAATTATTTGATTTTTTATCTTTCTTGGTAATTGTATTCAAAATGATTTGTTTATGGATGATTTATGCGTTGAATGGAATCAATAAAAAATATTGAAAAACCAAACCTGTTTCTCTCATGTTCTGCTTCTATTAAAACCAACATCAGGGTGGACTTCTCCTCTATGACACTGCCTTTAAAGGTACTATGTCCCATTTGCAGGCCAAACAAATGAAAAGGTTAAATTCCAACAGCATTTGAAAGATAATACTAATTTAGAACTTCCCTAAAAAAGGTGGGGCTTGAAAATGTCTTCAAGTGGGAAAATAACGACGATTAGTTGTCAAATCGACTTAGGAGCTATAGAGCCAATAAGTAATAGTCTTGATTTTCAGACTATTGTACCAAATGGTCATACGTTTTATGCTGCGCAAAGATTCAATCAGTTTAATTTTGGCCATCACAAGAAATGGGTTATTAATGTAGACAAATGCTCATGTACCCTTTAAAGCTCATTTTATGTATGTTATTACTTCACTGTCAGACACTATTGAGTGACTGACAGGCTTTTTTTTCTTCTTTGAAAGAAGAAAAAAAAAGCCTGTCAGTCACTCAATAGTGTCTGACAGTGAAGTCTAGCAAGTAAACGGGTTTCCTTGCATAATTTGAATATTAGGACACTGCTAACGTTTAAATTTCACAGACATACATGACATATTCATAATTCCTGCAAAGTTCTACAGAATTTGAGGTTGGCTGCAAAAGGGACGTAGTACCTTTAATCTACATGTACTACTTTTTACCATCTCTCTTCACTATGAACATGACTGACAAAGAAAGCGGACAAAATATACAGTTCCTCAGGTAGATAAAGGAACATCCCTTCACTGCTATTATGTAAAAATGTGTAGAACAGGTGTCACATGCATATTCACCTTTTTACATAATAGCAGTGAAGGGATGTTCCTTTGTCTACCTGAGGGACTGTATATTTTGTCCGCTTTCTTTGTCCATCATGTTTATAGTGCTTTGTCCCCTTGTCCCTCTCCGATCAGTCTTCCCTCTACCCCATCACTCTGATGTACCTTTTCTTTCCTTTCCTCTCTCTTTCTGATCTACGTGTACTTTCTCCTCCATATTCCGTCCATCTTCTTTTCTGCACCTACATGTACCTACCTCATGTGTGTGTGGGGGGGGGGGGGGTACATCTCTACTTCATCTATCCGTCTCTCTCTCTCTTTATCTCTCTCTCTCTCTCTCTTTCTTCCTTCCCAACTTGTCCAACTTGTGAAAACCGATGCACACAGATATATGATTCGAGCAATGTTTGAGACTTATTTTGGCTACTTTGTTGGTCCAAAATAACCCATTCACTTTGTCTTTACAATGAAAAGAAAAACTATTTCGACAGTTTTCCCCAAAATGCAGTATCGGAAACAAAACTCTGGTTAAAAGCCTAAATCATGAGATTTTGTATATAAGAGAGGAAGTGGTGAAATATTTTTTTAGGCGAATTTTGCAATGAAATAAGTGTAACCTCGTAGGATTCCATAAGTTAAAAAATTAAGAGAAATGTTGACAATGAAAAGGAAAGAGAATGAGAGAAATGAAAGGAGATAAAGAAAGAATAGTGGAGAAGGAAGGGGTGACATATAAGTGTGATTATCGTCGTGTACCCTTCAAAACAAAGTGATAAAAGCAAAACAAAATGTGTTGCTCTTTTACGGTACCTAGGATTCTAAAGTGAATCTCCAACACAATGTATCCACAATTAAAACTTAAAAAGTCGCCCTCTATAATAAAAATGATGAATACCGCCGAAAGTTCAAAGGTGCTTTAACGCTGCGTGCGCTCTCTGTGGGAAAACCCACTTCTATTCATAAAATGCACAACATGCATTATTTTCACAGACGAAAAGTGTGGGTTTAGCATTGTAATCACATTTGTATTGATGTATACACTTAAATAGAGACTCGGTAGTTTTGATCAACGTTATCCGCACCTCTTTCGACAAATAATTGTAATCAACGTGAGAAATTAGTATAGAACTACATGCAGTTAGGACTCACTTGTTACATAGACTCAGGATATTGGTACAATCAAAGAGATATCTCTTTGGTACAATCTACTACGTGTCTACGTCACTTCATATAGTTTGTGCTTGCATAAAATGACTGTTGGCTTTAAGTACACATTAGCTGATCACAATTTGAAGCTGTATTGGACATTGGATATATGCGTAGAATGAGCTCGTTTTTGTAATAAGCCAACAATCTTATGTTTGCACCAATGGCTGAGAAGACCAAGGAAGAGAAAGCTCCAAGCTCTTCAGAGAACCTGACGTGTCCACTATGTCTTGATATCTTCGACGAGGCTACCATCCTGACTTCATGCGGACATACCTTCTGTCGGAAATGTCTCAAGACCTATGACCTTTCCCACCAGGATCTCGATCACATGATCTGTCCTCTCTGCAGGAAGATCACCAAGTTATCTGCGAACCGTGTCGATGATTTCCTCACCGATGTGACTGTCAATGGACTTGTAGACAATTACCACGCCGAGTGTGGAGGGATGAACGCTGTCCTTGAAAGGCGTCCAAAATGCACTGCTTGCAAGTTTCAGCAAGATGCCGTATCATTCTGCTGTACATGTAATAATTACATTTGTGATAGGTGTCTGGATTGTCATCAATTTCTTAAAGTCTTTGAAGATCACGAGATTGTATCCATACAGGATATCAACAACGGGAAGGTCAATATTGGTCATCTATCTGAGAAGTACTGCATCCACAAACAAGAGAACAAAGATATGTTTTGCGAGGATTGTAAGGTCCATGTCTGTCTCAAGTGCGTGATCGTCGGTCATCAAAATCACAAAATCATTAATCAGGCTGACTTCGAGCAACAGTTACGGCTTAAGGTAAGTAGGTTCATTTGACAAACAAGTAATTGTGTTTGGCTAAGGCGTGACAAGATTTACTCGTACAATTCAGATAGAGGAAGGTACTATAGGCGCCGGAAGTTGGGGGCAGAGGTGGTTGATTTCCCTGCATTATTCAAGTTGGGTACAAAATTGATTTCATCCCTTGTGGCCCTCCCCGCAAGGAAAAAGAAAAGAAAAATACATTTTATTCCTTTGCATTAAAATAAGCTTTCAAGTGCTCTGAAAAGTAGTTTTTCAGCAGCCTAGAACCGGAATTTTTTCCACGCGGTCGTTACATACACTCCCTCGAATATTAATAGGCCCAGTGTTTATTGTTTGTCAAACTATCTATATTATAGGCCCGCAACCAACCAAGGGAGCGTATTCTCCCATCTATCAAAGGGTGGGGGCACAATAAGATTCCCCTCTCCCTGACAAGGATGATACAGTCCACGTCTGTCTCAGTTGGTCATTAATTTCACAAAATCAAGAGTCTGGCTGACTTCGAGCAGGGGTTACGGCTTACGGTAAACGTCGTTTCATTTAAGGTACCATATAGGCGCCAGAAGCGGGGAGGAGACTGGTTCAATAATTCACGTGGGGGTTGCTCGCCTCGCAAAGAAAAATATATATATATGTAATTCTTTTGCATTATAATAAGATCACAAGTACTCTGAAACTTGAATTGTACATTTTCAGCATCCTAAAAATAATGTACATTTCCCCACGCGTGTTTATCATATACATGTATATGTATACAATATAGGCACTGCAAACGTGGAAGAATATATTCTTATCTTTGAAAAGGTTGGGGCAAAGTGAGATCCTCCCCCCCCCCCCCCTTGACAATAAATATTTGGCAGCAAAGCCCTATCAGCAGATAAGTCCTCTAACACCCAGAATTCAACAATTCCAAAACCTAAATTTACTCATTTATCGGTCGCTACGATCCCTTACAAAATATATAGAAAGAAGTGTATTCCTATGTTTATACTGTCGAGAGGCAGCAAAAACTTTAGGGGGCATATTATTCCCTCTATCGGGGGTGGAGCCAAATCGTTTCTGCCCCCATCCTTCACAAGGCCAAATATCTTTACAAACAAATGAGGATTTGCTTTTCCCGCCTCTCTTGCCAGACCAAAACTTTTGACATCATTAATTTTGCAGCATATCCAACAACAAAAAAGGGATTCTAAAAAACAAAGTGTCACCTTTCCAAATACTAAAATTTTCTCTCGATCGCTACACATCCTCGCATATTAATAAATGTACTCTTTCCTTCACAAGCGTCAAATCGAGGAGGCTGATGATTTTTTTCTTTTTCTGTCAAGGTGGCGGCTAAGTTATAAATTATTTCCCCATTTACAAGCAACAATTTAGCCGTGTATCGGCTAGCTTTAAATATTTCTGTAAAGATACAAAAAGGCAACATGCAATTATCTGAATTTTCATGTTTTCAGTAAACCATGTTAAATTCCTCAATGTAGCCCCTACATTTTATGTTTAGCTATAAAATACAAAAGCGCTTACCCAAGGACCCGGAGTATTCGGGTAGAGCTTTCCTCTATATATGGGGGAGAAGGCAAAGGCCCCGCACGGCTCGCTAGACAATAGCACAATTAAATGTGATGATATTGCAGATTAGAAAAGCAATTAAGTGCTCGAAAATACGGTTTAACTTTCCAAAACGCTCTCTTTTTCCTCTCGGTCACTGGTCTTCCTTGCATTTTAATAGTTGGAATGTTTCTTACCATTGTACAAATCCTGTCTACTTTATATGGTCTTGGAGCGGATAGGGAGTGAAGATCGATGCTTCTCTCTAGTTAAGTGGATGAGGCTACCAAAGACGCCGAAAGTGGGGGGATGGGGAGGGGGGAGGGGGGGGGGGCAGGGGGAAGGGGGCGCTCCCCCCAAACAAAAAAGTGGGGGGACGCATTTTCGCCCTCCTCCCCCACAACTCCCCCCCCCCCCATTCCCCCCCCCCCCCAAAAAAAAAGCAGTGGAGGGGTAACAATGATTTGTCTGACCGTAATTAAATGCCTAAAATCTGTGAACTTACGGGGGCTCTGCCCCGCACCCCACTAAGGGCTCTTAGGCGGGCCCCTGGGCGCTCATCTGACCTCAATTAAATACCTAAAACCCCTGAGCTTCCGGGGGCTCTGCCCCCTGGATGCTCAACTGACCGTAATTAAATACCTAAAACACCTGAGCTTCCGTGGGCTCTACCCCCTAGACCCCCTGCCAGGGCTCAGGCCCTAGACCCCACGCCAATTTAAGCTCTACCTGATCACTAATACTCCACTTTGAATAACGTTCCGCGGGACCTGCATGTAACATGTTAGAGTGGTGGTGATGCAGATTTTTATTCTGCCCCCCCCCCCAAAAAAAAAAAATATATATATATATATTTTGCTCATTACGCCACTGCCCTGGAAGGTGGGCCCCCTGGAATGTTTGCCCCTCCCCATCCCAAACTGCTTCCGGCGCGCTTGCCCTGAGTGCGACACTGTTGCACCCCCTCTCAGAAGACATGAAGCTCTTTATGTTGCTCGCATATACAAATCATTATTTTGAAGTAGGCTGGGATTTTTCGTGTCGTTTCAAACTATACTTGATTACATTTTTCAATTTCACAGAAGCAATTGTTTCGCTCGGTCGCTTCACTCCCTCGCGTAATATTAATCTTTCTGTCGAGCTATAATCCTTCATATTATAGAAACACTTATGTTATGACATTTTTAAAACGATGACTTTAAATATGCTCCAATTTGCAAATATCTTAAATCTTTTTCTGTGTTTTAAAACATATGCTAGCTAAATTTCAATCTAACACTACAAACAAAAAGTGGAATGCAAAGTCTTTTTCTCTTTCTTTTGTTGAAAATTCAAACACTATTCTTTATAAATTTCAAGAAAGGAGGGGGGGGGGGGCTTTTTGAAGGTAGTAAGCGTAGCTACATTTCATAGCTATACATTAGTCTAAAATCCTTCTAAAAAAGAGTGTTTGCCCCCCCCCCCCCTCCTCCATACATGGTATCACCATCTTAAATTCAAACTCAGTTCATTTTTTCAACCATTTAAAATCAAATATATAAGCATGTAATATAAAAAAGAATACAAATTAAATTGTTACGATGCCCCCTAAAAGTGATGTCTGATAAAAGTGGTTCTAACTTTAGTGAAACTTCAGGCGCGTGCAAAATCGGTGTTTCATTTTCAAACCAGCTCCGTGTAATTTGCATACATCTCATTCTATATAGAAAATGTCTCTTCACTTCTCTATTATTGATTTGTTTTGTTTAGGTAAACGACCTTGTTCACCGTTGTGCCACTAAGAAATCAGAACTGGAGAAGAACATTCAGAATGTAGAAGTACAACGCCATGAAGTATACACCGCCGTGCAGAAACTACTGGGCGATGTCAGTCAAGCCTACAGCATCAAGGCCAAAGAGCTTGAAGAAAATCATCGAAATCTCATAGAGCAAATCAATGCATTAAAGCGGAGTTTCGATGACGACCTCAACGTCTTGAAATTCAACAATCGACAGAGGATCAAGAGTATTTGTAGTTCAATAACACTGGTAGTTAATGACAGACTGGGTCGTCTTGAGACAGACAATCTGTCAGCTCATACCTTGCTCTGTGAGGAGCTGGATGCCATGCTGAAGAAGGCTACTGATCACACTTCTGCGGCAGCCATTACGAAGAAAGCACAGGAGAAGAGGTTCAAGCCTGCAGATGATACTCGTCTCGAACTCGGGAGCATCTCAGAACCAGATCCCAAGTTGCAAGTCATTCAGTGTGTAAATCTACGGGGAGACATGTGGGGAATGACCCAGTACTCTGATGATAGTGTGGCTATCGGATATTTGGTTGGACATGGTATAGATATCATTGATTCAGGTGGTAAAAAGCACCAGTATGCAGACATACCAAGTAACATGAAGTGGGATGCTCTTGTGTTTCAACAAGACGGGTCGTTATGCGTATCGAGGGGTACTAAAGAAGCACACATATATTATCCCAATGGATCCAGGAAATCAACTATCCACGTGAATAGCAATGACAACGATCTCCAACTAAACAGAAGTCCATCAGATGAAATCCTCATCGCTTACAATGAAAAGCAAGTCTACATCTATGACCCGACGGGATCTACTCTCAAACACACTGTTCCAACAAAACACAACGAGACGGGGCAAGTATCTGCCACCAGGTCGGGTTTGATCGTCACGAGTTCATGTGACACCAATCCAAGCATGGTGACGGTCTATGACAGGGATGGAAATGCTGGTAAGTCTCTACAAGCTCCACACAATGTCTTCATGTATGCTGCCCTGGATGAGCAGGACAGGGTGTATGTAGCGAGTGTTGATGACGAGAATGGTAACGTGGTGATCAGGCTCTATGACCTTGATGGTCTGAACCTGAAGGAGAGAGTTGAGTTCAATATACTTAATCTGACACTTGGTTATAGTTGGTGTTACTTGGTTTCCCTCTCTCCAGACATACTCGCGTTTGCTTGTGACACGAAGTTGTATTTTATCAAAGTATCACTGTAATCCATGTCACACTCTATATTACCATTATTGTTCGTGTGTATACCTCTCTGCTCCAGCTCTACACTGATATGGGCCCATCAAGTGTCATATTATATTGTTTATTTTGTGATAACTAACGGAATGAGAAGATGCCTATCCTCTCGATAGATTTTAATTGCCTGAATACCGTTGTCATTATCAAATATAAATATAACTTCCCTCTCTCGAAATATTCTGTAAATTAATCGTTTCTCCTAGATATTTACTGAAAGCCAGTCATATGATATCATAATGAACAACTTGAAAATTGGTTTGATATTGATGAGCTTCTTATCAGTGTCATTACCCTCATGTTGTTATTCTCAAATATTTTATTTTAATGTTCGTGCTTTTAGTTCTTGACTATTGTGATTATTTTGTATCTTTAAATTAAAGCTCTGGGAAGTGATAGTGTGACGGATAAGTTTGTTATGATGTAGTGAAGAACACTTAAGGAAACATAGGCCTAGGTTAACAGTTGGAAGTTCTGCTCCTTGACTAAACATGTTAAGGAATGTAAGAATATTATGATATCTTTGTAAACGTTTACTGCATTTCTGTTATAATTGGTAAAGTCACTTTGCATATTTCATGTGAATTCGGCAGTTTTCCTTTTCATACTAATTACCGCTTCAATTCAATTCAATTCAGTTAAATTTAATTTAATTCAATTAAATCTATACAGACCGTCGATTAGTGACGTGGAATTTGGAATATCTTTCTCTGAATTATATAATGGTAGAAAGAGAATTGGGTAATATAGGATTGTGATTATTATATTTTAAATTGTAGAAATGATGAGGATATCAAACCTACCTCTGGTCATGCTAGTAGACATGCTTGGCATACCCAGGGGTGAATCTGGAAAAAACATCATTTTAATTTGTTTTCATCGTTAGAAAATGACATACCAGTAGACATGTTTGGATGAATATGACATCGCAGAAATTCCTTGTACGCTTAAGCGACCTAACTTGGGGACAATTTTTCCTTCTCATGTTTATTTGTTGTCTTTTATTATCATTTTATTTTGATAGGGGGGGGGGGGGGTCTTTTTTAATAACCGCATCTCCGATCGATGGAAAATTATGTCATTGTATGTTTTTGGTTGACGTACAGTCATACAGCTTTCATCTTTTCGTCTGAAAACCCATCCCGACCTAAGATTTGTTTTCAGTTTTTGTGTCATGATAATGTCCCTACAACTTCCTCCTGACAAAGTCTGTGGCAAGGGGTAAATGCGGTTACCCTATGTGATCGACTTGGATTCCCATTTCGAGCGCTCTGGGGACCAACTCCGAGGGCATTCTCCAGACGTGACATTTTTCTCTCGAGAATAGCATGGATGGTCTAACTTTTGCTTCGTCAATTCTTATGACTATTTTGGGACAGACTTCTGGCCTCTACATATAATGTTTTGTACAGTTTTGTAAAGTACCTTTAACACATGTCTCAAAGTTCATATTTTGATTTTTCCTCTAACTTTTGGTCTTTAAAAAAAAATGAAATAGAAAGTAAAGAGAGCATATATTACATGTACATTTTGTTGTAAATGTAAGTAAATGTTATTGTTTATTGACACTGGATATTTGTGTCAGATATATTGTACTCCCTGATATTGCCTTCTGTATCAAAACAAAATTGTTATTACTACAAGCGTAACCAAATTAAAGATAACGATAGCAGCATATATTTCAGATTATAAAAAACCTTTGTCTGAATTTATTTCATTGTTACTGAGGTGAAAATAGAAATACCTTGAAGGAATTGCACATGATAGACTTTGGGAATATTCATGTGTTTATACGGGGGATGGAGAAATGGAGAGAGAGAGAGTGAGAGAGAGGGGGTGCCAGAGATAGAGAGAGAGAGAGAGAGAGAGAGAGAGAGAGAGAGAATGACACACACACAGAGAGAGAAAGAGAATGACAGAGAGAGAGAGAGAGAGAGACTAAAAGAAAGATAGAAGCATATTATATCCGACAGAATGGTGATGAGAGAAAATCATATCGTTAATTCATGGACCTATGTTGTGGGGTCTATGCATGATTATTTCAAATAAATCATATTTCCGTGCAATGTGCGGTCAGTAACATCTTCAATTTGATATACTTTTCACATTATCAGCTCTTGAGACAGACATAATTCACATATAAGGGTTATAACAAAGATAGAGTGACAGAGAGAGCCTGGAGAGAGAGATAGATAGAGAGAGAAAGAGAGAGCATGACACAGAGAGAGAGAGGGAGAGAGAGACAAAAAAGGAAAGATAGAAGCATATATCCGACAGAATGGTGATGAGTGAAAATCATATCGTTAATTCATGGACCTATGTTGTAGGGCCTCTGATGATTATTTCAAATAAATCATATGTCCGTGCAATATGGGGTATACATGATCAATTTGATATAATTTTCACATTATCAGCTCTTGAGACAGACATAATTCACATATCAGGTTTATAACAAAGATAGAGTGACAGAGAGAGAGAGAGAGAGAGAGAGACTATCAAAGCCGATATTAGTCGCCCTCTATTGCTGAATACTTTATACCATCAAGTTTAAAGGTTTTGTTTTCATTGACGTCAATTATCAAAACTCGTATCAGATTTTAATAGGGCATTTATCAGATGTAAAAAGGGGCATTTTGAAAAGGGGGAGGGGCTCATATAATATCGCACAATATCCTTCAAAATGTACAAGTAAATATTGTGTATCTGTATTCCGTTGGTATCACATAAGCACAGTTTACACTGTGTAATTACAAGATTAAGAGTTATAGAAATAGAACTGTGCTACAAAAATGTATCTTCCACTTGCTCTTTTAAAGATACTATGTCCTTTTTGCAGCCAATATCAAATTCTGTAGAACTTTGCATGAATAATAAATATGTCATGTATGTCTTATCTGTGAAATTTAAACATTAGCAGTGTCCTAGTATCTAAAGTATGCAAGGAAACCCGTTTACCTTCTAGATTTCACTGTCAGACACTATTGAGTGACTGGCTGACATCTTTTATCTTTGGTAATAACATGAGCTGTAACAGGTACATGAGCATTATTTTGTCTACATCAATAACCCACTACTTGTACTGGCCACAAATTAAGCCATTTTCAAGCCTTTTCATTTTGAGGGAAGTTCTAAATTAGTATTGTCTTTTAAATGCCGTTGGAATTTAACCTTTTCATTTTTATTGGCCTGCAAATGGGACATAGTACCTTCAAGGAGTCCGTTCCTGCCTGCATGGTTATACAAATATTGTCTCCTATTAAAGGGGGTACACGTTTCTAAAAACATAAAGTCAAGGTCCTTCATTACATGACTAATTTTCAGCACTTTAATGTTTCACTCACATTCAGAAAAGTACTCTAAAGTACAAGTGACCTTTTGGGGAAAATAAGTGTTTATATTTCTGAGGTTCTTTGGGAGTTAAGGCTTGTAATAAACATGAGAGATATTGGTTGTTTTAATAGTTCACTACCACGTAGTCTAGATATGAACGCATTGCGCTATCTAATTCTTCATTAAAAAATATTAATTGTAACTTTAATTTATAAACAACTGGAGTTTGCATTTCGCAATTGGGCTTATGGCCATTAGAAAAAAAATCAAGTACAACATGTTAAATGCCAGTACAAATGAATTAAACACACCTAAAGTCACACACATACATGATACACACTGCTCTCACTATAGGATCCTGTGCGAATCGAATATAGATTCATAAACATTCATGTTGATTAGCACCTATAATTTACAGAAATTACAGAAGATTAAAGTCATCTAATTGTTTAAAACCTGAAATCATTTCAACAGAGCGACTAAAGTTTTGATACCAATACAAATAAAGATGAGTGCTGGTCAATAAAATATAACTGCAAGACATGTACGAGAGAAAATGTCCAGACACGATCGAAAACTGTCTATAAAGTTATCGGGAAATTTGGATTATGCAGTATATAGGAGTATTGTGATATTTCGGAATCATTTAAATGATAACACACTGATATTAATCTTGATGCAAATCACACACAGTGAAAACCGATGCACATAGATATATGATTCGAGCAATGTTTCAGACTTATTTTGGCTACTTTGCTGGTCCAAAACAACCTATTCACTTTGTCTTTACAATGAAAAAAAAAAAAAAAAATCGACAGTTTTTCCCAAAATACTGTACCACAAACAAAACTCTTAGGATTACAATAATGATACATTTATATTTCAAACGAATCATATTTCCGTGCAATATGCTAGTATGGCCTACATATTTTAATTGATATCATTTTTCTCATTATCAGCTCTTCAGACAAACCTGATTTGCATTATCATGGTTATTTAATTTAATTTAATTTAATTTTAATTTAGTTGATTTTCAGGTACATGTATACACAAAATAGAAATGACAACAGAGAGCGTATCACATGAAAGAGTTACAAGACAGTGAAAATGCCTCCAGCGGACGACTGAGGATAACCTAAACGAATTTCCATTCTGTCATGAGGTTCTCCACGTCTGCTGGGGTTACAATTGTGAATAGATTTAAGAAGTAACGATAAAAATAACATAACATAATTCAAGTTCATCCATCAAGCATAATAACTTATAGAAAGATTGCATGTATGTTGAAATTTGTGGCATGAAGAAAATAAAAATCATGTACGACATGTGAAGATTACAAATCGCCTAAAAGCCTAAATCATGAGATTTTGTTTATAAGAGAGGAAGTGGTGAAGTATTTTTTAGAGGCGAATTTTGCAATGAAATAAGCGTAGGATTCCATAAGTTAAAAATTTAAGAGAAATTTTGACAATGAAAAGGAAAGAGAATGAGAGAAATGAAAGGAGATAAAGGAACAATAGTGGAGAACGAAGGGGTGACATATAAGTGTGATTATCGTCGTGTACCCTTCAAAACAAAGTGATAAAAGCAAAACAAATGTGTTGGTCTTTTACCTAGGATTCTACTAAAGTGGATCTCCAACACAATGTATCCACAATTAAAACTTATAAAGTCGCCCTCTATGATAAAAATGATGAATACCACCGAAAGTTCAAAGGTGCTTTAACGCTGAGTGCATTCTCTGTGGGAAAACCCACTTCTATTCATAACATGCACAAAATGCATTATTTTCACAGACGATCTACGAAGTGCGAGTTTAGTATTGTAATCACATTTGTATTGATGTATACACTGAATAGAGACTCGGTAGTTTTGATCAACGTTATCCGCACCTCTTTCGACACAATTGTAATCAACGTGAGAAATTAGTATAGAACTACATGCAGTTATAGGACTCACTTGTTACAGAGGTATTGGTACAATCAAAGAGATATGTCTTTGGTACAATATAATACGTGTCTACGTCACTGTATATAGTTTGCGCTTGCATGAACTGACTGTTGGCTTTAAGTACACATTAGCTGATCACACTGAATTGGACATTGGATATATAGAATGAGCTCGTTTTTGTAATAAGTCAAAAATCTGATATTTGCACCAATGGCTGAGAAGACCAAGGAAGAGAAAGGTCCAAGCTCTTCAGAGAACCTGACGTGTCCCCTATGTCTTGATATCTTCGACGAGGCAACCATCCTGACTTCATGCGGACACACCTTCTGTCGGAAATGTCTCAAGAACTATGACCTTTCCCACCAGGATCTCGATCACATGACCTGTCCTCTCTGCAGGAAGATCACCAAGTTGTCTGCGAACCGTGTCGATGATTTCCTCACCAATGTGACTGTCAACGGACTTGTAGACAATTACCACGCCAAGTGTGGAGGGATGAACGCTGTCCTTGAGATGCGTCCAAAATGCACTGCTTGCCGGTTTCAGCAAGATGCCGTCTCATTCTGCTGTACATGTAATATGTACATTTGTGATAGGTGTCTGGAGTGTCACCAAGATCTTACAGTCTTTGAAGGTCACGAGATTGTATCAATACAGGATATAAACAACGGGGAGGTCAGCATTGGTCATCTATCCGAGAAGTGCTGCATCCACAAACAAGAGAACAAAGATATGTTTTGTGAGGATTGTAAGGTCCATGTCTGTTTCAAGTGCGTGATCGTCGGTCATCAAAATCACAAGATCAAGAATCAGGCTGACTTCGAGCAGCAGTTACGGCTTAAGGTAAGTGTGTTTAGTTAACATAAAATAATTGAGTTTGGCTAAGGCCTGACAAGTCTTACTCATACAATTTATTTAATCATTTATTTTATTGTTTATTTGGCAATTCACAAAAAATATAACAATGTAAGTATGAGTAAACAAACATTAAAGGAATGTCAATTATAAATGCACAATCTCAATGGAGATCCTCTGAGTGTATCAGTTGGCTGCCGGGGAAGAGGAAAGCAAACTTAATCACTGTAACCGTAATGGTCCCTCTTCTCGACCAACCAGTGCACTCAGAAGACCTGTAAAATAAAGCATGAAAGGAATAAAAGGTATAACATTTCATAAACAAAACAACGAACAAAAACAAAGCACAAGGAAAGAATCAGACTAATATGTATGAAGATATTAGGTCACGACACGATACTAAACACAAAAATGAGGAATTCATTCTGGCTTAAAAACTAAAAGGAAAATTACTTTGCATCAAAATAAGTTTTCAAATGCTCTGAAAAGTAATTTTTCAGCATCCTAAAATCAAAATTTTCTCCACGCGGTAGCTACATACTGCCTAGTGCTTATTGTATTATGAAAACCCTGTCTAAAATATAGGCCCGCAGCCAGGCGTGTACGTAGGGGGGGGGGGGGGGGGGGGTTAACCCACCCCCTCAATTTTTCTTTTAGTGTAAACTAAAGTGGTCTTTATTAACTCCCAGAACGATTAAATGAATACAATAAATGAAGTGGATGGGTATTGTCTTTCATGATTGCACAGACCTTATCAACAATTTGCTCAGTACAATGCGACTCGACAGAAGCTAATTCTACCCCAATTATGCGTTGTGCTATTTTACGTGGCCTTTCCAATTTCTTCTTGTCCTGTTTTGAGAGATTGCCAAATGAACATATAATATTGAAAAGCAGGACACTCTTTATTATTGAATTGTAGAACAGGGTCAGGATTGTTGCATCTATATGGAAACTTTTCAACTTACGCAGAAAAAAACAACCTCTTGTTAGCTTTCTTATACACCGATTGTGTGTTATCCCTCCATGATAATTTGTCATTTAAGACAATTCCAAGATACTTATAGTTTCCAACCTGTTCAATCGCCTCATTATGAATGATCACATTCTCGTGGTCTGTACCTTTTCGACGGAAGTCGATTACCATTTCTTTGGTTTTGGTTGTGTTTAATGTTAAGTAATCAGGATGACTGTTATCAATATTTAGTATTATTATACCATTTATTATACTATTTGGCCTATCTCCCATTCTGGTTATCACTGATTTCATACAAATAAACTAATTACAACAAATTCCTTCCAGAGCTGGATTCCCTTTTAAGAAAGTGGAAAAAACAGTGTATTCAATTCCTCTGTCCTCGTATGTTATATGATGATGTGGGGGAGGGGGGGGGGGGGGGAATTGGTCGTATTTCTAACTTTTGTGAAACTTCAGGCCCGTGTAAAATCAGTGTTTCGTTTTCAAACCAGCTCCATGAAATTAGCATACATCTCTTGCTAGAAAATGTTCTTTTCATTTCTCTATTTTTTGTTTCTTTTAGGTGAACGACCTTGTCCAGCGATGTGCCACTAAGAAGACAGAACTGGAGAAGAACATTCAGAATGTTGAAGTACAACGCCATGAAGTATACACTGCCGTGCAGAAACTACTGGACGATGTCAGTCAAGCTTACAGCATCAAGGCCAAAAAGCTTGAAGAAAATCATCGAAATCTCATAGAGCAAATCAATGCATTAAAGCGGAGTTTCGATGACGACCTCAACGTCTTGAAATTCAACAATCGACAGAGGATCAAGAGTATTTGTAGTTCAATAACACTGGTAGCTAATGACAGACTTGGTCGGCTTGAGACAGACAATCTGTCTGCTCATACCTTGCTCTGTGAGGAGCTGGATGCCATGCTGAAGAAGGCTACTGATCACACTTCTGCGGCAGTCATTACGAAGAAAGCACAGAAGAAGAGGTTCAAGCCTGCAGAATGTGATACTAGTCTTGACCTCGGGAGCATCTCAGAATCAAAGTTGCAAGTCATTCAGTGTGTAGATCTAAGGGGATGGATGCAAGGTATGACCCCGTACTCTGATGATAGTGTGGCTATCGGATATTTGGATACACATGGTATAGATATCATTGATTTAGCTGGTAAAAAGCACCAGTATGCAAACATACCAAGTAACATGAAGTGGAAAGCTCTTGTGTTTCAACAAGACAGGTCGTTATGCGTATCGAGATGCAGTAAAGAAGCACACGTATATTCTCCCAATGGATCCAGGAAATCGACCATCAACGTGAAAGGCAATTCCAATTTTATCATACTAAACAGAAGTCCATCAGATGAAATCCTCATCACTAACAATGAAAAGCAAGTCTACATCTATGACCCGACGGGATCCACTCTCAAACACACTGTTCCAACAAAACAGAACGATACGATGCAGGTGTCTGCCACCAGGTCGGGTTTGATCGTCACGAGTTCATGTCACACCATTCCAAGCGTGGTGACGGTCTATGACAGGGATGGGAATGCTGGTAAGTCTCTACAAGCTCCAAGCGGTGTCTGCATGTATGCCGCCGTGGATGAGCAGGACAGGGTGTATGTAGCGAGTGTTGATAAAGAGAATGGTATCGTGGTGATCAGGCTCTATGACCTTGATGGTCTGAACCTGAAGGAAATAGTTGAGTTCAATGTACTTAATCTGACACTTGGTTATAGTTGGTGTTACTTGGTTTCCCTCTCTCCAGACATGCTCGCGTTTGCTTCTGACATGAAGTTGTATTTTATCAAAGTAACCCTGTAATCCATGTCACACTCTATATTACCATTATTTTGCGTGTGTATACCTCTCTTCTCCAGCTCCACTCTAATAGGGGCCCATCAAGTGTCATATTCTATTGTTTATTATGTGATGACCAACCGAATGAGAAGACATCTATTCTCTCGATAGATTTGAATTGCCTGAATACCGTTGTCATGATCTAATATAATTAATACTTTCCTCTCTCGAAACAGTATGTAAATCGTGTAATCGTTTCTCTTAGATATTTACTGAAAGCCAGTGATATGATATCATGATGAACAACTTGAAAATTGGTAAGATATTGATTAAATTCTTATTAGTGTCATTACCCGTATGTTGTTATTCTTAACTATTTTATTTTGTAGTTCGTGCTTTTAGTTCCTGACTATTGTTGTGATTATTTTGTATCTTTAAATGACGAAACAATTAATATTGACATTGTAAATAAGCTTTTCAAGTTTCACGGGTTATCCTGTCGAGTTATCGGTATTATTTTGTTTTCATGTTATGATATCATTTTACTCTTCGTATAGATGTTACATTGAACTTGCCTAATACATCAAATCAATTTTTGTGTAATCCTTGGCGGACCATGGTGCTATTTTCCATGATAAATTCCATCGTATCGTATTCACTTTGCAACCTGTCTAAAGAGCCATTAAATTGAAAGCTCTGGGAATTCTCGCTACCCCAAATAGCGATTCTGCCGAGATCCGGGGAAAATCCTGAAATCCGCATTGCATTATGGGATAGCTTTTCGACATTACAGCTTCCTGTGCAGGCGTTCGTGATCACAACCCTCTCTTTCACGGTAGAGTTTAACGGCCTTTTGTGCTAAAGTCACTAATTCTGCCCGAAGCTTTCCATTGCATATTATAATCTGTACCAATTACACTGATTAGCATCGATTTTAGCGTGCGTGAAAACTCTGCACAGCGAACACAGGCGCTAGCGCCAGCGGGATGGGACTCTATACCGGAAGTTGTAGTGACGACCCGAGAGAGTGAAAATTACCTCGTCTCGCGAATTTCGAGATTTTCGTACCTATTTAGGGTAGCGAGAATTGAATAATGTGACGGATTATTTTTTTATGATGTAGTGAAGAACAATTAAGGAAACATAGGCCTAGGTTAACAGTCGGAAGCTCTGCTCCTTGACTAAACATCTTAAGTAATGTAAGAATATTTCATGATATCTTTGTAAACGTTAACTGCATTTCTGTTATAATTGGTAATGTCACTTTGCATATTTCATGTGAATTCGGCACTTTTCCTTTTCATAATGATTACCGCTTCAATTCAATTCAGTTTAGTTTAATTCTATTCAATTCAATGAAATCTATACAGGCCGTTGATTAGTGACGTGGAATTTGGAATATCTTCCTCTGAATTGTATAATAGTAGAAAGAGAATTAAATATAGGATTGTGATTATTATATGTTAAATTGTAGAAATGATGAGGATATTAAACCTACCTCTGGTCATGCTAATAGACATGCTTGGCATACCCAGGGGTGAATCTGGAAAAAACATAATTTTAATGTTTTCTCATCGTTAGAACATGAAATACCAGTTGATATGTTTGGATGAATAAGAAATCGCAGAAATTTCTTGTACGCTTAAGCGACCTGCATGACTTTGGGACAATTTTCGTTCTCACGTTTATTTCTTTTCTTTTATTATTATATTATTTTGATAGGGAGGGGGCTCTTTTTTAATAACCGCATCTAGATGTAAAATTATGTCATTGTATGTTTTTGGTGACGTAAAGTCATACAGCTTTCATCTTTTCGTCTGAAAACCCATCCCGACCTAAGATTTTGTGTCAGTTTTTGTGTCATGATAATGTCCCTACAACTTCCTCCTGACAAAGTTTGTTGCATGGGATAAATGCAGTGACCCTATGTGATCGACTTGCATTCCCTTTTTGAGGGCTCTGGGGACCAACTCCGAGGGCATTCCTCGGAATGACACCCTTTTTTCGAGAATAGCATGGATGGTCTAAGTATAACTTTGTTTGGTAAATTCTTATGACTATTTTGGGAAAGACTTCTGGCCTTTATAATGTTTTGTATACAAAGTTCATATTTTTAATTTTTCCTCTAAATTTTGGTCTCTTTTTTAATTAGAAATAGTAAAGAGAGCATACATTACATGTACATTTATGTTGTTGTAAGTACATGGTATTGTTGATTGACACTGGATATTTGTGTCGTATATATTTTTCTCGCTGTTATTGCCATCTGTAAAAAAGAAATAAAAAAAATTGGTATCCCTTTGATATACTACAAGCGTAACCAAATTAAAGAAATAACAAGAGCAGCATATTTTTCAGATTATAAAAACGTTTGCCTGAATTTGTTTCATTGTTAATCAATTCACTTCAATTCAATTCAAAATTTATCCAACACTCTTCACAACATTTATGAAGAGTGCTGGACATAAAAACATGTAAAACATACAAATACATGTACAGAATGGATTTTTTTTTTAAAGGACAAGATAGTGATAAAAACTACGATGGCAATTTATGATAGCATTTGGGATAGGCAGGAAGGATTCCTTATTATGAAAGCATACCCCTCGACACACACACATAAATGTACAGGGAAAACAAAGAAGAAGAAAGAAGAACCTTGAAGGAATTGCCCATATCATAGACTTTGGGAATATTCATGTGTTTATAGGGGGAGATGGAGAAATGGAGAGA
The DNA here is from genome assembly GCA_035222895.1 of Strongylocentrotus droebachiensis. Lineage (NCBI taxonomy): Eukaryota > Metazoa > Echinodermata > Echinoidea > Camarodonta > Strongylocentrotidae > Strongylocentrotus > Strongylocentrotus droebachiensis. The sequence continues at coordinate 72,323 of JAVYIG010001348.1, forward strand.
GAGAGAGAGAGAGAGAGAGAGAGAGAGAGAGAGAGGAAAAAGAGAGAGTGAGAGCACGAGATCGAGAGTGGGTGTGTGTACGTGTGCGGGTGGGAGGGGGAGGGAAATTATCCTTGGAGATAAAAAAGTCCCAATTCATGACAACAATTTTAGCTGCCAACGGTGAACGCCCTTGGACAGAGCCGACCTTGGAATGAATGGTAAAATGCAGCCCCACGGCCCCTTTCTGCTCTAATTTGGATGATTAATCATTTATACATTCTCTTAATTCTAAAGCATGATTTGACTTGTAGTGATGTAGATACCTTTCACCGATGTCTAGTAGTACTTATCATTAGCTCATTAGATACAAAATACCCTTAATTCTTTAATAGTTAAACCTAGAGAATTAAGGGACCCAATAAAGTGATGGCTCCCTGAATTCAGGTACACCCACAACAAAAAGTGAGTCACCCTTACTCAAATTGATGAGTCACTGGTTTGTCCGTACAGCGAAACACTTGAAGGATCATGTGAGTCACTATGACTCGATACAAATGAGTCTTAAAGACTCACTTGAAGTGAGTCTTAGATAAATAAGACTCATTTGTATCGAGTCATAGTGTTTCGCTGTACGGACAAACCAGTGACTCATCAATTTGAGTAAGGGTGACTCACTTTTTGTTGTGGGTGCATCATGACATAGACCCCCTACTCCCTAGGCCTATCACACACATACCATACCATGCCAGAGTCACTGTCCACATTTGCAATGGAAAATATATCCTAAAATATCACATTTTAGCGATGTAATCGGTGGCCCCGCTACCCGAATCTGAAAAATCTACTTTGTACGCACTAAATTAAGCCTTAACTTGAGATTTATTTGTCACCCATACTGTCACGAAACAATCTTGAATTAATTCGTTTTACATCAAATAACAAGGATCTAGGAGTTTCGTTGTATAAAACAATGATGCAAGATCGTGCATGTTTTCATTCGACACGGCTTCGTGCGATACAGTAGAATCTATACACTATGAACATGACTGACAATGAGAGCGGACAAAATATACAGTTCCTCAGGTAGACAAAGGAACATCCCTTCACAGCTATTATGTAAAAAGGTGAATATGCATGTGACACCTGTTCTACACATTTTTACATAATAGCAGTGAAGGGATGTTCCTTTGTCTACCTGAGGAACTGTACATTTTGTCCGCTCTCATTGTCAGTCATGTTCATAGTGATAGTTAAGTTACACACAGCCTCATCAACTCGAGTGCGGATATCGTAAAATGAACGCATGCATCATTTGTATAATAATCAGAAGATTCAGCCCACGAATCCAGTCATAAAAATCATCGTTTAAAACCATATGAATAATTATGCGTACCAATTTTTCACTAGCTGCAGTCAAAACTCTTCTGAATCCAAGATATAAGATGGCGACGTCGCGTCGTCGATCGGGAATTCAAATATGGCTCGAGAATGCGCATTTTGGATGACGTCACGAAAGCATGCGCGCGCATGCATACAGCCTCACTTTCAAGTTGACTCACTTTTTTCTTCTAAAATGCTCTTATGTCGATCTTGACTCATTTTTTACGACCATGTGAGTCAGTCGAAGCATTTTGCAAATGCGTCAGCTCATGATTGACACACTGGTGAAATATAAATGAGTCAATAGAGACTCATTGGTTGTTACTAATGAGTCAATTTACACCTGACTCACGAAAATTATGCTTAAATGTGTCAAATGACTCACTTTTTGTTGTGGGTGTATATTATTCGTTTCTTAGAAGCCCAAAAGGCACAATGTTTAATACAAATCTTGATATCAACCGAGTTATTTTGTTGCCTAAAATGGAATACAATATAATTTTAGTTTGCTGATTACTGGGTCAGTTCGGCCAACCCAAATCTTCTTTTACAGACTTTGGTTGGCCGATAGTACGTTGTTTGCTTCGAGACCTCAAACAAAAGCTAAACGTTGAGCTCAGTTCCGAGGATATCTATGCCATGCTAACAATTGAACGAAATACATATAAATCAGATGTCTTGGTAACAGTATTGTATTCGATAAATAGACTAAGATTAGAGTAATGCTTACATATTGCCACATGTATAGAAAGCCCACCTGCCTATAAAGACCATATTTTCTGTTTCCCTTGAATGGTGTTTCTCATTGAATTTTTTTATTTAAAGGAGCTACACAAAGAAAATTCACTAACAACTCATAATTAGAACAAATTACATATTGATGGAAAGATTTTCTCTTGAAAAACACGAACAATTTGCTGAGAAATCATATAGATATCATGGAAAGGCGTAAAATGCAATTTTTCAAGACCCTCCTTAGACCGCCGAACGCCCCTGAACGTAAGTCAAACACACAAGCGTAGCGAACTCTGAAAAGTGAGGTCACACACTGGACAAACAGCTCAGTGCCGTGTAGCAGTATGCAGCTTGCCCGCCGTGTCCAGTATGTGACGTCACAAATATTGACGCTATACAAAGGACCGCTGAAGGCTGAAAATCTGGATCTCAAAACTAACATTTTTGAGAGTTTATTACTGCGGGCCCCAAACATATTTTGAAGAGAAGAGTTGTTGTATTTGATCGGCAAGGCTTCCCATTCGCAATATGAGTTTTGCATCAATTCAAAACACTTTTGATTCTTCGTGTGGCTACTTTAAAGAACCTGTACGTTAAGTCATTCAAGTTTTTTTCATTCCTTTCTTCTCACGATGTTTTAAAGTGTACCTTATAATTTATTCATTGGCCGTCTAAACTTCTGCGACATATTCCAACACAATCCCTCTGGAGAAGAGGATTTAATGAATGAATAAAATAATAATATTATAATAATTTTGTTTACCCAAGGAAGCTTCATCGGCCTCAATGCTTTTTCTCTGCAATCCTTGCGATTATAATTGCCAGAGGACGTTAGTGCCTGGCTGGGATTCGAACCCTCAACCTTTGGATTGAGAGTCAAGTGAATGAACCAAAGAGATAAAAGACATCCAAAGTAAATTCAACACCCTTTCGCTCTCATCAAACGATTCAAAAATTAATAATTTTTCTTCTCATCTTCTCCATCACAAATAACACTTAAACGTTCATTTTCAAGGTAGTATTTGCACTTTATTATACATGTATTTCAATTGATTTAGTCTGCCACACACAGAGTCACATGAACACACGTATAAGGAAATCATTCATACAAACTACATAAAGAAAATGCACATCCATCTGATGCGTGACGTCATTGCTTACAGCCAATCATCAATTCTGAATTAATGGATAGTGAATACAAGATATATATATTTATACATGTATACTAAAAACAACTGTATTCATTCTCAAACAATGTCAGATTGTTTTCCATATCTGAAGAAACAAATATAAGAAATAATAAGTTATTTTGAATTACTCTTTGGATTACAATTGCATACAACTTTTAAGTAAAAGAGAGCTGTGCTGTATATAAGAAACAATAGGAAATTACATATTGGAGAAAGCGTCTTAACGGTTTAATAATTCTACAGAGGACAGTCTACAAGAATGGTACATTAAAAAAATTACATGGTCCGAGAATCTCAAAAAGATTCACATACTTTCTGATTTATTTGGCATTATTTCCAGCCATGTGAAAAGGAGATGTGTTACTCTTAGATTCTATTTTTCCCTGATATTAAAAAGAAAATTTGGACAGTAAAGTGTTGCTAGAAAACTTCCCAGTAGATAACATGCTTTAAGCATTCAAGAGATTTGAGCAACAAATAAATCTCACAATTTGAAAAATATCTCACACAAAAAAATCACACAACACTGTATAATAAGACCACCAAAGTAACAGAAAAAGAAGCTATTTAGATAGCACAATATATCCCAAGACATGCACATTTGGAATGAAATAAATAGAATAAACACAAATAGATATTGATTTACCATACATACATCAGCTGTGATGGTTAAGTGTTCAACATGTATCTAATTTTACATCAGGACTGTACAAGTCTGGGCCGGTATTCAATTCAATACTTAAGTTTGAAATATGAGTATTTTACTTACGGTAGTCTTCGGCTTAGATAAAATACTTACCAATAGCCAATTTTGATTTTCAGTTCAAACTTTTGACTAAGTATTTTACCATAAATTTAAGACAGCTCCATACCAGACGTAAGCCAATTATTTGGAGGCCTTGATTGGCAGGCATATGTTTTTTTTTACGCAGTATCATAAACTGCGCACAATTAAATCAACGCGCATTTATTGCAACGCATTAATTGCGCATTACTTTTGCTTGACTGTGTGATTTCACAATGCTTATCAGTAAGCATTTTACTTAAATTTTGTCTTACGTATTTTAAAGTCTAAATAGCGATTTGAATACGAGATAAGTAAAGCTCTCAGCTTAGTAATTTACTTAGTAAATTTCTCACTTATTCTAAGTATTGAATTGAATACCGGCCCTGAAGTACATAACTCTTTAAGCAACCCTAGCCCTGTGATGAGAAAACAAATCAATAATTGTATTTAAAAAAAAAATTACTATTTGAATCACCGAAGTTTAAGATAAAACAAGCTTTAAATCATCTAGTGCCGTCCCAGGTCGGGATTGGCAGCTATGCACATTCATCGGGTTGTATTCTTGAAAGCAGACTAACTTTAGTCCATGGTTTGATCCACCGACTAAGTATGGAATGCCAAGAGTCCATATCAATATATTTTTGAATAATTTGATATGTCCCTAAATTACCATGATAACATAATTATATCATAGTTATATTGTTGTTTATTAATTATGTTATTACATTTTATTTTAATTTAGTGACAGATTACATTATTCAAAAACATATTCATATGAACACTTGGCATTCCACACTTAGTCAGTAGATTAAACCATTGATTAAAGTTAGTCCACTTTCGAGAATACTACCCAAAGTCTTTGATCACGAGAGCTTGTTCTGACCTCTTCATGACTAAGAGGTCAGAGCTAATACAAGCCAATACTTGTATATCAGAATAAATGAGAGAAAAGATATCCTCTATTCCCAACCTGAGTTGTGAATATAATTATGTTTCATATCAACCGATTCCCCAACAAAGCAAATGAAAATGAATATTAAATTCCACAATTAATAAGTATTTTGTAACATATAGAGACTTGTGGCCCCTATAAAGACCTACATAAATCCAGAATATTAATACATCATGCAATATGAGCTTTTATTTCTTGATTAAACAAAAGAGATCATCTTCAGGGGCCTGTTTCACAAAGCCTTTTTTCGATGACAGTTTACAAAAATCAGTGATAAATCTGCTGATAACCAATCAGAAGCAAGGATTTCAGTAGCTTATTACACAAATTGTCATTTGTCACTGATGACAAGTTTTGTGAACCCCCCCCCCCCCCCCCCCCTAGGTCTTTAGCATCCTTTCAGCAAAAAATATATAAACCTTAAACAGTTGAGGGAAACTCCAAGGCATTCTGTCCAATATGTTTGAGTTTTTCTCATCATTGCATCAATTTTGATAGCCATAATTAATTTAGCTTAGATCAGAGGAAATATGAGGTCAAAGGTAGCTACCATCTTCAATAGTTTTAGTATTCCCTAATACAGTCAAACCTTTCTATAGCGACCCCCAAGGAAAACACAAAAAGTGGTCTTTGTAGACAGGTTCCTTTAGTACATGTTTCAATGAGAAACCATTTTCAAGGAAAACTAAAAATGTGGTCTTTGTGGACAGGTGGTCACTGAAGCGGGTTTGACTCTACATGGTAATGGACACAAGGAGAACACAATAAGACCTGGGGGGGGGGGGGGGGGGGTGTTTCACAAAACTTGTCATCAGTGACAAATGACAGCTTTTGTTAAAAGCTACTGAAAATCCTTGCTTCTGATTGGTTATCAGCAGATTTGTCACTGATTTTTGTCATTTGTCATTGAAAAAGGGCTTTGTGAAACGCCCCCCAGATATCTTGGACTTGCACTTAATCAATTTTAATTTACGTAGCCAAGACCTACATAAATGTAGAAATTATGTAAGACAGAACAAAAATGGTCTATTGCGTGAAACCCAGGACCTGAATCATAAATCTCATTGTATAAATCAGCTGCAAGTCCTTATATGTTGGTTAGGATATAAAGCTAAAATTAATTGAGGTAACATGAATAACACTCTTAACTTTCAATTGTAAAATGTATGATGGTCCCTGTCACTTGAATATACTGGTACACATACAGATTTCCAGCGATGTGTTATAGACCTGGTCCTATACAAGTAGTTCCTGGTCTTGGAACACAAGGTCTAGACTACATCACTGATTTGCTGCACGATTCTACAGGTGGAAATTCAACTTGAATTCAAACAAAAATAGCAGTAATAAAGAGAACCTTGAGTTCTAGTGTAATGATTTGTGAGCTTTACAAGAGTGCCGGTACCATAGAAACCATGTCACATGAAAAGAATTTGTATTACCAGGCTATCAGATTTAAAACAGTTTCAAACTTTGGACACAATTTTGATGCAACTTGTTAGTGTAGTTATATATACTTAAATCTGTGTTCAGTGCTTTTCGGTGCTTTTAGCTGTTTGCAGTTTTCAGCAAGGTTGAGACAATTTGTTACCATTTTGATTATTCAAAAACCTTCCAATACACAAGTTATTTCTTATGTACTACATAATCATCCTTTCATATTAACTCATCTACAGACACATGCAATCCTAAGACCACCCTCAATTTAATCTTCAAATCCGCCCCCTAACCCTCCCCTTCTCACAAAGAATTCATACTGCCCATATAGAATTACCAAACAGATGACTGAGCGACAGAGCACAATCAAAGAATCCAGTAAAAAAAATTGATATCTACAGGATGCAGATACGAACCAGAAACATGAGAGGCATGTTACATAACAGGGTCAGAGGTTACATAACAGGGTCAGAGGTTACATAACTGGGTCAAAAGTTACATAACAGGGTCAGAGGTTATATAACAGGGTCAGAGGTTACATAACAGGGTCAAAGGTGAGAAGAGGCACATTTCTTGGGATGAGCAGGGTGAGATAGTCAAGCCTTGGTGTTCACAAAATGGTTGTTGTTGTCAACTGAAATTTAAAGATACGGATAAAGCAAAGATGAATGAAAATGAGTGTTGTTGTAAACATTTCATTACTATTCACATTCAAGAAAGGATTATATCACTTGCTTCAATACATGATCTGGAATAGATAGAATGGTAAAATGTTACTATTTGCTCTAAATTCATGTCTTCAATGTTGATTCTGCTTGATTTCTTTTGCATTCAACAGAATCAGGCATAAGAAATACCATTTGCTGGTGAATGCAATCATCACTTGACTGTATGCAGGATATTGGTGCCGCAGCGGGACTTGGACAGCGAACCATGTGATCCATATACAGGTGGCGTATCCACTAGACCGCGACACCTCCACAATGTGCTTCAAATTTCTGTATCTTCTTCACACAGACAAGGTAACAGTGAGCACTGCAAAAACATATCTGTAAAGCGCTTAAGCGGGACTGCACTACTTGCACCTCTATATAAAAACAAGGCCTTAGCGGTCCCCCATGATTCCCCCTTTCTTATGAGAGCTGATTTGATGAGATAACCACCTGTCAGTGACCATGCTGGGAGGTCGAATCGCTCCTGGCCAATGTAGTGCAGATAAGCTTTAAAGGCATCATTGATGTAATCAGGCTATGTAACCTAGAATATTATTTACCGTTACTGCATTTTTCTAGAATAAATGAAAGTAATCTTACCTTCTGGGTCCCTAGGTATAAGATCAGCTACGGGTGCAGCCTAAAGGTGGGGAGAAAAAACAAGTGTTTGATATTAGAGTTCATTTCTTCAAAAGTATATAAATGGAAAATTGAAACAAAACGTTTAAAAAAAACTTTTATAAATGTAATGCTTCCTGGGAGAAATGTCAATTATTTAAACATATTTGTGGCTTACACCCAGTAAATAAGATCGATTGATCGATCTGTATTGAATATTAATAAGTCAGAATGAATCAGGAGAGCTTGGGTATTTGTTTCTAGTTCATCGTGACTGTGCCATGGACCAGTGATGGCCTGGTAGTCAAGTCGCTGCTCAGCAAGCGGTGGATGGGGGTTCAGGTCCCGCTGGTTCCAAGATTTTTTTCTGACTTGTTTTTCAATACAGAATAGATCGATCAATCAATCTTATTTACTGGGTGTAAGCCACAAATGTGTTTAAATATTTTTTATCTTATAATGCAGCTGATATTGAAAATTCATTATGACAATTCTTTTGGATGAAATTTAAAAAAAAAGGAAAAAAGAAGAAAAAAACTTATTTTACAATATTATTACATATCCAGGGTGATAAAGACAAGAAAGAAAAGAAGAAAAAAAACCCACAGGATTTATATAAAATCTAAGATTTCAAAAGGAAGAAGAAACTACAAAAATTCAAATTGAATAAGACTGTATTATAGTATCATCTACTTGTTTTTATATATCTATGGCTATGACTTCTTCTTCTCCTCCTCTTCTTTCTCCTCCTCCTTCCTCTCCCTCTCCCTCTCCCTCCCCCTCCCCCTCTCTCCCTATGCAGCCTATCACAAAGATCTGTATGTAGATAACCTATTTTGGATACAGGCGCACTAAACACTGAGTTTACACCCTACTCTTTGCGAGAAGTGTGGCATATTCTACACACGTTAACGTTTTAGTCCGAGGAACGGAGTGTTTTCCCCTGAACCCAAGCATGCGAGAACAGGGGGGGGGGGGGGGGGAGGCACGCCTACACACGATGCAGCGACAATCATTTTGCATTTTTACTGCTCAGCTTAGCGCGGAACTCAAAACCACGAGCATAACGAAAGTCATGAGAGCAGGGATGCCAACCTCTTCACACAAAAAAACAGACGGAGTATCCTAAAAACTCACAACACTATCGCTTACTCGTCGGCCCCGGGCCAGTAAAATTTCGGGAAAATGTTTTACTGGTAAGTATGGTCAAGTAAAATATTTGCTCTTTCATTACAATTTAATGAGAAAATTGTAAAGTAATACGATTTAATCGTACTGGTTGGCATCTCTGTGAGAGCCAGATGATGATCTGGTTACGCCACATCGCACCCTCAAACTAACCTTGTCAAATTCTGCCTGCGCCTCTGCGGCAGACACCTTGTACTTGCTGGAGTCCACTGTAACATTTTGACTGTGGATAAAGAAAAATGATAAATTATGTGAAGTTAGGGCAAGGAGCTGGACATCTAAGAAGAACAGAGCCATTTCATAATAGCCCTGAGTAGAGCAATCCAGCCATATTCTTTTTGAATAATAATTTTTAATGTTCATAAAGAACATTGCATGTACATGCTTTTAAAGGTACTATGTCCTATTTGGAGGCCCAAAAAATGAAAAGGTTAAATTCCAACAGCATTTGAAAGACAATACTAGTTAAGAACTTCTCTCAAAATGAAAGGGTTCGAAAATGGCTTTTAGTGGGAAACTAACGACTATTAGTAGTCAAATCGACTTGAGTGATTGCAATCACCTAAGTAATAGTCTGATTTTCAGGACATTTGGCCAATTGGTCGTACGTTTTGTGCTGCAAAAATATTCAATCAATTAAATTTTGGCCATGACAAGAAATGGGTAATTAATGTAGACAAATGCTCATGTACCTGTTACAGCTCATTTCATGTATGTTATTACCAAAGAAAAAATGATGTCAGTCAGTCACTCAAATGAATTTCACAGATAGGACATACATGACATATTTGTAATTCCTGCAGAGTTCTACAGACTTTGATGTTGGCTGCAAAAGGGACATAGTATCTTTAAACAGGAAATAAAACAAAACAAAACAAAACCAGCTAAATAAAATTTCAAATGGGGTTCCACATTGGGGCTATGGTCATGAGAATACCGAGTGTTACGAGCAACTGAGAAAGATAACTTACCAGCTTAATTTGCCTGCATCTGACTGGCCAGAGATAAGCTTCTGCCATTGCCCTGAGGTCTCGTTAACAATACCCATGGCAAACTCCTGTGATAAATACAGAGGAAAAAAATTGTGATTTCATATGCACATGTCTTTTGCCACAGTGCATTTCAAATGATTGTGCACTAAAGAGAAGATTTGGGCTGCATTTTATATAAATTGAGAGTAAGATTTTTTATACAAGAATACCAACTAAACATGTACATGTCTCATTTTAATAGCAATAATTCACAGTACTGAAAGATAAAGGTGAGTTCTGGTCATCTGATTGCATTGTGAAAGAAAAGGTGTGGAATGGATCAGAAAAAGTTGATCATGTAGCATGTAAGTATTGGTGTGTACTGCAAAGTGCTTGAGTCATCAAAATCATAATAAATTTTGGCCCAGTCTTGGTAAAGTAACAAGCACTGTACACAGAAAGATGTATATGGGACTACACAAATGATGTCAGGGCTACTAACCTTGATTTCCTTATCTTTCTATGCTCATTACTCAGCCAGTAAACATTTTCTACCAAAATTGTTTGGCAAATGACATTTATTTGTAATTTTTTGAACATTCAGTGTAAGTTTCATTTGATTCTGTGAGAATTTTTTTTTTTTTTTTACCAGAACTCACCTTTATCTTTAAAATCTACTACTTAGGCAAAAGAAACAATCTGCTAATCCTTTACTAAAAATAAAACAGCAGCAACAATAGTTATCCGAGCCAGTTATCCTAAGGAAGTTGTACAAGGGTAATTTTACAATACAGTTATTTTCATGTATAATATAGTTTCTTGGACTGGCAAGGGTCATCTAATACTGCTATTAAGTAACATATAAAGGAACAATACAAACACAGATTATACAGGACTAGGATATTGAAACCTAAATGCCACTCAACTACATTAAAGGTTTTTCCAGCTCAGACGCTGTAAAAAGACACCATTCATTTGCTTACCCTGTTCTTTGGCTCTTCATTGAAGGCAAACTCATTGAGGGGCTTTCCGTCAGGAACCTTGTAGATCTTGAACCAGTTCACACTTGCCTGGAAAAGGAAGCAAACAATAAACCAGTTCATACATAAAATCTGTGAATGGTCATATACAGGTCATATGCAGGTCATTTACGGGTTATTTGTTCCAAAATTGTAATACCCATTGAGACGAATACTGGAATAGTGCTCATGAAAGTTATGTTTTCATTACTCATTTATCCACTGATGGTAGGTGGAAGTATTCTTCTCAAGAGGGCAAACAAAATGTGTTCACGAGGCACCTCCATCACTTTGGCAGTGATTATTCTAAAATGCACAAAGTGGGACTTCTCCATGATCAAAAGATCTTTGGATAGTTTGGGCCATTTGAACCATGTGCTATCTACAAAGTGGTCTAAATCATCATCATCATATGCCATGAGAAGAGTGAAAATGGATGCACATGCAACAGATGAATTTACGAGAAAAATGCATCCAACAGTTTTTATTATTCTTTAACTACACCTACACAGAATGGTACATTGTCTAAATTGTTATCAATCAGTGATATTACAAATTCAGCAATCCCTAAAACTACTTGAAAGGTTGACAATAATGTGAGCTAATGCCCGTCTGCTCGGCACGCGGAAAAATTATCTGTTGAAAGCTAAGAGGGTGTTAACTCCATCTTAACAAATATAAAGTGGTGTACTATGTCAAGCCTTTGTTGGGCTTAATAATAACAATATGGGGGCCTCATTGCAAGTAACCATCGCAACTAAAGTTCACATTGTTTTATTTATATTTATTTCATTTCATTTCCGGGAACATAAAGTAGTAACAATAACAAAGAATGCAAATTAATAACCGGGAAAAAGCCATCAACTAATGCCGTAGGATTACCAAAAGAACTGAGTTTCTGTAGGAGGCTCTCCTCATTAGTTGATGGTATAATACATAACTATACACAAATATACATAAATTACATAAGATTGTTCGTCCAATCCAAATGTATGTTACATTTTTTAATATTACATTGGATGATGGTTTCTTTCAATGGACATACAAGCTTTAAGGGTATCCATCAAATTTTGTAAAATCTTGTTCATTTTTAAGAACCATTTCTACTCACCTCCAGAAATCCAGGCATCAACCTCCGAATGTCATCAATGTCTGAAAAGTTTTAAGATAAGAAGTGAGAAGTAATGAAGCTCCATATTTATGAGTTATGTTGAAAAGTTCAAAATTTTATTTGAAAAAAATCTTGATTTTGAACCTCCTGATATTGACTCCCTTTAGGAGGAAACATGTGTTGAAGAACCTGTCTAGAATGGCCACCTGTCTACAAATTTGTGTTTTCCCTTGGGTGGTCTAAATAGACAGGTATGACTGGCTGTTTTTTCAGAAAATTTCCATGTGCGCACGACTATGAGGCAACAAGACGAGGCACCCCCTGCATCATTGTTTTAATATTGATGAAGTCTGCAGTACAGTTCATTGATTTCTCCGAAAGGGCAACTATGCAAAGAGGGTCGGCGGTGGAGCTCCTGCAAATACATCACGGTTAATAGAGTATTCTAAAGTATCCAAAATTAAATAAACACAAACAATGTAACTTACCATTCATGTCTTTCGCCAGTGGGTCGGTCACATCAATTGCAAAAATCTTCCAGTCAGTTTCACCTAGAAATAAAGAGATTCATTGGTGGTTGGGTGACCTTGATTACATACATCTTACTTAAAGGAAATTGATCCTTTTTCACATTACTCTCTTTACTGAATAAGCCAGTTTGTAGATACAATCTGTGCATGGGCCATTTGCACTTTGTGTAAAACCCACCGAGATGAATCCTGGATGTGCTCATGAAAGTTATGTAACATTTTTCATTTATGCACCAACGACGGTAACTCCAATGATACACAGGTGGAAATATTGTTGTCAAGAGAGCAAACAAAAGGTAACCATGAAGCACCTCCATGACTCTGGCAATGATTATCATAAAATGCACAAAGTAGGACTTCTCCATGTGTAAAAGATCTGTGGATATTCAGGGTCATTTGTACCATGTGCTGATATAAAACTGGTTTATTGGTGGGCATGGAAAGCAGTCTACATGTACATGCCAGCAAGTCATCAAGTTAGTTTTTTCATCAAACTTTTAATGATGGCCCCTTTTATTCTTCTTGTTTTATATAAATTCATTTAATGTACCTAGAAATGCTTTGTATATATTTTAATGTTTTGCAGGTTTCTTTTTACTGAAGAACAAATAAAGAATGAACTTGAATTGAAGTAACAGGTTTGCCATAATCCTTGCTTCTGATTGGTTATCAGCAGATTTGTCATTAGTTTTTGTCATTTGTCATTGAAAAAGGCTTTGTGAAACGGGTCCAGAGACTGACAGGAGGAAGTGATTTTAAATTACCTTCATCAATCATAGCAAGAGTTCCTAGGACCTTCACTTGGATAACTTCTCCTCTCTTGGCTACCTGCAAGACAAAGAAACAAATCGGAAAAGTACATTTAACAACCACAACACAAAATCTTTTGAAGTTAGTAAACGACTACTGAGAGAAAGGATATATTATACAAATGTTGACTGCTCTGAGGGGCACGGATAAAACTTTTGCAGAGCTGCCACATCAGCTGAACAAAAATACTATTATTTTCCCCAAAAAATCCTATTTTGAAAATAAAAATCCTATTTTTTTTTTTTTTTTTTTTTTTTTTTTGGGGGGGGGGTCTAATTTGCATAAGTTCCTACATACAGGAAGAAATTTTTCAATGGTTAAATATGCATGATTGCGTCATGACAAGTGTTCGACGAGCCAATGAACATCCCCAAATTGCCGATGTGAGATGCTTGTAAGATACTTTACAGGAGAGAATGGGCTATTTGCCATTAAAAATGGCACACAAACACACACAAAAAATATATTAAAAAATATATATATATTTAAAAAAAATATTTAAAAAAAAAAAAATGAAAATCATATTTTTTGAGGAAAAATCGTTGTATTTACTTCCAAAAATCATACAAAATATGATAGAATCGTACTGTGGCAGCTCTGCTATTTGCCCAAGACAGGACCGTACTCTGAGATGAATTCAAAGGCACAGTGCAGTTTCAAGATTATCAATGAGATCTTGTTTTAACCATGACCCTAAATATCAGCAGTCTATATTTGGTTTTTATACCGCATCCAGCATGTAGATTCTCAAAGGCATCTTTGACAAAATATCCTGTTCAAAATGTATGAATAAATATACTTAATTTTTAAGAACTGCTGACTCTCCTTTTGATATCAGAGAATTAATCATTTATATCATTCCTATGCATAACAAAAAAAGGAATTGAAACAATAAAAAGGAGTCAACACCAGCAGGTGTTGAGTGCCCAAAATCTAAGTCTGGACCCCCAAAATATCAAAATTCTTAAATACGGTCAAACCTGCTTGAACACCCTCCTAGACCACCTGTCTACAAAGACTACAATTTTTTGTTTTCCTTGAAAATGCTTTCTCATTGAAACATGTACATGTACTAAAGGAACCTGTACATAAAGACCACCTGCCTACAAAGACCACTTTTTTGTGGGTCTCCCTTGGGTGGTCTTTATAGACAGGTCTCCCTTGGGTGGTCTTTATAGACAGGTCTCACAGTACTGCATTCAGACTATAATAAAAGTTCAGTTCTGACCCCCTTCTAAACATAATAGTGTGGAACCCTGAATTAGGTTGACCTGCCTCAACTGCTTGTCTGGCATTAACAAGGTTAGTTCTGACAGAGATATAAAGAGACAGCTAAGAGATTTCATACCTTCCTGCCGATTTCACACACATCCAGAGGATCATTGTCTCCTTTACACTTTGTACTAGCGTCTGTATGGTTAGGATCCTCCCATGTCTAAAAGAAAATGCCACAAAAGATCAAGAAAGAAATAAACACAATGTGAAAGAAACTTGCTGAAAATATCTCTCTAATATTTCATTTACGAATGAAAACTCTCTTGATGTATTAAACTACATGTAAGTATTGATACTGTTGTTCAATTGCCATATCTGTTTGATACTTTACTTTAGATTTGTTTTCAACATGTCTACTAAATAACACTTTATCAGAGAAGCTGTTTATTATGTTATTTCAAATTATTCATTTACTGGTACATGGTATTAGATGTTTTTTTATTCAACGCATCAACAAATATGGAATTAAATTGGGATAACATTCAATAAAAGAAATGAATAAATAAAATTTTTAATAGATTTCTTCATTTTGTTATGAAACACATGGAAAAAAAGATATTGCAAGGAGTCGCCCAATGGCTATCGTTAATTACCTGAGGGAAGGCACCATAATTCCAGATGTAGCCGTGATGAGGAAAGCAGTTTCTGACGAATCGTAGCTTGCCCTTCTTTACATCCTGCTTGATAGGGTTCATGGGAGCTGCGGTGTCGATCTAAACAACAAGAGTGAATATATACAATACATAACCAATGAATAGAAAAACAATGTTAATAATAGCTATATGTACAGTTAACAACAAAATTATTCATAGTTTAAACATATTTGTGGCTTACACCCAGTAAAAAAGATCGATTGGTCGATCTGTAATTGAAAAACAAGTCAGAAAAAATCTTGGAACCAGCGGGATTTGAACCTGCCATCTACTGCTTGCCGAGCAGCGACTGTTTTTCAATTACAGATCGATTAATCGATCTTATTTACTGGGTGTAAGCCACAAATATGTTTAAACTATTGAAATTTCTCCCAGGAAGCATTATATTTATAAAAAAAAATTAAAAAATTATTCATGTTTTTTTCGAATCTCAAGACTGAAGATGGACTGGTTGAATTAGGGGCCTTTGTTTCATACTTTTAGATAGAAGCTTTAAAATGTACATTCTCAAGAAACATGAATCGGGACAAATAAATATTTCACATAGTTTTAAAAAATATGACACTGTGTAAGGGTATGAATAATCTAGTTGTTAACTGTTTATCTATATACATGTATATTGCACAGTAAGCATCAATCCCAGGAGATGCTCCAACAAAGTGTATTATTATCCTGTCTTTCGCTCAGCTGTTCTCAGGAGCTGACAACTGCAAGGAATCAGTTCCTAAAAGGTACCCAGTTACTACACCTGGGTGGATAGTGGCGAGTATAGATTGATGTCAAGCTAATGGACATTAGTGCTGAAGCATACTTGAACTACAGAACATGTGATCCATAGTCTGGTGACGCATTAGTCTAGTTCTGGACCCTATATCGATTTTTGTTATTCGCCGACTATGAACGTTAAGCCGAGTGATGGTGCGATCCTTAGTGATTGCGCGATCCCCACTATTATCGGCGGTTTGTGGGGATCGCGCAATCACTAAGGATCACGCCATCACTCGGCTTAACGTTTATAGTCGGCGAATAACAAAAATCAATATATGGTCCAGAACTAGACTAGTGACGCATCCACAAGACCTCAACACTCTACGTGAACATACGGTCAACCAGGTATAAAAATCTTTGTTGGCAAGTGCAGGGTGGAAGAAGGAAAGGGTACCAGCAGAAAAGATGTGAAGAAATTAATCCAAATGGACAGGTCAATCCTTCCGTGGTACCCAAAGCATTGAAAAGATGGAATGGGATGGCAAGAAGTTGTCTTTCATTCATTTGTTCATGTGCATATATATTTACTATAACATCATAACTGTACCTCTACAAGTCGCAATCTTACTGTTGTATGCTAATAGAAGCACCTACATGTAAGTGAATAAGTTATTTATGAATTATGATGCTAATGAATCAGATTCAAATTCGCAACTTCAAAATGGTGCCTATTTAGGGATGTGTTTAACATCATACAATCTTACCTCCATCTTGGCGTTGGTCCATCGAGGAACCTCCACAACCATGTTCAAAATCTGATTCTGTAAATTACAAAGGGAAAGGAAACCGATGAAGAATATTTTACAGATTACAAAAATGAATTGTACTGTATTTGTACATCAGTGCTGCTAATTTTGAGCAGAACATTTCAGTGTATTACTATAGCTCTGAATAGAAAGTATGGCTGTTTACCATAAAAATAAAAACAAATCATCTTTATGTATATAGAAAAAGTCTCACTTGCAAAGTATGATTTTGATCGTGAATTCTTCATTTGTCAAAGTTGGTATATACATGTAGTACCATTATTTGTAAATTGGTAATCTTTAAAAATATATCAAGTTGTTCAGTATCATTGCTTGCATAGGAGTAATCATAAACATATACATGTATGTTAAAGTTGACTATACAAATAGAATAAATGTTTACATAAAACTTAATATTGACTCTTTAAACGATATGAAATAAAATAACATGTTTCGATGAGCCACCAATTCCTCACTGAATTCTATGATATTTTATGGTTTTAATGTTTTCCTACATGTTGCTATTAGGCAAACAATTTTATTTTTTTTTAAATCAAAGTCATTATTTTGAATAAACATGTCCTACAAACCACACACAGATTGCAAAACTTGCAAAACTTCATAAAAGCAGACACAAATACTTGGCAGATAAATCTTTCAAGAGCTTGAAAGATCAATATACACTTAGCTCAGACAAACAAAATCTCAATAATTTCTGTATTAATGACCTCTTGGACTTTGCCTAACTCAAACACATGGAGTAATTAATTTCCTGTGTATACAATAAAAACACACACAAACATTTAAGAATAGCAGCGACTTCAAACATACTTATACTTTTCATCCTGCACTCATTCAACAGAAAGCTAAAATCAGACAAAAACAGAAAATACAAGCGGAACCTAACGGAACAAAGCGCGCGAAAAATAACAGGCTGTGATTGGCTGCCGGAATGTAGACATTAATGACAACAAGCTTTAGCAATGCTAGCTAAAATAACACAAGTCCTCACAAGCTCTTTCTGTCGGCACAGAAAAAGCTTTAGTATGTCTATATTCATTGCTATTCTTCAATTTTGAAGTCCACAAAAATCTGTTACAAAAATATGATGAATTAAAGGACTTGCAAATCTACTATTGAAATGTCATTGCCACTTAACCCTATCAGGGCAGTAGGCTATTGAACTTAGCCTACATTTTCAAAACAGACCTAGTATCTTTGCCTTTTAGCAATTTAATCTGTACATATCTGTTCCTGTAAACAGAGTACAATACACATGGACAGGGTAATACTAAGGAGGACCAAGAAAAATAAAACAATAAATGGAAGGTTCGTATTCTTCTTCTACTTCTTCCAGTAAAGTAAAGACCCCCGTTGGCATATTATCGTACTTGTGCTTGTCGAGTGCCCAGATGAATAGTGCAAGTAAAAAAAAATCTCACTACAAGTTGATACTATGTGCGGCTAATAAACAGCAGAGGCTTAACAAAGCCTCATTTGTTGCACCCCCTGCTTGAAGATCCCTAAGGAGGTGCTGTTGACTATATTCGGAGGGATTCAAAGTCTTTTTACAGATATCCAATCAATGAGTACAACTAACAAGTGCCGTTTTGCTTTTTTTAAATACCACACAATGATCTGACAGAAAGCCTCCTCAATTTGTGTGATATTCATACTACATGGTCCGTTTTCTACAAATTCATTTAAACTCCGTTGAATTCAGTTAAGCCTGTTCTTGTGTCTTAAGCAGGGCTCCCACTTAGCCGAGTTGTATTAGCGAGTTATGGTGAGTTGCATCAAAGAGGCACTCGCAATAACTCGCTAACAATTCGGTATGGCTTAGCGTAACTCTTTACAACATTCCACGACTCTCCTCGAAGTCGCGAGCAGTTCCCAAATTTTGAACATGTTCAAAAAAATTCCCCGATTCGTTGTAATTCGAGGTGAACTCGCCTACACTCGTAATATACACGCATTACTTGTAACAAGCTCGCGCTGCACTCTTAAAAAGGTGGCGAGTTGCTACGAGTATATCACGAGTGTTAAGCAAGTTCACCTCGAGCTACAACGAATCAGCGAAAATTTTGAACATGTTCAAAATTTTCAAAATTTTCACTGATTCGTTGTTACTCGAGATGAACTCGCTTACACTCGTAATATACTCGCATTACTCGTAACAAGCTCGCGCTGCACTCTTCAAAAGGTGACTAGTTGCTACGAGTTATGAAGAGTGCAGCGCGAGCTTGTTACAAGTAATGCGAGAATATTACGAGTGTAGGCGAGTTCACCTCGAATTACAACGAATCAGGGAATTTTTTTGAACATGTTCACAATTTTGGAACTACTCGCGACTTCGAGGAGAGTCTTGGAATGTTGTAAAGAGTTACGCTAAGCCATACCGAATTGTTTGCGAGTTATTGCGAGTGCCTCTTTGAGGCAACTCACCACAACTCGCCATAACTCGCTAATACAACTCGGCTAAGTGGGAGCCCTGCTTAAGATCATGTAGAACAAAAGGAAAACCTAGACCACAGAGGCTCAGACTAACTTTATAGTTTGTTTAACGATCTATTGAACAAAAGCCCAAACCCAGTCTCAGGCCCATGCCTTCAATTAGTGACCTTTACTTCAAAGATAGAACACAAATATTCCTTTTCTTACTTCTTTATCAGCATAGAGTGGAATGTCGTGGAATGGAGATATGACTTGACCATTGCTGTTCCCTGAAAGGACATTAAAAAAAAAATCATGTGGTGAATACGTGAAATGAGCATGATTAAAAGAAAATAAAAGGTCATCTGAAAAAAAGTAAGCAAGATCAAACGTATGGCATGAATACACTCTCTGGATTTCTACAGATTTTAAAATAGCACAACAACAACAACAAAAATACTAACGGCTATTGTTGTGAAGTAATGCAAAAGCAGCGATTTTCGCATAAACAGCTTGTAATTCATTTGTGTTTCTGGCAGAACCAACATCGCAAACACTCATGATAGGTCAGAGATTTTGTAATGTCAATCACACGTCAGCACATTATCATCAGGTACCAATTTCCAAATTTTTTGTCAATGTCTTCTTCGATTTCAAAGTGCTGTGTATACTAGAAAGAACCTTGAACCATAAAGTACTAATCCTTTTGAAGCTCACTCTGGAAGCTTTACTGGGATTTGGTTAGGTTTAAGGGCTAGGTTATAATTAGCCTTTTGACAAGGCCTCGTGACTCTGGCTAAGCGGCTGAGATGAGTCTAGATACCCCGGGTGAACGCGTGACCGAGTGACGAATGTCACGAGGCCTTTTGCAAAGTGGGTTTCACTGCTCGGCATGAATTATTCATAGATACATATTAGCATGCCAATACGCCTACTTTGGATTTATTGACCAATCAGAACGGCGATCTCCTAGTTGGCTTCGTTCGTGATTCGTTCCATGTAGAGGTCAGTGGTCTTAGCACGTACGTATAGTAGGCATGTACATGTAGGTCCATGTTCGCACTACGTAGAGTTTACTGTGTGTGATGGATACTATATGCGGACGTCGTGCGAGGATACGTTCGCTGATTGGACACTACGTTTTCTGAAGCGAGTTCCAGTCGGAAACAAGGGTTAACATAAGAAATCCAAACCAGATTGATAAAGGCCACAGGTCTGGACAATTCGCACTGGCGTTCATTCAGGTTTTCGCGATTAGTCTCTTTTTAGTCGCTCGGCGTCTATCAGGCATGTGGCCTTGTTTAAAGGCTAGGTTATGATATGAAATATGATATTGATATCATATCGTTCGTTCCTTCCCTTCACCCCTTCTTCTAATACACAACATACTTTCAAGAATGCCTAGAAGAATGTCAAGAATTCAATCAATATGAGATTTTTCATACCGAAGTGATAGCGATTTGGTTACCTTGCACGTGTTTCTGATGATAATGAGCTAACATGCGATTTACATTACAAAAACGTTGACGTCTAGTCTTACAAGACTTCATAATGTTGGTCCCGCCTGGAAAGCAAATACACACGGTGTACACAAGAAAAACTTTTCTGTATTGCCAAATGTAAAACGGCACACGTCCAGGGTATTCACTAAATTCAATGAACTACGCGGATGGGCCTTAGAATCCTTCAATTATTCAATATTGTATTTTGCGCGGATCAATGTGTGCCGGAATCATGAAAGGTACAGTAGTCTTTAGACTACCTACATTTGTACCCATTAATTTGAGGATTTGTTTGCATCACTTTTCGAACAGAGAAATGGGATTCTAATTAAGGCTTTGTGATATCAATATCATATTTCATAATATCACCTAGCTGGGCTTATGAACATGATGAAGGCAGATTCAGAATCAATGAACATGATGTCATGATCCTTCATTAAGTTCATCTGTCATCTCCGCAACATCACTCAATTCTTTAAAAAATAGTTTGGACAAACACTGGTCTCCCCAACACCAGTCTTCCTCAACACCGGTCTTCCCAACATCGAAATTCTTCCATAAAATATGTGCATCCACCCACTATGCTGCATGCACAAAATAAGGCGCTAGTGTAGTTCCGTATCCGTTTTTTTTTTAGCATTTTTTTTTAGCAGTTTAATATCGATTCTTAGCAAAGGAATTTTAGCCCAATTTTTTACTAATTTTAATCATAATCATATATTGCATTTTCCACCTGAATTTAGATCACATCCGACATCGGGAAGCCTCCGTTTAGGGCTTCGATGTCGACGTCGTCGCTCAGTACCGTCTCGGCGCTATAGCTCTGCAACTCAAACTGAAGCTATCAGTCAAAAATTATGCAAACTTCGCGTATGCTTTATGGTATTACGCACATGCACGATACCATAAACTATACGAGAAGCTTGCATAATTTTAGACCGATAGTTTCAGTTTGAGTTGCAAAGATATAGCGCGGAGACGGTACTGAGCGACGACGTCGACATCGAAGCCCCAAAACGGAGGCTTCCCGATGTCGGATGTGATCCAAATTCAGGTGGAAAATGCAATATATGATTATGATTAAAATTAGTAAAAAATTGGGCTAAAATTCCTTTGCTAAGAATGGATATGAGACTGCTAAAAAAACGGATACGGAACTACACTAGCGCCCAAAATAATAATCTTAAGTTGCTGGTAGTGATACACAACCAAGTTACATGCACATACAGCGACCTAACTTACAGTTGTAGGTAGAAACAAAACTTGAACAAATAACGGCGCTTGTTAAGAAACAATACAAGTACATACCGATGGTGGGTTGCGGGCGGGCGCCTGTGTGGAGTTATCTACCATGTCTCAAATCCTCATTAAGGTAGATAACTTCACACAGGCGCGCGCCCGCCAGCAGCCCACCTCTGTATGTACTTGTATAGTGCAACGTTTATCCGAAAAATACTCCAAAAATAACAAGAAAATTGACATGAAGCAAGTAATATTAATAAACATAACGACTTTTAGTTTTAACTCATGATCTTTATCTGGACATTTAATGAATATTTACTTCATTTTGGGTAGATCTATGTTTTAGTAGGGTATCTCCACGCCGGAGTTACGGGTCAAATCTTGGATACGTTTCTGAACATGCGCCCAAATAACCCTGAATAAACCAAGGCTGTCAACCCTCCCGCATTTTGAGAGTCTCAGCTCACGTCCCATTCCACCAGCTGCAGCTCGTGAGTCGTAGCGGAAAACTTCCGCCACTACGCCCTCCCGCAATCTCCCGGTTTATGAAAAAACCTCCCCGTAAAAGTGTAGAATGAACCAGCGTAGACTAGACTACGATGATTTTTTTTTCTTATTCAACTGCTGACCACCCCCCCCCCCCCTCCCCTTCCCTGTTGAGCCAAAAACAAATTGCATACGATCTCCCTCGAAGCAGTTCCCCAAAGTTGACAGCCCTGGTAAACTGCTTAGCAAATTAATCTTGATCTATCCCATCGAAACGTGTGTTATAAAATTAACACACGTTTCAATGGGATAATCAAGAAGTTAGACTTAATAATATATGACGGTTTCGAGGGACGGGCCCCTGCATCGCGCATTGAACAGCCAGAGCCGCGGGTCCGGGCTGGGACCGTGGACTGGGTGCGCGCTGTCAGTGTCATACTTACTGAAGAACAGGCGGTAGTCGAGAGAGTTGGGTGCACCTCGAGGTTCAACTGAATAGGCCATGGCTAAAATTCGAAAATTTCCGAACTGAAATGTTAATGGCTGTACACGGGAATGAGAAGCCAGAGAGACTTTGGTGAAAGTTCTCTGATGACAGGCGGCCGAAAAGACACGTCGAAAATTACTCGCAAACATGTGGGCAGATGATTTTACGCATGCGCGAAGCGACGTACAAACAAATGTAATTAATGGTATCCTTGAAGATAACCGGTAATTGACCTTCTCTGTCACCAAAAATTTGTGGCACTATACATGTAGATCTCTGCAACACGATAACAGTTTTTCATCACGTTATTCGACTAATTCGTTGACTGCATTCGTGGTCCACAGTCCAAAGTCCAAAGTCTAACGTTCATCAGATCAGTGATTCGGTATCACAACGTCCTGCTGGGTGAAAGCCCCCCCCCCCCCCCCCCCCCCACCGGCATCCCTCTCTATACCAGGGGCCCTACAATCTCACGCTTCTGAGTGTAAAATACTCCCTTCTTTTTTTTTTTTTGAGAGAGAGAGAGTGCACGATAGCATCTAACTCATCTAGCTGAGTAAGGAGTAGTAAGGAGTATTCATTTTTATTTCCCCCCCAAAAAAAAAAATTGAGGGGGTTAACCCCAAAACACCCCCTGTCTACGCGCGCCTGAATACTACTACTTCTACTACTAATACCGTACTACTGTTCCTTATCCCATTTTCAGGATATTCGGGCATTGAGACCACCTTAAAAACGGGGGCTGCAGGCCCAACCCCCCCCCCCCAAAAAAAAGGGGGGGGGGGAGAAGCCTAAATTTATTTTTTTATTTGTATACTGTTATCAACATTATATATTTACAAAAGAAAGAAATTAGCACTTAATATGAAATGCGTTGGTGATCATAGTCAGTTCTTGACTGATTGCCATTACAACCCCCCCCCCCCCCCCCCCAGTAGGCCTACGCCATTTATTTGAGCAAGTGTTGCCCGGATATCTTCCTTCCTCCTTTCCGTTAAACATAAATATTACGGATGTCCCATTCTATTGATAAAATGTGATAACGGTGTGCATTAAAAAAAAAAAAAATTGGTATCATACAACTCTTCTAAAATGATTCCCCATCCACTAACTGGTACCAGTGAAATTTGCCACGTATTTGTGGAAATATACGAGTCCACAATATTTTGTTATTATTTGAAGCATTTCATCTTAATTGAACTGTACCGTAACAAGAGAGATCGAGAGGAACGAACGTCAACGGCAACGTCAATGCAAACTTGATATACAGTGTGTCCCAGAAAAAACGAAACCGAGATACATCGAGGTTTTATTATAACTTAGTCACATTTATAATTAATAAATGACACTGTGGAAAGCTTAGATCCTCTTCTTTCATTTGATGCAACTTGTATGATGCATATTTCACGCATGTGTGATTAAAATCAATTTGAAGAGAGGAAACCAAAAATTCAATCGGCGGACGGTATCTGAATTTCAACGAGAAAATCAGATTTCTAAAAATTTGAGTTTTTGCCCTGATAATGTAGGCGCGGATCCAGGATTTCTTATAGGGGGGGGGGGGGGGCAAATTTGAAATTATGCGAGCCAAATATTGGTACGTGGTGATGACCAGCGCTGACGTAATGGGGGGGGGGGGGGGGGGTGGGTGCAGGGAGGGGCGAGTTTCCCCTTTTAATTTTATTATTAGAGAAAGAAGACGATTCGTTGTACCCTTCTCGACTCTTAATCCTTGTCTGAATTCATCCCCCTCCCGCGGAAGCGCGGAAGCTTTTACGTTTCATTAAATCATAAGAGAAAGAAGACGATTCGTTGTACCTTTCTCGACTCTTAATCCTTATCTGAACTCAGTTCCCCCCCCCCCCCTCCCGCGCGAAGTGCGGAAGCTTTTACGTTTCATTTAATCATGAGAGAAAGAAGACGATTCGTTGTACCGTTGTCGACTCTTAATCCTTGTCTGAACTCAGTTCCCCCCCCCCCCCCTCCCGCGCGAAGTGCGAAAGCTTTTACGTTTCATTTAATCATGAGAGAAAGAAGACGATTCGTTGTACCGTTCTCGACTCTTAATCCTTGTCTGAAATTCAGCTAAAGGGTTTTAGGCATTAAATTACGTTCGTACCAAGGGGCCTGCCTTAGTGTCCTTGGTTGGGTTCAAGGGTCAGAGCCCCCGGAAGCTCAGGGTTTAGGCGTTTAATTACTGTCAGATGAGCATTTTGTGATACCTTTATTATTTTGTGACACTGGCAGGACTCTATTTGGCGTGGGTCCAGGGGGTGGAGCCCTCAGAAATTAGGGGTTTTTAGGCATAAAATTACCGTCAGATGAGCATCTAAGGGCCTGCCTTAGTGCCCTAGGTGGAATCCAGGGGTCAGAACCCCGGAAGCTCAGGGATTTAAGCATTTAATCACGGTCAGATGAGCATATTTTGATACCTCATTATTTTGTGACACTGACAGTTAACTATTCTTTCTTTCTTGCTCTCTTTCTTTCTATTTCTCTTTAATATACTTTTCAAAAATAGCTGGGGGAGGGAGCTCAAGGCTCCCGATTCCCGCCGTTCCACGGGCCCTGACATGTAGGCATCTCAATTTTCTTCCTGACTGTAAGTTTAGGAATTTTTCATTTTCCAATAAACGAATAAAAAAAAGGTGTAATTACTAAAAAGTGAGGAAAAATCTCGGAAATTATGTCATTTCAGCATAATTTGTAGATCACCGGGGTAAGCGGTCACTTTTTTTTTTTTTAGTCAAAAAAATCGCAACGACTAAGCCAGCCGCTGAATAAGCGGGGGGGGGGGGGGGGGGGGGGGGGGGGGTAAGAGTAAGAGGACACTTTTTTTTTTGTCTCGAAATTTGAAAATTTGACATTTTTCTTCGTTGGGGGGGGGGGGTAAGGTCCCCTTTTTTAGGTCAGCCATGTGCATAAATTTATTACATTTTTTTTTTTTTTTATAATAAAAAAAAACCCAATGGGGGGGGGGGGGTTGGTTGTCTTTAGGGGGGGGGGTTTTACACACATAACAATACCAAATGGGGGTGTTCAACCCCCAACCCCCCTCCCCGCGCCTGTATGAAAGGGCAGAAACTCAAATTTCTGGAAATGTGATTTTCTCTTTGAAATCAGATACCGTCCGCCGAATGACTTTTGGTTTCTTCAAATTGATTTAATCAATCATGCGTGACACATGCATTATATGAGTTGTAAAAGGAGGATTTAAGCTTCCAAATATGTGTCATTTATCAATTAGAATTGTGATTAAGTTATGACAAAACATCGATAATTCTCGGTTTCGTTTTTTCTTGGACGCACTTTATACGTCAGGATGGTGCCGAGTCGAGTAACTAATAACAATAATTAAAGCCTGACAAAAATACAGGGACACCAATGAAAAATTAATACAAAAAAATAGTTTTTTAATTTTTAATAACCAAATACATACTACAAAAAAGATAGTGATGATAATTTATATTGATTGCCATTTAGCGCTTAAAGTCAACAACTGATGGATGAAATTTGAAATATTACAAGTTACAAGACAGTGAAAAAGCCACCAGTGGACGCCTGAGGATTACCTAAAAGAATTTCCATCCTGTCATGAGGTTCTCCACATCCACTGGTGTTACATATAAATAGATTTAAGAAGTAACGGCAAAATAACATAACATAATTCAAGTTCATCCATCAAGCATAATAACTAATAGAATGATTGCATGTATGTTGAACTTTATGTCATGAAGAAAATAACAATCATGTACGGCATGTAACTGTAAAATAAAATAACATAATTCAAGTTCATTCATCAAGCATATTAACTTATAGAATGATTGCATGTATGTTGAACTTTGTGGCATGAAGAAAATAACAATCATGTACTGCATGTAACGGTAAATAAAAATAACATAATTCAAGTTCATTCATCAAGCATAATAACTTATGGCATGATTGCATGTATGTTAAACTTTGTGGCATGAAGAAAATAACAATCATGTACGGCATGTAACTGTAAAATAAAATAACATAATTCAAGTTCATTCATTAAGCTATGCAAGAGCGTGGGTTGACCCTGGCAGAAATCACAAAGATTCTTTGGTATCCGAAAAAGGCCGATTTAACGGGGCCAATTTAATGGTGCCTTTATGAGACTAGAGATTCATTATAGTGTACCAGTCGCTGAATGTAAACCGAACATGGTGCGAACAACCGAACTGTAAAAACGTATCCGAAGTATTTTCATTTTTGTTCTTTATTTCTTGATTTGTTGATTTGACTTTGTTTGGCAATTAGGTCACAATTGACTATTTATGCCACACACTTTTTGTATGAATCATTTATATATATATATATATACATATATATATTTATATGTCAGAGTTGAGAATTCTCGCACTTTTATATATATATATATATATATATATATATATATATATATATACATAAAGGACAAACGACGTAGACTTTATTCAAGATCGTCTATTTATGGTTGTAACAATTTAATCATGATGAGCTATTCGTTATTCAATGGCTAAAAGATGGATGGGGGTGGGGTGAGCACCCAGGACATAAAGGCCTAATAGCTACCCAATGCACGCTCATTACACCCCTTATATACTGAATCAAATATCTGTCCCCATTTTTTTGTAGATATTCTTTTTTCTACATTTTCCATTTCTTGTTTGCTTCAGAGTTAGAGTATTTTTCGGATTCGTGTTGTCCATCGATCGATTGTTTTATTAGGGTTTGGGGGTAGATTGTGTTTTGATAAAAGAAAAACTCATACTTCAATTCTGTATCATAATATGTTGAGAAATATGAAACTCATTTTTACTTTTTTGTTAATTAGTATTCATTCTTATTCAAGCAATGCTTGTTCTAGTTTTGGGATGAAATAACTGTGTAGTGCGGTAATATTTATTCAAACAAACATGCAAATGTATTCATATCTCCGTATGTTATTTCGACTTTATGTATTAATTTCATAGCCTGGTATTATATCGTATTTTTTTTACAACTATTGAAAGAACAATTTTTTCATTTCGTATTGTTTATTGCTTATGATTTATGCAATGAATGTTAATGTGAATGTGAAATATGAAATAAAACTAAAACTGAAAAACTAAACTAAACAAAATTTTGTCATTTTACTATTTTGTTGAAGCCTAAAACATTGGACACAACTTTCATAGCATCGTATTTTTACTAAGAAAATTATAATGGTTAATTTTGTTTACTAACTATCAAATGAAAATATCCGGGGTACCCATTTAAAGAAAATGATTCACTGGTCAATACCCAGAATTCTGTTTAACAAGTATAATTCAATGGTATTGCTAATTGCAACTAGGCTATGTCTAGGCTCCAGGCCTCTTCCCGCCAATTGCATCGTTATAATGAGACGTATAGCTAGTGTAACGTGTCTATTAAACCGAGGGATATTATAGCTGACCAAAATCAATCATCAAACATGCTGCATCAAAATCAATCTAAACTCTCCAACAAAACTCAAGTAACTTAGGACAGTACATAAGACAACCTCACTTGAAGAAGGACGGAACAGAACTAACTTAATATTCAAAATAACATGTCTCTAAGTACAAATCAGGCATCATAGGCATCATAACAAAATAAACCACTCAGTGGAAAGTCTATGTGATAAGATAAAACAATGAGGTAACAGGCTAGATAGATCAAAGGTGAAACGGTTTAGGAAGATCAGAGACATCTCCGTAGTTGGCGGATAAAGTTATGACTGTTTTATTGTTGGTTTCGAGAAACAGGCCCTAGAAAGATGAGTATCAAAATGCCCTCTTCTTTTTGGAACTTTCTTTTTACAAACTTTGCTAAGTCAGGGTGGAATGAATGGTATGACTAAATAGAGATCTTCAAACGATTCGGAATGACGCTGTGTCTACAATTTGCAATACAACATCAAATAAAACATCTGTAAATGCAAATCAGCCTGACATTTACTTTTCAACAACACTTCCTCCAGCATGAAAAGACGTATACCCAGCCCGGGATACCCAGACGGTTAAAAACTTTGGCATTTCCTCACGGAAGTGATATGAATTTAAAAAATCATCTTCTGTTGGCACGTACAGTCTGCCAAATTTCAAACTGCTTTAATAATCAGACGGATAAGATTTGTTGAGAAATGTGAAAAGTACTAATTGACAAGTTTAAATCAAACAAATAAGCACTTTTTCTTTGTTTGTGTTCTTTATTGTTTATACTTCTCTGATGTTTACATATAGTGCATTCTCTAATCATATTTATCAGTATTCGTATTAAATATTTGCCTAAACATCCCCTGCTAGAATGGTCATACATTTAATGTTCACTTGGATTGCGTTATCTAACTCTATAAATTAACTTCAAATTCTACTATTTAATGTTTAACCTCAACATTCATCCTTATATAACACAATGATTTCACTTTTATTTTATTATGCACAGTATTATGTTTATATTTACAACTTATCTTTTCATATTTCATCGTTCACATTATCGTTGACCCAATCAACTTGAATTCCACTGCTTAGTAGTTGTAGCAGTAGTAGTAATAGTACGAGTAATAACAATAATAATACAACTAAAAATGATAATAATAATAATAATCGGTAATTTATTAATTATTGTCCAAAAATATGGTAATAATGCTTTTCGTCACCAATAGCAAGCAAAAACACTATACACTTGATACAGACAAAAATTACAGTACAACATTTTCTCAAAACCCGATTAACATGATGGAATATGCCTTCGTACTTAATGGCATACGTGTATATACATGACTCAATATTTTTTCCCTTATATTTGCACCAGCATTGAATCATTCAAAACATATCCTATATTTCGTTGTCATCAGATACCTCAGCAGATAAAAGTATTATAAAATTAATTTTTAAAAATATACAAAAATTGAATTATGTTTTGTTTCTCCATGATTTTAAAGAGAAGGTTGAGTTCTGGGAAGAGGTGAAAAATAATTTGTGATCGTTATCATTCTTATTATGCAAGTGTGGAGGAACATTAGATAATACATGTTCCCTGAAAAGCATTGCTCTTCAAATGCCTTCATATTCTAAATATGTCATGTAACATCGTAAAAATCCAGGGTAGGATTTTTACGCCACGTGTTCGTGTAGTCCCATATACATCTTTCTGTGTACAGTGTTTGTAACTTTACCAAGACTTGGCCAAACTTTCTTATCATTTGGATGATTCCAGAACCGTGCAATACACACAAATTTTTATGCTAGATGATCAACCTTTTCTAGTCGATTCCACACCGTTTCTTTCACAATGCAATAGCATGACCAGAACTCAACTTCATCTTTAAAATTCATGTTTTTCTTATACATCATTCACATTATTCAGGAAATGACAGTGGGAAACAAAATTTAATGAAGGAAAATATATATACAATGTATGTCCATTTAAATAAACTAATCCCATACCCTGACTTGTATGTAATGGTGGGACCTAAGGCCTACAACTATTTTTTACCAACATTCGTCACACAATCATGTGCAAATCATAGTATTTCAAAAGGAAATATTTCGACTGATCCCCGATATCAAAAGATTTAGGAGTAACGCGAGTAGACATGGTACTAGTAAATGAAAACAAAGAAAGAGGAGCACAGGACAAAGAAAAGAAAGCCATGATAGTTTTTGACAGCTTTTCGTCATGGTATTATAATTGGATACATGAAAAGAAACGCCACAGATTATCATTATAGTTTATCTTTAAGTTATTAAGATAAACTTTAATATTTCAAGATAAGTTTTAAAGCATGTTTCATCTTCACGGAAATATTGATACATGAACAAATTATATATGTACTAAATTTAGACTGAAAATATTTGGTCTCTCACATTTAGAAAAATTAATTTCCTGATAACTCAAAGTCATTGTGATGGAGTCGGATCTTTCTTCTCCTCGTGTATTCAGGTCTTAATCAACACATTAAGACACATTTAATGTTTTATCATAGTACTGTTTAAATGCCTGGCACGTTGACATAATCTCTCTTTAAGGCGTCATTCAATTCTTCGTAGTTGGCTTCTTGATCAGGTTTCTTAAGATCTTAGCTCTAAGAATCGGTATTAAGATTTTGGTAGGTAGGGGTGTCAAAATTCAGGTCCTGGTAGGTTTGAGGGTCGGTAAGATTCTCGTACCTCTGAGCATTGGTATTAAGATCTTCGTAGGTATGGACGTCTGTCTGTGACTGATCAAATACAGAGTTCTCATATTGCGGAGAAGAATTGGACTCCTTCCCCTTAGACTCAGTAGTGGCTGATTCATCGCTGAAAGTTAATATTATGAACTCATAGATAAATTCCATCCATAAAAACATAATTACAAAAAAATAAAGTCCCAAGAATGGTATATAAACATGTCAACATGACATGTGGGAATTGGTATGGTACTTTTAAAACGTATGCTATTAACATAATAAGTCTTTCAAGCGGGTTGTCATAACATTTAAAGAGCGTTATGCTTTAGAGTATCACCATTGAGTCCCAATAAATAGGTATGACGTCAACATGAAAGTTGGCATGTGGGAAAAAAAATTGGGATAAAAACGATCAATATTCACAGAGATACACTAAATTCTCCATAAATATGCTGACGTCATAATATGCAAATTCGTATTTTGAGTTCCAAGTCCTTTATGATGATGCCATGATATACTTAAAGGTAATACAAAGTTTGGGGAAATTTAGAAAATTGGGTGCATGGATAGTGATTCTTTACGATTTTGATACATTTGGATGCCCCTGTGGATGTATTATGAGCACTAGAAAATGTATCCTCTAAAACACTTCTGCTTTCGAGAAAAATGGAATATAACAATTTACCGGTGCTCCCGGTAAATTTTGATGAATTTCAAATAGCGCCTACGGCCGTACAATGGTAGCTGCGGCCATGAAAATCTCAGAATATGTAGTTGTGATATATAATTCCAAACGGGAATAGCTAATTGGTCGATTTTAGTCAAGAAACATTGTTTTATAGCTTGATTAATATCTTGACCTTGAGAGGGAGCTATACAACATAAAGAGTTTATTATTACATTTTCATAACTATATAGACTTGATTTCAAAAAAGGACTTCAAAAAGGAACCTTGCGCATGCGTCGACTGAGCTGACGTGTTTTTATTTGCCGGGATATCGACCCTGACATTTTAATAAAATATCCCTTTTTATCTCTCGCATCGTTGCTTTTTATCCTGATATATCGCTTTTATAATGTTTTTTAATCGTCTCATTGCCATTTGTGTGTGATTTTGACTGTAACTTTTTAGATATTTGACGAATTTTGTTATTCGTGAACTTGTGTATTTGTACAACATAGACTCTCTGCACATTCGAAGCGGCTCTTTTTCTACGCCATTCACAACGGGTCATCACCTTTTTTTAGCGTTTTAGTCGCCATATTTTTAGAACGGGTGCAATATATCGACAAGCTTTATGATTACGTAGGACATTGTGTATGCTCGCCATTCTTGTCACCTTTGGAGCAAAATTGGTGAATTTCCTCGAGAATTTCAAAGGGAGGAAGAGTTTCCCGCCATTTTGAAGCAGAACGGCTGCGTGGCGTCTACGCACGGCGTATGCAGTACACCGGTGAGTCTGTTCCATGCTTCTATCTCTAGTACTTCGAAAGGCTTCGGATTCTTTAGAAAAACTCATTTAGGATATTACCGTAGTAAACCAGTATCAAGATTTATGCAGTCTATGCTGACTATTCTTATTTCGGGAGACGTACAACTTAATCCAGGGCCGAAGACAAGACTCCCATGTGGTATTTGTAGGAAGAATGTAAATATGAACCAAAAAGCTATGGAATGTGAGACATGCTTGAAGTGGTATCACAATAAATGTACAGGAATGAAGGATGCTTTGTATCACATCCACATGGAGCATGAATCATTCGTATGGATTTGTTCTAAGTGCGGCATGCCAAACATATCAAACTCTACACTCTCGTTAGACCGTGTGAACACCTCAAATTCTTTTGACGCTCTTATCAACCTTGATTTAGAATCATCGAAGGAATGTGTAACTAGCCTAGTATCAAATAGTCATCGTGTTGGAAATCCAAAGCATACTTCCAGCCCTAAGAAAAGCAACAGCTCTGGTGAAAATAAAAGGAGTGAAAGAAAGCCAAAAGCTACGCAGAGAAAATTGAAACTCATGAATATTAATTTCCAGAGCGTTCGAAATAAAATCCCCTTATTTCAAGCTCTTGTTGAAAAGGAGAAACCAGATGTTATTTTTGGTACTGAAACCTGGTTAGATGAAACTGTATTCAGTAATGAAATCTTACCCCCAACCTACCAACTTTTTAGGAAAGATAGGAAAACAAATACCACTGGTGGCGGTGTTCTTCTAGCTATTAGAGATG
Source organism: Strongylocentrotus droebachiensis (assembly GCA_035222895.1). Taxonomy (NCBI): domain Eukaryota; kingdom Metazoa; phylum Echinodermata; class Echinoidea; order Camarodonta; family Strongylocentrotidae; genus Strongylocentrotus; species Strongylocentrotus droebachiensis. Next base: position 105,752 of record JAVYIG010001348.1, read on the forward strand.
ACTTGATTAGTAAAGAAGAACCAAATCTCTGCTCCCAGTCTTGTGAAACGCTATGGGCAAGTATCCACATGAAAGGTAGTCAAGCTACATATTTTGGAGTTGTTTACAGACCTGATAGCGGTAACACAAAGAAAGACCAGCAATGTATTGAGGAACTCTCGCAGATCCTTCACAAAATCCCCCCTAACAGTCACATTTGGGTTTCAGGGGATTTTAATACATTCTTCCTACAGATGTAGATTGGGCAAAAAACTGCTTCGTACTGGGAGGCAGGTATCCGGCAGTTAGTAAGCAAATGCTAGAATTAGCAACAGAACTAAATCTCGGACAAATGGTAAATGAACCAACAAGGAATGGAAATATTCTCGACTAAGTATTTACGAACACACCAACTTTTGTTCAGAATATAGATATTTTGCCAGGACTCGGTGATCATGATATTGTTTTGATTGATGAACTACTAACTCCACAAAGGGTTAAAGCCCCACGTAGGAAAGTCTACTTGTATAAAAAGGGAAACTTTGAACAGATCAACAAGGATATTCAGGACTTTGCAAATTCCCTTAATGGTGATATCATTGCACGCACTAGTGTAGAAGACATATGGGATAACTTCAAAAATGTTCTTCTCTCCTCAATCGAAGAAAACATTCCGAATAAATTATCTAAAAACAGCACTCAGTTACCATGGTTAAAGGGGTCTCATGTAAGAATGATTCGTCGGAAACAACGGATGTATAATAAAGCTAAAAAGACGAATCACCAACAAGACTGGAATGAATTTAAATCATTTCGTCGGGCAAAAGATCGTAGTATCCGTAAAGCTCGGTCAACTTTCTTGTACAACGTCGGGGAGAGTCTGGAATCTGGTGATACCAAACCCTTTTGGCGTTTCATCAAGAATTCTAGACAAAACTTTTCAGGGGTGGCACCCTTAAACACAAGGGACGGGATAGCAACATCTGCAAGTGAAAAAGCAAATGCATTAAATGATCAATTTGAATCCGTCTTCACAAGAGAGGATCGTGAAAACATACCAACTACACTACCAGGATCTACATGTAAAGCCATGCCAGCTAATAATGTGACTGTTCATGGTGTAGAGAAACTTCTGCGAGGACTTCATAAACGGAAGGCGTCTGGTCCAGATGGGTTAACACCAACAATTCTTAAAGAATGTTCCAGTAGCATTGCACCTATCTTAACCATTATTTACCAGAAATCAATATCTACTGGTGAACTTCCAAGAGACTGGTTACGAGCAAATGTCACTCCCCTATACAAGAAAGGTAATCGTTCGGAACGAGCTAACTACCGTCCTGTATCGTTGACCTCGATCCCATGCAAGATTTTGGAACATATTATTTATCATAGCGTAATGTCTCACTTAGAGGAAATCGGTTACCTGAACGACAAACAGCATGGCTTCCGTAGGGGTCACTCATGTGAGACCCAGCTAGCCTTGACCGTCAATGATCTTGCCAAGATGTTAGAGGACAAAGGCCAAGTCGACATCATTATCATGGACTTTTGCAAGGCGTTCGATATGGTCCCACATGAGAGACTCCTCCTAAAACTTCATCATGCCGGAATCCAAGGATCTTTGCACATATGGATTAAAAATGTCCTTACAAAAAGATCTCAACAAGTTGTTCTTGATGGTGCCTCCTCATCTTCCATACACGTCACGTCAGGAGTACCGCAGGGCACTGTATTAGGCCCTTTGCTGTTTCTCATGTACATGAACGACATATCTGACGGAATAACGTCAGAAGTCCGACTTTTTGCCGACGATTGCATCTTGTATAGGCAGATAAAGAGCAACCAAGATAGTCTGGATCTACAGAGAGACATCAATCGCCTGGTTGCTTGGGAACAACGCTGGCAAATGAAATTCAACAAAACAAAATGTTTTGCAATGCATGTTACTCACAAAAAGAAGATAATCGAAACACAGTATCGAATGGGGGATTCCGTTTTGGAAGTTGTACTCAAGCACACATATTTGGGGGTAGAACTTGACAGTAAACTCAGCTGGGCAAATCACATCCAAAATGTTACATCAAGGGCAAATCGGATGCTTGGATTACTTCGGAGAAACCTCTTTAGCTGCTCTCCCAAAGTAAAAGCAGTTTCCTATAAAACTCTCGTCAGGCCACGACTTGAGTACTGTGCCTCAGTTTGGGACCCTTATCAGAAGGAATACATAAAACAACTCGAAGGAGTTCAACGACGTGCTGCAAGATTCGTCTTGAACCGTCATGAACGCCGGAGCAGCGTCTCTGAGATGATCTCCTATCTGAAATGGCAACCATTGGAGCACAGAAGAGCAGCCCAGAGGTTGACTTTCCTCTACAAATCCATCCACAACTTAATTGCCGTTGATACTGACCACTACCAAAACAGGTCATCTGGAGTAGGGGTATCTACAAGAATAAGGTCTTCAGTATCATTCAAGAAGTTATCCGCTGTAAAGGACTGTTATAAACACTCTCTATATCCCAGGACATTCCCCGAATGGAACTTTCTCCCTACCCATGCTAGAAATACCCCAACCCTTGGAGCCTTTAAAGATACCTTACAAAAGCTCAACATGGGCGAAATAATTGCTAGAGCCCACTTCAGAAATTAAATATAGGATACTATGCTCAGTCGACTGCGCCTGCATGTTACATCCCAGCTGAGGAGTTTATGCAGTAGCCCACCAGAACCAGAACCAGAACCGCGACAATTAGGATCACTGAATATTGTAGGATCGTATATGCTTCCAATATGTTTACTTGAACCAAATTCATGACCCCATACCAAAACTTTATATTACCTTTAATGGCCAAATGAGAAATGATAACAAATCTCCGATTCATAATCTATCCAAATATCCCTATAGCCCATAGTCTCAGCTATAGGATACCAACATTTGGGAGAAAATGGAGCAAAAAGCGAGAAACTGCTCAAAGAACAACGTCATGTAGATTCATGATGAAATTTACCTTCCATAGGCATAACACGCAAATTAAGAAAATTCTGACATGTCACCTTTACGAATTTTATTTGTCATATATTATATAGTTGAACGATTCAAGCTCTATTTGCTTATGTTTCATCACCTGTGTGTGTTCATTCCTTTAACTATATAATAGTTGCAACTTGTCTTTGATAAAACATTGTTATATTCTTTTTCACGTGAAGTCAGTTCAAATGGATTATAAAATTGAAATGATTTGTTATATTATATTCTTTTTCATGTGATGTTAACTCCAATAAATTGTGAAATTGTGAAAATGCATAAATAAATAAATAAATAAATTGAAATGTTCACGATGATGACGTCATTAAAATGAAAAATGGTGGTGAATAATCTTGTAGAGAAATTTCTTAGCTACAATAAATCAAAATTTAGAAGAAAATCGATCAATATTTACAGATCGAGATATATAAAATATGCTGAAGTCATAATATGCAAATTCGTATTTTGAGTTCCTAGGCCATTATGATGACGTCAAGATGTACTTGATAGCCAAATGAGACATAAAATCATATCTACGACTCATAACTCTATCCAAATATTTAAAGAAATCGGGGGTCAAGGTGCATCCTAAAGAGCTATAATGGATTTTGTAAAGGCATGTTTTGCCCATATATGCTATGTATTACAAGAACTCGCGCGACGGACATTTATCTTGAACGGACGCTCATTTCGTTATTAATGGTCATAAAGAGATAAACATGGTATCAAATTGTTTAAAAAAGAAATGGGGGAGTATCATGAAAGAAAAAGAAATGGCGATTCTATTTTGTGTACGGCAATGACGAACGAAAACGCGCGCGCAAAAATGCTTAAAATTGCCTGAAACGTACTCTAATTTGAATAAAAAGTAATTTTAAGCATTTTAAAATTTTGCGCGCGGACGTACGCGCGTTTTTTTACCTGAAATTGACCGGACGGATATATACCTTGATCATGATATAGGAATGAGAAATGACTTTCCGTTTTGAAGATATGATCATGAGTTGATTTACACAAAATGACGCCTGGATGATGTCACGATAATCTGATGAATTTGAAAATGTTCAATTGCGGACATGTCTTATGACAATGACCTATGACTGTGCCAAAATTGACTGAACGGATCTAAGAGTTATTGTCTGCACAAAAGAGTGGATAATAAATAAAAAGAAAGAATAATAATAAAGAAGAAAGAAATTTCTGACGAAATCAATAGGTGCTCTGTCGAAGACAGACCACCTATAAATGATTTTAAAAATTGAGTCTGAACAAAGTAAAAAAGACGTCATTTTCGTGAGCTTGGTACTGGTACTCTATTGTCATAGACGTGCACGCTGAGTGCATCGCTTCACGTTGACAGAGAGATAATATTTCGATTTTTGTTTTCTTCAATATTTGCAGACATTTTGTTTAAGTTTATATCATGGAGGATCCACACTCAGATTCATCTGATTCCAACAGTGAGCGTGAATTCGACGAAGGATCTGGATCGGAGTCAGAATCGAGTTATGGGCCCCGTTGCACCAAACTTACCATTGATGACAACTTTGACATCAATGGTAACTACCATGGAAACCTGATTTTGATTGGCTATTGATCCCTGTTACCATGGTAGTTGCCGTTGATGGCAAAGTTACCATCAATGGTAAGTTTTATGCAATAGGGCCCTGAATTGGGGGGGGGGGGGTAAGCGGACACTTTTTTTTTTTGGAGTCCCAAACAAAAATCGCAACGACTCAGCCAGCCGAAAAGTCGCTCAGTGGGGGGGGGGGGGGGGGGGGGGGGGGGGGGGGGGGGTAGTGAGCACAATTTTTTTTTTTTGGTCCTCGAAAATTTTAAAATTTGCACCCCCCCCCCCCCCCTTGAGCGCCAGGGGGGGGGGGGCCAACCCCCCCCCCAAAAGGTAAAAATCGCGTGATTTTGCATGATTTTTTTCTCAAGGGGGGGGGGGGGGCCCGGGCCCCCCGGGACCCCCCCTGGATCCGCCACTGGGCACTAACACTCAGTAGTGGCTACTGCTGCATGCTGCAGCTAGCTGCGACCGGCATAGCCGGGGGGACAGCAGGCGGGATGCCTGCACTGCGCTGATTTGGCTTCTACTGGTCGCCTTGTGTCTTTGAAAAATAGATTGTGGTATATCAAATAGGCACATATTCAAAGTCATACACTTGAATTAAAGCATGAATTTTACCCGACCTTTAACATAATAAGTCTTATAAACTGGTTGCCATAACATTTAGAAAGCGTTATGCTTTGTAATATTTACATTGAATGGCAATTAAGAACAAAGAAGAAAGAACCTAAACAACTTTATAGATTTTAAAAAAAAAAAAAAAAAAAAATCATAATTCAGCTTGTATTTTTTCATGACGGACACCATACGGATTTAGCATCTTTCATGGAGAAGTTCTGTGAGAAAGGACTGATGAGAAGGACAAGTTAAGTAAAAGGTATCTCTCTTACCTTCTTCGCTTGTAAAAGATGAATATCGAAGTTATAACGATAACAATCACAAGAATAGCACCAACAGCGATTCCTACGATAGGTGCTTTGGAACCTGAAGGAACCCCTGCTCAAGTTGATGTTGGTGGAGACGACGTAGTAGGTGAAGAGGATGGTGGATGGTAATGGAAAGAATTGACAGGAGTTAGAAATATTAAGGTAGCAGGGGCTGCGATTTCATGACCGGGGGGTGGGGGGACGAAATGCGAGGGAAAATCTGTATTCCGTTGGTATCACGGTGATTCCAACTGAATACAGATTTTCTACAATATTTAATCGTACATTTTGAAGGATATTTTGCGAGGGAGCGTAGCGACCGAGCGAGATGACTTTTGCATTTGTATAAGTCTAAACGCTGCACTATTGGACCCTCCAGAGCTTAAAAGTGTGTTGCAGTCTTAAAGGTACTATGTCCCATTTGCAGGCCAAAAAAATGAAAAGGTTAAATTCCAATGGCATTAGAAAGATAGTACTAATATAGAACTTCTGTCAAAACGAAAGGGCTTGAAAATGTCTATTTGTGGGAAAATAACGACGATTCGTTGTCAAATCGACTTAAGTGATTGCAATCACTTATCAGTAAATAGTCTGATTTTCAGACCCTCGTACCGAATGGTTGTATTTTTTTTTGCCGCGCAAAGACTCAATCAGTTTAATTTTGGCCATTACAAGAAGTGGGTTATTGATGTAGAAAAATGCTCATGTACCTGTTACTGCTCATTTTATGTATGTTATTACCAAAGAAAAAAAAGATGTCAGTCAGTCACTCAATAGTGTCTGGCAGTGAAGTCTATACATTAAACGACTTTCCTTGCATAATTTGAATACTAGGACATTGCTAACGTTTAAATTTCACAGATACGACATACATGACATATTCATGATTCGGCAATGTTCTACGAAATTTGATGTTTGCTGCAAAAGGGACACAGTATCTTTAAAAAGAAGGTCGAGTTCTGTTCATGCGATTGCATTGAGAAAGAACGGTGTGGGATTGATCAAAAAAGGTTGATCATCTAGCATATAAGTATTGGTGTGTACTGCAAGGTTCTGGAATCATCAAAATGATAAGAAATTTGGCCTAGATCGATCCAGAAAGTTAGTGAGAATGGGGTCTAGATCGTTTTTCCTGTACGGTCTGGAGCAGGGGCGCCGGAAGCGGGAGGGGGGGGGGGGGGGGAACGCATTTTCGCCCCCCCCCTCCCGAAAATAAAATCAGCAGTAAAGGAGTAAAAGTGGTTTGTATTTTTTAACCAAAACAGAAAATGAAAAACGAGACAATCGGCTGAAACACCCGAAGTAGAAGTAAAGAGAGGAAAAACATTTCATCTATTACCGCTGTTACATCAATTTCGCTGAATTCCAAAAGCATTTACTAGTATAGTAAACGCATTTTCGCCCCCCCCCCCCCCCCCCGAAAATAAAATCAGCAGTAAAGGAGTAAAAGTGGTTTGTATTTTTTAACCAGAAAAAGAAAATGAAAACGAGACAATCGGCTGAAACACCCGAAGTAGATTTAAAGAGAGGAAAAATATTTCATATATTACCGCTGTTACATCGATTTCGCTGAATTCCAAAAGCATTTACTAGTATATCTTCTGTTATCCCATTTAGGACAAAATAGTTCAAGAGAAGATAGATCAGTTAGATATTATAGTATTAATGACTGCTTTGAGAGAAATAGTTGTTTTTATACGTTCTCGGGAAGGTTAGAATTGGGCTATTGCCCTCGGCGTTTTTATACGCTTAAGGGAAGGTTAGAATTGGGCTATTGCCCTCGGCGTCCCGAGAGCGTATAAAAACAACTATTTCTCAAATATTAAAGCAGTCATTAATACTTTTATACGCCGAAAAACAAAGAGTAAACTTATGACACCACCTTGGCCTTTCTCTAGTTTATCTGCACGGTTGTTTTTTATGAGTGTATCTTTGAGAGTAGACTAGATCTAGATTCTAGTCTAAGCAAGATATTTTTACAATTTTTGGGGTGGGCCGGCCCTGTGGGGAATATGGAGAAAAACTTGCGCTTTCATATGACACCTCACTTATTGAGTATCACCTTTAGGATCACGAGCAATATTAGTTTGAATCTCTGGCAATTAAAACATCGACAAATTTTAATAGCATGAGTGCGATGCACAATGGCCAATGCATAGGGATGTGTGCAATCTCTACGGGAAGGATTTTAGCACTAGGGCCTACTAGAGTCTAGACCTACTTACTAGAATCTAGGCCTACTCGATCTATTTTGAAAAAAAGTTATGGAGAATTTAACGTACCCATTTTGGTGCTCTTACTGTCAGCAAGTCTTGCATTTGATCATCATCAAGAAGTTGAAATCTTGGGAGAGCTTCTTCAGCCATTTTTGCCTTCGGTTTGGATATTGAAATTACCGACCAATTCTTCGCACACGTACGGTATCCTCGATCGCTCAAACCAGTTTTTAACATGTGAACCTATGGGTATTTCACCAAGACTGAACTATTTTCCCGGTAACCATGGTAACTGGAATTTTGCCGGGATTTTAGAACTATTATTTTAGAACTATTACATGGGTTTGGAATTTTACCGGGAATTTTACAGGAATAGTTAAAGTTTATGAATGCAATTTCGACCAATCAGATGGCTGGATTCCTTAAAGGTACTATGTCCCTTTTGCAGCCAACCTCAAATTCTGTAGAACTTTGCAGGAATTATGAATATGTCATGTATGTCCTATCTGTGAAATTTAAACGTTAGCAGTGTCCTCATATTCAAATAATGCAAGGAAACCCATTTACTTGCTAGACTTCACTGTCAGACACTATTGAGTGACTGACTGGCTTTTTTCTTCTTTGGTAAGAACATACATGAAAAGAGTTGTAAAGGGTACATGAGCATTTGTCTACATCAATAACCCACTTCTTGTGATGGCCAAGATTAAACTGATTGAATCTTTGTGCAGCATAAAACATATGACCATTCGGTACAATTGTCTGAAAATCAAGACTATTACTTTTGGGCTCTATAGCCCTAAAGTCGATTTGACACTAATAGTTGTTGTTTTCCCACTTGAAGACATTTTCAAGCCCCACCTTTGTTAGGGAAGTTCTAAATTAGTATTATCTTTCAAATGCAGTTGGAATTTAACTTTTTAATTTTGTTGGCCTGCAAATGGGACATAGTACCTTTAAGTGAGGTATATAAAACTTTCTAATGTATTCTCATGAATAGCAAAATTCAAAAGACAAACTAATCACCTTTTCTTCTGCTTGAAATGATACCCTCATGCACATGTTTCAAATAGATTTCAAAAAGTGTTTTAGAAAGAAGAATACAAGGGCAAATATGCTGTTATGCATATTTGAATAATTACCAGTTTGTATGAAGGAAAATACCGATTTCGAACTTTTCGATACGTTGCCAGCTTCAAATTGTTCATGCTCTGCTCATTGTTCTTTTAAGGTTTTAAAATATAATCGCATTTGACTTTAGTCCAACCATTACAATAGACAAAAAATCATAAATCATGAGACAATATTAGATTAAGCTCAATATCGATAATGTTTAAAATTAATTTAGAAGAAAGGAGACGACTCCAAACCTTTGCATTCGGGAACGGCATTTAACCAATTTCCGTCGTCGCACGTCGAACTCGAATCCCCGACCAATGTGAACCCAAGGCTGCAGTTGAAAGCGACGATGCGGCCATGATAGAACGGCTCGACGAGGCTGTTGGCGTAGCCATCATCAGGGGCTGAGATCAATGGACAATTCGCTGTCAACAAAATATGAAATAGTTGAAAGACATGACCTATCACAGATTATGTTCACACGGCATCGTAGACATAAACTTTAAGTTTGTGAAACCTCGAAGTTAAAAAAAAAAGCATAACCTCGAGTTAATTCCGTTCGCTCGGTACTAAAATTTGAGTGAGGAAACCTCCTCCCGTTCATAGTTATAGCAATAATATAAGATTACCCGAAGTTTTAAACTTCAGGTAAGCTTTAAGTTAAGGTTAGGATAAAGGATAGCCCACCAAATTGATGTAGGCCTATGACGAATTGGACGTCGGACCAGTTGGAGGTACGATCAATCAATGGGAATGAGCCCGTTTGGACATATATCCAATGGGGTGTAGGATGGATATGGCAGGCACATGGACCTATTGCACGAAAGACCAGTGGCACATTCGACCAATGAGACCAACTAAAGATTTTACATAGAACTAAATAGATATACGACAGGTGGAACATATGACCAGTGGGAAGTCGGCCAAATGGTATAAGTAGGGCAAACTGTATGTATACATAGGAACAATAGCCCATAGAACCCATTGCACTTAAAGGTAAAGACCAGTATTGGAAACGCCTCAATTTCAAACAATGAAATGGAAGCTCTTATTACCAACCATGTGAAAGAATATGTTTTGACTAATACATGATGATAACAAATTTGCCGGGAAACCGCCTACTAATTGATATATTTGGTAACATATAGCTCCGTTTAGTCTCATTTGACAACGCCCCCTATCGTCAGAGTCAGCAGCCTAACATGTTAGCCTATGGACTTTTAAAAAAAAAATCGTTAAAAATTCATTTTTTATTTAAACGAAAAGCACATCCACCCGACGTACGTTACCACTAGCTCTTTCATTGGAACCCTCATGTCTCATTGACTTTTGAGAGTTCACCCACCGTAATTTGATCAAAATAGGTCGCAAGCTCGCCATTGCCTATATAACACATGTACAACAAGTCGAACTTTGGACTCAATTTACCACGCGATTGTAAGGTTATAAGTCAATCACACGAACGATAAGAAGCATGAATTATCATAGATCAGTTCTGATTTGTTCATTATGTCCATTTCATCCAACCCCCCACCGTAATTTTTCCATTTAGTAGAGGCAAGCATTTTGCCGAGGTAAGCAAAAACAAAAAACATGAATATTCATGAACGGTTAGACAATACAGCCTTTTAGTACGTAACGTATAGTGAATGGGAATGGCGATGATCCGTTCAGGAGGTAGAGGTCAGTGGTTTGTGCTGGCAATGTTCCAGCGAGCGAAAATGAGACGACCGGAGCAATATGATTAGTTTATCTATTGGACTGTGAGAGATACATGCACGTATCGCGCACGTGTGCGTAGTCCCATATACATATTTCTGTGTACAGTGCTTGCAACTTTACGAAGACTGGACCAAATTTCTTATCATTTTGATGATTCCAGAACCTTGCAGTACACACCAATACTTACAATATGCTAGATATGATCAACCTTTTCTGATCGATTCCACAACGTTTCTTTCACAATGCAATCGCATGACCATAACTGGTCTTTATCTTTACGATTAAGTATGTTTGAAACTAAGTTACTTAACAGGGTAAATATTGCACCCAAACAACACAGCCATACTCACAATAACAGTATACATCCACGTCCCAACAACCGTTGCCACAGGTCAGAGGTTCTGATACATTATCCCCTGTTCCGGAAGTGAAACCGTCGTCACAGGTCACCGTCACGATGATGAAGTCGCCGTGGTCTGTTTCCGATTGGTTTGTTGCAAAGTCCGAATTCTCAATGTCTGGCGAGGGGCAATTTGCTGTGATAGATTTGATAATTAAAGGAATAGTCACAATATCTAGTATGCAGGTTTAACAACTCACGGTCAACTGTCATCACACAGTGATTACAATAGAAGATAGATTCTTGGTGTGCGGACATTCTGTAACGAATATATACTTACGGTTCAAGGAATAACAGTAAAGAGATCTATTACTTAAAGTAAAACTTCTAAATGTTGGTCAATACTTATGATGATTATCTTTTTAAATATTGAATTTGCTTTCATCTTATCTATTCATCAATCTTACTGTGACGTTTTGGATAGAAACAAACTTAAAAATTATAAACACAAAAACGGTGTGTGAAAATAAAGATACCTACATCATTCTGTCTGGTCACTACGCCTTGAAAGTGACCGATGTTGATATTTTGAAAAGAGTGAACAATGATTGAACTACCCAAAATATAATAAAACACAGTACCTAAACATTCTCCCAAATCCGGGTTCCATTCTTCATTGTGACACCTGAAATCGGTTACCCCAGTCAGAGTGTACCCTTCAGAACACGAAATTGTCATCTGACTCCCCTCTTGAAGTACGTCATCAGACGATGTTGCCTTTCCATTGGTTATAACGGGAATCGTACAGTTTCCTTCAAAAGAGAAGCAAAACTAATTGTTAGTTGTAGTTTGGGAAGTATCATCGTTAGAGTCGTGATCGAATATTTCAAGTATTTCTCCTTTTTTTTCCTTGTATGCAGTTCTTGTATGGCGCATATTACATTATGATATTGTAAGGTTTTAATTTCGCTGATACTTGTTTATTTTACACTGTACATTTAGCTTTCCACTCCGTTATGCTTTAATGCACTTCTGACCTACATTCATTCTCTCATGTCTGCTAGCTCTTGGCTTCTATTGTTCTGTCCCTATTCATTCATCCTAATGCACATTACCTGCTATAGCACCACACACACACACACTCTTCCTTATCTCTTAGCTATTCAACCCAGCACACATGGCACATGGCACTCTATCTTTAACAAGCTTTTCTATTGGTTTCCTACTTATTGTCCAATCTTGTGATTGGGTATTATTGTTTGATGGACTGCATGTCAGCCATCTTGGCAGCCATTTTGTGCCTGTAATAAAATCTACTAGTGCAGCTCAAGTAATCAAACCTGTAAGACCACTTTTGTTTTGTGTGGGTCCTTACAATATAAAATGTCAATGCACTTCTAAAGGAATTAGGATATTAGCTCCGGTAACAGTACCTCTCGGCGCATTCAAGGAATAAATCCTACGAGGTACTCATTTACTAATATACACATGGGTAGAGTGTGACAAATGTAAATTAAAGGTAGTATATCCCTTTTGCAGCCAACATCAAATTCTGTAGAACTTCACAGGAATTATGAACGTGTCACGTATGTCCTATCTGTGAAATTTAAACGTTAGCCGTTAGCAAGGGTCTGAAAATCAGACTATTTAATAAAACGACCGCGATCGCTAAATTCGATTTGACAACTAACGGTCGTTATTTAACCACAACAATACATTTAAAATTCCTTTTGTTTCGAGAGAAGTTCTAAATTAGTATCATCTTTCAAATGCCGTTGGAATTTTACCTTTCATTTGTTTTGCCTGCAAATGGGACATAGTACCTTTAATATCTTGCCGAGGGACGTTAGTGCTGCGGCACGGATTCGAACCCCGAATCATGTTGTTCACAGTACGGATACTTATCCATTAGACCACAATACTTCTACAATCTCTTTCAAGCCTCTGTACTTACCAGAACATGTTGGGACCGTAGTTGGGGACCATTGACCTGTTCCTATACAAACGGCCATGCCTGGTCCGTCAAGGAACAGACCATCGTCGCAAGAATACACAATCTCATCGTACAAGGAGTTGTGATTTACCGGGCTTACTAAGCCGTTCTGGGGAGCAGTGGGCACGGGACAACTTGATTCTATTTCAGAGAGAAAGAGATAGAGAGTGAGGGGTGGGGCAGAGATAGAGAGGGAGAGAGGATAAGAGAGAGAGAGAGAGACAACAAATACGTAATGTTCAAGATATTAAAGATTTTATATTAACCATAGTCATAAAAAACGTACAAACAATCATACAAAATACAGTATAGAATATGGAAAGAACCAGTAGAAAAGCAAATGCTTGTGAAGAAGGCCCTTACAGATAGTAGATGGGGGAAATAATCAGCAAATATTAAGTAAATACAGAGTCAAATTGTATAAACTAAATTCCAAAACAAACATATATTACCGGCAAACACACACATAGAGAGTCGAATGTACTTATCCTAAATAACCACACAATTCGATGAATTGTTCATTACATAACTACGACAAAGCTTTATCAGATTTGTTCATTTTTGTTTTAATTCAAAAGTTCTATTACCAGCACACGATAATGAGTTCAGAGAAAATATCGATTGATTTTAGAATAAGAATTACCCAATTTTTATGGAAGCAATTTGGAATTGACGGAAAACATACCGGTACACACCAGTGTATTAAGAGGAACTGAATCATGTATTTTGTAAATGTTGGGTGACTGGAAAATTGGGGTACTTGGCGTATAGATATTAGATTTAATTATAATTTTGAAGTATATGCAATTGTTTAATATTAGATTTGCTAGTATTTCATCAAACATCACTGCAATAATTTAATTGTTGAAGAGGGAGAGTATTACATATCAATTTCAGTACGTCATTGGGCATATGAACTTTAATTCACATAGTACACCCACACTTCTCGCTACAGATTTTGAATATAACAGCAATATGAACATTCCAGTCAATATCATTCATTGATTGTTACACCTAGGAATGTGAAATTATCTACTTTACATGCCATAATATAATCAAAAAAAAATTAACGTAAATTCGAGGGTACCCTTCTCTTCCTTGTTCTAAAAATGACATCCTTTTCTTTGGGGGGGGGGGGGGGAGATTTAGCGAAAACTTATTTACTTTAAATCATAAAGAAACATTGCAAATTTCATTGATTACCGAGGAGACGAGGGTTTGTAGATTCTTATTGCTAATAGTAGCTACGGTATCATCGGCAAACAAAAAAAAGTTAAAAGAGATCAGAAAAATTTACAATTTTATTTATATAAAGGAAGAGTAATACATATACAAGAATATGCACATTACACTTTCATTACTTTTCCTCTTTTTTTTCTTAGTCAGAGGGGGCGGAGATATAAGTACTGTGTATCGGACTATGACAAACCATAATGGCACATTATTTCATTCTTAATAGTCCTGAATATTTTTCAAATCAATGTACCGAAGAAAACACAGGAAGGGTGCTTAATATTGAACTGGCAAAGATACTTTGGAGATCCTGGTACATCAGAGTAGCTCCAAAACTGTCACATATAAGTTTGAATGTGGTATATAATATTTGTCATTGTATTTTGGTTAGATAACGGAGCGCGCATGATACTCGCCGTAACAATTACGAGAACGTAATAAGGACGCTGTGGGCGCGTAATCAATCATTGAGGAGACGAGTATGGCAAGGGAGAAGTATAGGGATGCTCTCTGGAAGTTTGGAAATAAGTGTAGAGTAAGATACCTTGGACACCGTGAGAACTCTTCATAGAATGATACACAGTAACAATAGCTTTAATGAAATAGCCATTGCACCTTGACGATAATCCATAGAACATGATCTTTATGATGGCAATACTTTCAAGAAATCAACTCAAAGGCAATTTCATTAACCCCGATTTTCATGATTGTATCCAATAGAATTCATGTTTGACTAACCTAAAATGCCACTGTAATGCTTTCAATAGGTGATGCAAAATGCTACTGAAATTGCGTAGGGTTGATTTGTTTTCGAAAGTCTTTGCGATCGCGTTAGAGGTTAAAGGAAATATAATGCCGTAAATGTATTGGTTTCTTTACCCTCGCATGTTGGTGGGAACTCTGCGTCCCAATATCCATCTGATACGCACACGCCAACTTCCGTTATTCCAAATAGATATCCACTACAGGTGACGTTCAAACTTGACCCTGTATCGTAGCAGTCCTCATCCGGAGAGAAACTCGGTGTCCCACCACCTTCTATATCAGGTGGTGAGCAGCCAGTATCTGTTTAATGGTGAAATAAAACACAATGAATATACATGTATATACAAATAATATGAATGAGAGTTTCAAAGTCAGAAAAGGAGTTTCAGTGTTGAGTCTAAAAACAATACTAATGACAACAATACTATTATGATATATAATGATGATTTTGATGATTTAATAAAAGCAAAATAATAATAATGATAATAATAACAATAATAATAATAATAACAATGATAATGATAATGATAATAATAATAATAATAATAATAATAATGACAATAATAATAATAATAATAATAATAATAATAATAAACGCTCTAAAATATAGGCATAATATTCCCCTAAGGCCCTGACCAGAGCACTATTTTTTTTCTCAAAAACTATAACCAGTCTTAGAAGGTGCATTATTATTGGAAGGGTGTTATAAACAAAACTTCAAACATAATAACATTCTAACCTTTAAAAACACCTTAAAATACATTATGCCTGTTACGTTTGAATACAATACATAGGCCTACATCAGCTTTTCAGTAAAACAAAAATAAGTTGTGACATAATAATCTTTCTCCAAAATATCGAACTGGAGTATTCTGTTGTATTGCTTGTTTATGTACATACAAAGAGCTTATTTTCAAGAGGCACTAGATAGATGGGTGTAACTTAAGAAAGAACTCTTTGTTTACCCGATTTTGTTCAGGTGTCTATGGAAAATTGTTATTAAAAGATGCATGTGTTCATAATTTCTCTCGTAATTTAGGTTAATAATTTTGTTCAAGGAAAATAGAGGAAAATGTTTATCATTATCTCCATTTGCTATCAAAAGATTTTGCTCCTTTCGGAAAATAGCTCTTCAAATGTTTTACATGAAGAGATATAAATAAACAAAGAAATGGATGAAATCAATAAACCAAAATAGATACTGAGTATGAATCAGGGAACAAACTGAAAGTTTCGTCTCCTACATGCTACCATTTGGACACACCCGTCTTTCTCTTCAATGATACAATATTTTATTACTTTACCTGCATTTATGAGAACAAAAAACGCATCATCAACCCCACATAGCTTTAAAAATCACTTCAGATTGAACTGGCCAAAAGTCATGTGATATTCTTGCTCAGATGCTTTCCTTTACCTTTAAGAGTTCTTTATATTGAGGAATTGGTTGATAATTTTTTCTTGGCAATAATGCCCAAATTAAAAGAGTTAAAAAATACACGACTGTAACTTTTCGCGTTTTGAAAAAATGTTTTAGGAAATATCAGGAAATAAAATAAGCGAAAAAACAAACAATTAAGAAAGAATTACGTGAATTTAACAAAGGGTGAACGGAAACAACATAACAACTAGTGAACTGTCTTATAAGTCATACTAATGTCCGACAATCATCGCCCATTCACATCAGTTCCCCGAAGGAAATGCTGGAATACATATGTCCCTCTTTCTCTTGTCTTTCTTCCTTTTCTCTTCCCCCTTCCTTTGTTCTTCTGCCCGTTTCTTCCCCTTTTCCCTTTTCCCCAGGTACCAAGCCCATATGGGGATGATCTGGGTCACTTGTGCCATCCAGGCTAAATGGAACCCATATATGTATCCCACATGGGGCCAATATTTAGTAACGCATATGGGATCTATCTGAGCCAGCCCTTATGGGTAACACATGGGGGAATCTGGGTTAACCCACATGGGATATATCTGGGTTAACCAATATGGGTACCAGATGGCCGGATTAAGCTGGGCATACCCATTTGGGCCCAGTTTGGTATGGGTCCCATATTGGTCCCATCTGTCTGATATCGGTTTACCAATATGGGTCCCATATGCTTCTTGGGTGCAGATGCCTTAGGGCCCCAGATGTGGGTCCCACATGGGCTTGCTACCTGGGTTATTATCCTCTCTGTCTCTTATTATCTCTCTCTCTCTCTCCCACTCTCTACTTTATTTTGCACTTTTGCGCTTCGCGCTTAACATTTAGCTCGTTGCTTTTTAACGCTGCGGCTTTGCATTTGGCGCACGGCATTTCTATAATGCTGTTGATTGAACAAATTGAATAAATTCATCAATTCCTGATGAAGCCGAATGAGCGAGAATTCAATTTATTCTTGTCTCATATACGGTTGTCTCATTTACTTCGTTTTCCATTTATATATGTATGTATTATGAAAATGAGATAGCAAAATGTGCATATTGATGGTCATCTTGCGGGTAATAACCATTAACTACTCTCATCGGGCTCTCATCATTAATTTTTCTCTTCATTTTTTTTTTATGGTGAATTATTGGGGGGGGGGGGGGTGATTGTACAGGCCACCCCCCCTCCCACCTGAAATATTGGGGGGGGGGGATATATCCCCCCCCCCCACCCCCCGGATCGACACCCATGATAGGCACTGTCAATACTAATTGGAAAATAAACAAGAACATAAATCAAATACTCATTAATGCCTTAACATAGTATATTCTAATAAATGGCGAGTTGGAGTATAATTTTGTTGATAATACTGTTTAAAAAATGTATACATGTAAATCAGAAATATAATATTAAAACAAAAAATTGGCACCTCTTAATCAAAACATGAATATGCATGATAAAATAACGTCAGTTAACAGCAGTGCTACAGACTAAAAAGCGAATTCGAATGATTATGGAATAAATAGGCAGGGCTAAATTGAGTTAAAAATAAATAAACGCAAAATGATTTGGATTGGCAAAATGGCGAAATTGGCCGGAAAACCTATAATAATAATAATAATATCAATAACAATAACAACAACAACAACAATAATAAAAACAGTAATAACAATCATCATCATCATCACCATCATCATCATCAAGATAATATGAATATATAAGGTATGAATATAAAAATCAGTCAATCAATAGTTTAAAACATACCCGCATTAAAATTGACACATTAAATGAAACTTACCGCATTGTCCTGTTACCCCAACAAATAAATAGCCTGTAGCGATTAAAAGAAAAAGAGAGAAAGATTTAAGTAGTCGTTTAGAGAAAATTGTTAAGAGATATGAAAATCCTGTTTTCATGTACACTACACCTTTAAAGAGTTACAAGTATAAGACATGCTGGTCTCAATCTCACGTCTTTTTTTCCGGACCGATTGTGCTGGGCACCGGTTCGCAGCACTGGACAAATGTGTGTGACGTGCGGGACTATACGCAATGATATTGAATGATTGTGTCATTCTGTTTAAAGAAATTGTCACGATATTATTATTATCTGTTCGTTTTTATGCACAGTATCTGAAAGTCAATTTTAATTCAAAACATTTAACAAAAGCAGGAACAAATATTGGGATATAGTGCCTTACCGTCTGCTATGACAAAAAGAGGTATTGGAATTTATATAGGGATCTCTAAATAACATAGGCATTACTTGCATGTAAATAAAATATTACATACTTAAAATCAAAACAGGCCTGATATACCCTCAAGAATTATAATAATTATAGTTATTGACGTACGAGGAGGTCGCTGAGGACTGCCCCTCCCCTTCCCAGTATACTTAAATTACAGAAACCGTCATCTGGTAGTCTGGTAGTGAGTACTTTGGAATACTTACGTCATAATTATATTTAAATGACGAAATCAAGCCATCAAGCTCTACACTAATTAAATAATTTTACTGTTTTTGGAAGAATGATTTAGATTGCGCCTCACTTGTTTCTGCCGTTCACCATTTTTGTTTGGGGTGGCGGGGAAAAATAGGTTATGGGGCAAAACGGTAGCACCCCTTGTCGATATCTTGCCCATCATGCCTATTACTGTTGCTGCCTATGGGCATTGTGATAAATATTGTGTACTAGTATGTAACAGCTTCAACATTCTAATTACAGAAAATATTGATATTTATATTTATTTTCTACAATTGGTGAGCATATTTCCATGCCGTCAGTAAATATGGCAATTCCTTGGTGATATTTATGAGTGCACGTTTTCCAGTAATTATGTTCCCTATGCAGACAATACCAAACGACTTTGTATTCCATGTTTGCTTTTTTTTGTCTAGATTAATTGAATTTTATTTTATTTTAAACTTCACAAACACGCAATACCGCCGCTTCTATGTCCTGGCTCAAATAGACATATAGACGTTAAAATATGGGAGTTGCTGCTACCTTGTTTGGCGTTCAACAATAAGGGATAGAGCAACGTCGATCTGGCGCTGCTCAGTGGCTGCCGGGCTCACGATCAATTGGGCAAAAAGAATTTCCATTTTCGATTTAATAAAATTTGGAGTGGAATTTAAAAGATTATTATTATTATTATTATTATTATCAACATTTTCTTGATAAAAGCGCTTCATGTGCCTCGCAAAATTGATCTCCCTGTGCCACATGTATATGTTTTTTTTGGATAGTTATACCAAAGAATTCAATACAATGTGAATAGTTTACTTATGTTAAACTAATCGGTGTTAAAATGATTGTCATGTAGGCTGTAGCTAATTAATACGGGAAATGGGTAATTTACAAAGCTTTCTGCTGCAAAAGAGCAATTCTGCAATTAGTTCGTGTCAATCTACACGTGTGACAAACGAGCCAATCGAGCAAGTTAGCACTACTGGCAAATGAGAGGTTGAATCATAGAAATTTATCAGAAAACCCACACTCACGAATCTACAAGTGCTGTAATTAATTGTAAATTCATATGCAACTGATCATTAACGTAATTACTTGACGCAAAACGATAGATGGCATTCGATACTTTGATTATTTGAAGAAAAAAACAATAATATGTTTTGCTAGCGTCATGCTCCATGAATGTACCATTGGTTTCAAGCAAATATCATGCATATACTAAGGCAATGTCTTAGCATACTGACATGTACCGAACCTAGTAACCTACACAATCATTCTTTTAACATTACTCCCTTAGTACTTGAGTATTAACATCACAAAGGCGTGGGCTTCGAGGATATAGTATGTACACGGAATACAAGTACAGTTTAATGTGCATGTTATGTATATCTCTTGTTCATTTAACAATAATATAACGCAAATTGAAAAGCAGCAAGTTTGGTTAACTAATTCATCACCCTCATGTTACAAAAGTTAAGTATTTGCTTCAGAGGCAGCCTTTGGATAACCGGCATATGTGTACAAAATAAATGTAAGCCTACATAGTATCATATACAGTTAGTTGATGAATTCGCAGAGAATATGCAGGGGGAAATAGAAAAAACAATACCTGAAAGAAGGACTGAAATCAAGACGATCGGACTGAGTTTCGAACCAATGACACTCATGTTAAGGGTTTTCCTGGTTTCCCTCTGTACCAGACGATCTCCGCTAGTCCAGGCCGCACATTTGATTTACTTGCTGAAGGCGCCCGTAATGAGATGTATAGGTGGCTCTCATACGAGCTCTTTCGAGAATGATTCATATTACTTTGTAACTAACTTCTTTAGTCTTTGACCCGAAACACCCATCTTGGTTGTTTATTAACTAGGGATTAGCACGTGATTTTTTTTATAATTATATTGTGCACACATCAGCTCATTATTCTAGCTAAATATTGAGACACGTACGACTTAATAATAATAATAATGGTGGCTTCTTATATAGCGCACATGTCCATCACGTTGTGACGCTCCTGGCGCTGGCCCGATTATTACCCTGGCTTTAGCAAGGCAGCCACTGCGGCGCTCTAGCATTTCAAGGAATTAATTCCTGTCAGGTACCCATTTACATCACCTGGGTTGAGTGTGGCAAATGTAGGCTAATGTCTTGCCAAAGGACATTAGTGCCGCGGCGGGACTCGAACCGCGGACCTAAAGATAGACAGTCCGTCAACGTATCCACTAGACCACGACACCTCTAAACATGATTATGTTGTACTCCCTCTTCATTTTGATTATCTTTAATACGGATCTTGCTTCATCGACAACATCCTGGGTTGCCTCTTCAAATTGTTTATTTGCAGTTCAATGCAAAGCAAGGTGTGCCCTTATCGGTAGTGATTTTTTGACAGTTTGTTTGACGAGAATGACGGAATTATTCTAAGCTATGTTGTCCAATGTCGTATCCAACAATTGAAAAAAGAGGGCGACCCCCCCTCCCCCCCCCTAAAGACGGAATAAGTTAGAGCAGCCCTACATGCAAATGCACGCATCATCAGGATTATGGATTCTTTTTCTTTCGGGGGTGGCTTTCGAAGAGCGGGGAGTTCAAATTCAAACGTGGTTTATTTCCAATGCGATACCAGTGACTTATATAATGTTGATGAAATGACATGATTTTCCTTTTTTTCTTTCTCACTTGTACACATTACGCCAGATGCGGCACTTCCTGGGGAGGGGGGGGGGGGCACTGTGCCCCCACTTTTTCAGGTACCCCCAAAGTGCCCCCTTTCTTACTGTCCTTTTCCTCTCTGTTCATTGAGTACCTCCTTTCAGGTGCGAGAAATTCCCCTTTTCACCTCTGATATTTGTGCACTTTTTTACTTTGACTTTTCCTTTTTAATAAGTGCACTTTTTCCTTCGTAATAAGTGACCCCCTTCCCTTTCTCTTAAATGCCACTTTTAACATCTGAGTAAGTGCCACCTTTGTTTTGACACGTGCCCCTTTTCCTTTCTAATAAGTACCATATTTCCTTCGGATAAGTGCCCCTTTTCCTTTTTTTATAAAAGCCCCTCTCCCTTTTCAAAATGTCCCTTTTTATCTCTGATATATGCCCCTATTAAAATCTGATAGGTGCCCTTTTCCTTCAACAGATTACCCATTTCCTTTCTCACAAGTGCCTTTTTTCATCTCTGTTGTGTGTCTCTTTTCAGGTGCAAGTAGTGGCATTTTCACTTCTGATACTTGCCCTTTTTACTTTGACACGAGCACCTTTTCTTTTCTAATAACCTTCCTTTTCCCTCTTGATAAGTGCCTACTTTTCTTTTCTCCATAATATGCAACCTTAATTCAGGAGACTTAGAGCCCCTTTTTTCTACAATTTTCCCTAAAATTCACTCGCTACGCTCGCTCGCATTTAAAGATGTTATAATTATGTTACTAATAAAACAACTTTTCAGTCTTTCTTCATTAGATTGTTCTTTATACTCATCAGGGTTTTTTCTTTCTTCTTCTTTATAAGATGTAATTTTCGCACTGGGACCTCACACATCTTAACATTTTTGCTCGCTCGCTTCGCTCGCTCGAAAATTAATATTCAGACCATCACACCCAACTGCAAAGTATGTTGCTTATCTTGTACCACGTAAAGAAAGAAACAAATATTGATTCCATCCCTGGTAGCGTAATCACAATCATGAAGATGTAGGGGTATATGTTTTTCTGATGTTTCCCTTTGTACGTGCCCCCCTTTTTTTTCTTCCAGAGAGTGCCTTTTTTGTTGGTGCCTTATCGACAGTTTTGAATAAATTTCAGCCAATGCTTAAATTATAAGACATAAAGCACGGACGCTCTCATTGTTATACACGATTTGATTTTTGTATAAATTCTTAAAAGTTACGATTAATTCGCGTTGATTGAAAGTATAGAAATATATAAGAAGGAATTGTTTGATCAATGGATGAGCGAGTTTATTGTCCGTATTTGTTTAACTAATTTATTTTTCTTTTTTTTTGGTTTTCCCCTTTTCACATCAGTCCCATCCCCTTACTCCCAAACTGATAAATGGAGTGGTTTTATCTTTAAGTTTCATTTTTCTTTTCAATAAACCCGCACTAAAAATAGAAAGGTCTAGAAGTATAACGACGCGAACAGAATACAATATCAATATTGACAAACCCATAGGTACCACTAAGCAGCTAAATATTGTATTATCGTGTTTGTATTTTCCAGATAAGAACTCATAAGATGGAAACAATGCTTATTTGTCGTGCTGTTTCTCCTTTTCTTTTCAAACTTTACATAACCCTTTTATGTGCAGCTAACTAAACTATTTTGCTCATAATGATAAATATATAGATGGCCCGCATGTTTGTTTGTTGAGTTTTTTTCTTCATTTATATTTTATCAGTCACGAGTATTGTTGAGTGCCGACACGCAAGGAGACGGCGCTATTTAGCTTTCAAAGATAGAGTCACTGTTTATAGAAGCGTTACGATACGACAACCCAGTCCTATAGTTTTTAATAGGAAAAAAACACACGAAAAAAAGACATAGTTGTCAGGGGGTAGTTGTCCTAGAGGATGGGTTGTCGTAGGGGTAGTTGTCTGGGGCTAGTTGTCCGGGGGTATTTGTTTGGGGTAGTTGTCCTAGGGGTAGTTGTCTGGGGTAGTTGTCCGGGGGTAGTCGTCCTAGAGGGTGGTTGCCCTAGGGGTAGTTGTCTTAGAGGGTAGATGTCCTAGAGGATGGTTATCCTAGGGGTGGTTATCCGGGGGTGGTTGTCCAGGGGGTAGGTGTCCTAGATCCGGCCTAATGAGATGAACATGGTATCAAACTGTTTGGAAAAATATGGAAAATATGAAAGAAAAACGAATGAAGATTCTATGTTGCGTACGGCTATGACGAACGAAAAAGCGCGCGTGTGCGACACTTTGAGACGATTTGGAGCATTTCTAAGCGCGCGTTAATTGACCCCAGATTGACCGGACGGATATTGAACTTGATCATGATAAATATGAATGAGAAATGACCTTCCGTTATGAAATATGATCATGAGTTCATTTTCACAAAATGGCGCCTGGATGACGTCATGAAGACCTGACGACCTTGAAAATGTTGCTGTAACATTTTATGACAATGATATATAACTGTGCCAAAATTGAAGGAAATTAAACGAACCGATTTTGAGTAATGTTCTACAAAAAAAAAACGATTTGGGCATTTGGCCAAAAGGGATACAAATTTCCGGATTTCGGCATTTGGTTAAAGAGGATAAAAACTTCTGGTTTGGGGCATTTTGACAGATGGGATGAAAACTTCTGGATTTGGTCAAAAGGGAATTTTAAAATAAAAAAAGGTTTTCATGACATGGTATTGCTATTGGCTTACACAAGTGGAATCAATTGTACATGTGTCGTTCATATGTATTTCATTATTTGTACTTATATATTTATATTCGTAATAATACATTTTTCAATTTTTCTCTGGATATATTATGTTGTTTTATTTCATTCAATTGTGGTTGTGATTGTACTATATGATACTGACAGATGAATCAATTAATAAGTGAGAATGATTATGAACAGTATAAACAGAAAGAGAGAGAGAGAATAAGAGAGAATTAGCGCTTGGAATGAATTGAAAATGGACAT
This sequence comes from Strongylocentrotus droebachiensis, assembly GCA_035222895.1. Taxonomy (NCBI): domain Eukaryota; kingdom Metazoa; phylum Echinodermata; class Echinoidea; order Camarodonta; family Strongylocentrotidae; genus Strongylocentrotus; species Strongylocentrotus droebachiensis. The sequence goes on from JAVYIG010001348.1 coordinate 130,157, forward strand.
TTAGTAATTATTTGGCAAAAGTTTCTTAAATAAATTATGTTAGATGCACAATATTGTCAGAGACACATAGTTTTCCGAAGTACACTAGTATAGGACAACAGTAACAATTAACCAGTATATGAACATAACATTGCTTCACTTAATCTGGATTTATCAACATTCTTAGACCTATTTACCAAAGCTTTCAAAAAAATCTGATTTCCTTTGAAATAGTTTATTGTGGAATGAACTCCCGTCAGATGTAATAAATACCGGCTCGCTGTATGCCTTTAAAAGAAAATTAAAATTTTTCATTTTAAACATTTAAGTAATTCATTCCATGGCCCCCTAATATATACTGCTATTTTGTGTTATTAGTCCTTTATCTTATTTTCGTCTATCTCTTCCCCCCTGTTTTTATTTATAGAAAAACAAGGGAAACCACAATTTAAAAGCTTAGCTTTTTATCAGATTCCCCGATATTTCACTACAAATTTATTTGTCTAATATCAGTTTACAAACCATGCAATTGTATTTATATCTCCGTATGTTGTTTCGACTGAATTATTACTTTCATGGCCTGACATTATTGTATGTATTTTTACACCTATTGAAAGAACAATTTGTTTCATTCGTACTGTTTATTGCTTATGATTTATGTAATGAATGTGAATGTGAAATATGAAGTAAAACTAAAACTGAAAACTAAACTAAAACTAAAACTAAATTTTGTCATTTTGCTATTTTGTTGAAGCCTAAAACATTGGACACAACTTTCATATAGCATCGTGTTTTAACAAAGAAATTTATAATGGTTTATTTTGTTTACTATAACTATCAAATGAAAATATCCGGGGGTACCCATTTAAAGAAACTGATTCACTGGTCAATACCCAGAATTATATTTTTAAGTATTTCTATGGTATTGTGAATTGCGACTAAGGCTATGACTATAGGCTCCTCTTCCCGCCAATTGCATCGTTATTATGAGATGTTTAGCTAGGAAGTTTTTCGTGAAACGGTTTAGGAAGATCAGAGACATCTTCGTAGTTGGCGGATAAAGTTATTACTGTTTTGTCGTTTTGCCCTAAGATGAGTATCAAAATGCTATACGTTTTGGGATTTTTGGACAAACTTTGCTCAAAGTCAGGATAGATTTAATGTTATGATTGAATGAATGGAGATCGACAAACGACTCGGGATGACGCGGTGTCTACAATTTGCAATACAACATCAAATAAAACATCTGTAAATGCAAAGCAACCTGACATTTAGTTTTCAACAACACCTTCATCCAGCATGAAAAGACGTTTACCCACATGATTAGAAACGTTGGTATTTCCTCACGAAAGTGAACTTTTTAAATCATATTTTGTTAGCATTAGCACATTCTGCAAAAGTTCAAACTGCTTTAATAATCAGACGGATAAGTTTTGTTGAAAAATGTTAAAAGTACTAATTGACGAGTTTAAACCAAACAAACACGCATTTTTTTCTTTGTTTGTGTTCTTTATTGTTTATACTTCTCTGATGTTTACATATTGTGCATTCTATAATCATATTTATCAGTATTCGTATTTAATATGTGCCTAAACATCCCCTGCTAATATGGTCATATATAAATGTCCGATTGGATCGCATTATCTAACTCTATTAATTAACTTCTAACTCTACTATTTAATGTTTAACCTAAACATCTATCCTTATATAAGATAATGATTTCACGTTTATTTTATTATGTATATTCTATGTTTATATTCACAACTTATATTTCATATATCATCGTTCACATCCTAACACATTATAGTTGACCTATTAATCAACTTGAATCCCACTGCTTATTAGTCGTAGCAGTAGTAGTAGTAGTAATAGTATTAGTAATAATAATAATAATAATAACAATAAAAAAGATAATAATAATAATGATTGGTAATTTATTGATTATTGTCCAAAAATTTGGTAATAATGCTTTCCATCACCAATAGCAGGCAAAAACATTAATACTCGATACTGACAAAAATTACAGTACAACATTTTCTCAAAACCCGATTAACATGATGGAATATGCCTTAGTACTTAATGGCATACGTGTATATACATGACTCAATATTTTTCCTTATATTTGCATCAGCATTGAATCATTCAAAACATATCTTATATTTCGTTTTCATCAGATACCTCAGCAGATTAAAAAAATAAAAAAATAAAAAAATAATTTATAAATTAAAAAAATGGAATTATGTTTTGTTGCTCCACGATTTAAAATTCATGTTTTCTTATACATCATTCACATTATTCAGAAAATGACAGTAAAAAACAAACTTCAATGAAGGAAGATATATATATATATATGTATATATAATGATGATGAGCCTTCAGGCGAAACAGTCTATACAACTCTTACCAATAAAGTCTAACCTTTCCAACTTCTATATATATATATATATATATATATAATGTTTATTCATTTAAAGAAACTAATCCCATACCCTGACTTTTATGTAATGGTGGGACCTAAGGCCTACAACTATCTGTACCAACATTCGTCGCACAATCATGTGCAGATCATGGTATTTTAAAAGGAAATATTTCGACTGATCCCCGATATCAAAGATTTAGGAGTAACGCGAGTAGACATGGTACTAGTAAATGAAAACAAAGAAAGAGGAGCACAGGACAAAGAAAAGAAAGTCATGATAGTTTATGCCAACTTTTCGTCATGGTATTTTTATTGTATTATTGGATACATGAAAGGAAACGCCAGTCCATCAGAGTAGAGTTTTTCTTTCAGTTATTAAGATAAACTTTAATATTTAACGATAAGTTTTAAAGCATGGTTTAATCTTCACGGAAATATTGATACATGGACAAATTATATATGTACTAAATTAAGACTGAAAATATTTGGTCTCTCAAAATTATAAAATCTTTTTTTTTCTTGATAACTCAAAATCATTGTGATGGACTTGGATCTTTCTTCTCCTCGTGTATTCAATTCTTAATCAGTATATTAAGATTGTAATGAATGTTTTATCATAGTACTGTTTGAATGCCTGGCACGTTGACATAATCTCTCTTTAAGGCGTCATTCAATTCTTCGTAGTTGGCTTCTTGTTCAGGTTTCTTAAGAGCTTGATAGGTATGATGATCGGTAAGATTCGCGTATCTCTGAGAATCGGTATTAAGATCTTGGTAGTTAGCTTCTTGACTAGGTTTCTTGAGATCTTGATAGCTATGAGAGTCGGTAGGATTCGCGTAGCTCTGAGAATCGATATTCAGTTCTTGGTAGGTATGGACGTCTGTCTGTGACTGATCAAATACAGGGTTCTCATGCTGCGGAGACGAATCAGATTCCTTCCCTTTAGTAGACTCAGCAGTGGCTGATTCATCGCTGAAAGTTAGTAATATAAACGCATAGATAAATTGCATCCATTAAATAAATAACACAAATTATAAAGTTCCTAGAAATGGTACATAGTAACGTAATTAACGAGACACGTGGGAATTGATATGGTACTTTTAAAACATACGCCATTAACATTATAAATCTTTCACGCCGGTTGCCATAACATTAAGAAAGCGTTTTGCTTTAGAATATTTACATTGAATAGCAATTAAGAACAAAGAAGAATGTAATTAAATATTTTATAGATTTAAACAAAATAATAACAATAATCTTAATTCAGCTTGTATTTTGTCATGACCATACGGTTTTATCATCTCGCATGAAGGGGTTCGATGAGAATGGACTGATGAGAGGGACAAGTTAAGTACAACGTATCTCTCTAACCTTCTTCGCTTGTAAAAGATGAAGATCGAACTTATAACGATAACAATCACAAGGAAAGCACCAACAGCGCTTCCTACGGTAGTTGCTATGGAACCTGTAGGAACTCCAGCTGAAGTTGATGCTGGTGAAGAAGAGGTAGTAGGTGAAGAGGATGGTGTGGGAACTAGGATGGTAGTGAAAAGAAATGACATGAGTTAGAAATACCAAGGTAGCATCAGGGTTGATAGATCCACAACAAATAAATCAGATACTGGATTAGAAATAGTGACGGGCGTACTGATGGCGGGGGGGGGGGATACAATTCAAACGTGGTTTATTTATAATTCGATACCACACTGTAAAAACCAGGGTGTAGACATTCTTGCACCAGTATGGTGTTGAATTTTTTTGACACCATTGGTATTATTTTCAACACCGGTCAGATTTAATATGCATTTAGCATGCATTAATAATTACTGGGTGTTAAGTAGCATGGTGTAGTTTTATGCTCGGTGTTGAAAGTATCATCACGTGATTTCGTTTAAGGCGGTTGATTGGTCGAATAAGTTTTCACAAAGTGTACGCGCGCTTAACGATTACTTTACACGTTGTCACTGTGACAGCAAAATACATTTATCATGATTTGTTAAGCAAATTATAACGATGCACATCAATTTTGTGAATTGTATTTTCCTTTGGCAATTATTGACCAATAGATTATTTGTCCGATCTTGTAACAATTACATTAACGTTTTAGCAATAGATAAATTGATTATATGATTACCAGTAACCAAGAAACAACATGCATGTTTATTATATATTCGTGTACCAGCCTGTATCATTTAAATGTTAATCTTGAATTTACTTACAAATGATATGTGTGATGAAGTTAATGCAATGAGATTAGAATATACTTATTGGTGGACAGTTGCCAACATCGAATATGAATTATCATATTGACACTGGGTCTACTACCCTGGTCGATAATAGGGAATATGGAATGTGGGACCATTAGAAACCCATAGATAAATCTCTAATGGATCAACAAGAATATAAACACCAAAAGTGGAATTAAATTTGTTATGATTCCAGATACTGGTGTTAATCTACACCAGTAGGACTTGTCAAATGTTAACACCAAGAGTGGAATTGAATTGTTTAATTCCAAACCCTGGTGTTAAATCACATCAGCTGGTGTTTCCGATATAGATACCGGGAAAGTGTTAAAATTAACACCAATGGTGTTGAATTTAACACCCTTGTTTCTGAGCAACTTGATTGCTAGAGACTTTTCCTCCCTAGCAACTATAATAGGGGAGATATTTATTGACATATTTTGCAAAAAATATGCTTATTGTGCATAAAAATGATGTTTTGAGAAATGTGATGTTATTAATTGATGTTTAATCATATATAATTTGCATGTGGTTGGACGAGCAAGTGTGCGCTTGTAAAATGGCGACTGGCTGGAATGCTCCCCAGGGAGTGGAAAATGTGCATACATTATGTGCGGGTAAGCCTGAATCCGATGACCGGGGTAATAATATATCTATAAAGCGATTAGGCACATCATTGGATCGATGTATTGAGCGCTATATAAACACGGAATAATATTATTATTAGGTGTATATTAATTAGTACCTTAATTAATACATGTATACATATTGTTAAAAAGTCTCGATCATAAAACCTGATATCAGTATGAACATAGAATCAGATGCATTTGTGTATTTTTCATGTTTTCCAAAGGGATGGCATTATTAGTCACATGCTCCATACCCCCTTACACCCCCCCCCCCACCCCCTCCCCCCCCAAAAAAAAAAAGCTCCAGAAGCGAAAACGTCACATAAACATACAGTAGTTTCCAATCATACGATCAGCAAAATTTCATACCATGCTCATTCTATTATTCACACACAGCCACCCCTACTACACATGAATCTACATGTATATGCACACAATGTAGGCAATAATGAATGATATTAATTACACCAAAAAAAAGATTTGTGACATGTAAATTCAAATGCCCCTCATGCATATGAACACACAAGTCACACATGCCGCTATCATATATCCCCCATACACAAGCATAATTGCATATCATACGTCTTAAATATATCTTGTTTTCTTGATGGATATTACCATCCACTTTTTCTCTCTGTGTGACCTCACATGAAAAGCAATCACAGAATTATTTGTATAGTATAAAACAAGAAAGAAAAAGGTTCACAGTACAAGTTCCAAAACACTGGTTGACATAATAAACCATTGTTGATGTATTTCATATATGTGTACCATCAGATTCAATTTAAAATGTTTAGAAATCACACTGCTGGAATATTAAGCCCTGTCATATTAAAACGGTAAGGCTCTGGATCTATTCATACTAATATGCAATTATTCAGCCAAAGTAAGCTGGTACATGTATTGTAACTTCTAAGCTTTTAGAAACTATACTCTACTATACTCACTTTAATTCTTAAGTGTAAAACTCAGAAGTACACTGAAAATTACTTTCAAACTGAATGGCTACCAAACTGTATAACTCTAATAGACATGGGTTGCACATCATAAAATATGCAACGGTTTGTTTGACTCTCGACTCAATCTCTTTCCCAATCTCCCTTTTCTAGAGCTTTTGTTTTTGTCTTCTACTATTTTCCTCCATTTTTTTCTTTTTTTTCTTCCTCGTCTTTTTTTTTTTTTCCTTCTTCTTCCTAGCTACATATTGTCTATTTATTGATTTCTAAGCATACTTTGTTCATGTTTTATTGTAAAATTTGCATCTGAGGAACTAACACTTCGACAAGCTCTGCTTCAAGTTAGTTCCTCTTTTCTCGTGCTATTTCCATTATATTTATCGTTTCATTGCATATTTGTTGTGATGTAATTATTTTTGTATTATGTTTTGCATTAGAAATAAAATCATTTGAATTTTGAATGACAATAATTATTGCTATCGTAGAGATGCCCCCTGGAGATTCAGTTTTAGTAGTACCTGGAATGACTGTGGTGACAGATCGCGTTGGTACTGTAGGGAGCTGGGATGGAACCACCTCTCCAGCAACCAGGATTACACTCTCTCCCATTCCTTTCATATTCTCTTCATCAGTTGCCTCACACTGAATAGTCTTTCCATGATCACCAACATTGACTGATGCGATGGTTAGCGTATTACCACTCGCTGTATACCTTGAAGCTGGTATATCTTCAACTAGCCATCCATACGTTACAATGGGTGTATTGGTCTCACTCGTAGCCTGGCATGTGTACACTGCTTCTAATCCTTCTGGGACTTGGTTTGGATCCGGTGGAAAAACTACAACATTTGGTGTCGAAACTATATTGAAAGTGGGTGATTGGCAGTTAAGAGAGTTAGATGCACTCTGCATCCGGCATGTTAGCTGTGCACCTATATCAGAGACATCTGGTGTGTAACTGAAGTTGTTGTACAAAACCCCATTCATCACCACTGGTTCGGGCTGACCAGATATCACGGCCGAGTTGCGTAGCCACTCCAACTCCACCACTGGAAGACCGGGTTCAGAAGCACAAGACAACATCACAGCCTCTCCCAAAACAACTCTCGTCGTGCTAGATGTCGGAAGACATGTTGGCGTTTCAGTAGGCTCATATTCCACCTGCACTTGTGAAACATCAGATTCTACGAGTACAGTTCCACATCCATCATTACCATCATTCGTACAGAGTTGACATCTGTAATCACCCGCCACAACAGGAGTAACAGAGAAGAAGACCAGGCCATATACATTCCCAGACAACGATGGCTGCAACTGAGTAATTGCTTCACTTCCTAAAACCGAAGTAATAGCTTCACTGATCTTGTCATTAGCATTTGAAATCCTGACATCATTAACAACCCATCCAACGACATCATTTGCATTTTGAGTGGTATAAGCGCAATCTAAATCTGTCAGACTATTATCACCAGGTTTAAGTCCGACAAAACTTTGTGGCTGTTCTGTAAAAGTCTGAGCTTTGGCGTACAGAATAAGGTCACAAATCAAAATCACGAAAGTACTGAGGAACACGACTGATTTCTTGTCCAATGCCATTTTGATCGTGCCCATTGACACTGGGACCCACTGGGACTGCAGTAAAAATTAAAACAGCTTACCTCTGTCAGTCACTGTCAAGACTTTTTAGCTTGCAGAATTATTTTAATTACGACCAATCACAATGTCTGATCTCGCTCGATGTATTCAAATAATAGGAAAATTCTCCCTCAATGGTACAAAATGAAGAAAGGTAAAAGTAGCTAGGAGTCAAAACTAAGTCTACCGTTAGGTTCAGCGGCCAAATCTACCTCCTGATGGCATTTGTTTTATCACGGAAATGATGGTACGCATGCGATCATACAGTACAGTTCCCTGTATAGCTATAGCTTGGCGTCATGATACAGCCGAACGATTAGTCTACTGTCTGTGTGGGATCAATTATGGACTACGTAGTTGGTCCATGGTTCAATGGTTACGGCGGTCAGGTGACGTTTAAATGTCTCTCGTATGCAAATTATAATGAACAATGTATTCCATATTTTAGTTGTTCCGCCTGTTCAGTACGTCACGCTCTTATGCGTATTCATTGCATAGCGCGCGCGTATGGTAAGCCGTTTTTTACATTCATTCCTATTTCTTGATATCAAGAATAACCATTGCTTTACAACAGAACATAATTTTTTGATATCAAGAATTGTAAAAGTGATTGATTTCGAACGCAAAAGTATTGCACGAATTCATCCTGAGCGTGCCGTTTTAAATTTATTCCTATTCTGATTTCGAACGCAAGAGTAGTGCAGAAACTCATCCTGAGCGCGCCGTTTTAACATTTATTCCTATTCTGATTTCAAACGCAAGAGTTGTGCAGAATAATCAGCCCCATTGCCTTAAGGGGTAACATTTTCCCATTTTTTATAATGTATTGGCAATTTCCCCTTGAATTTTTATCTTTTTTCCATATTCAACTTTTTTTTAGTTCTCTACAGCCTTACTTACATTTTTCTTTGCTATTTGAAAACTTTCCATTTTCACGATTTCTGTAAATCATATATTTGACCAATAATCAATACATGATTTAATAATATATTGTCTTTCATATTTTCTATGAAACCAACACACACACAAAAATTCGTGTAAGTTTACTAATAAACAAGTGTTACTTTACTGACACTATAATGGCACACTAAATGAGTAAAATGTACTCATCCAATTTTATTTTTTTTCTCTTGGTACTCACCATGTTAGTTCCCGTTGTAATGCAGATAAGTGAGTTTTTACAATTGACACTATAATGACACACAATTGAGCAGGGGCGGCGATGTTCTTTTCATGACTGGGGGGACGAGATGCGAGGGACGAGGGAGCAGTGGCGCAATGAGCAAAAACGTTGGGGGGGGGGGGGTCAGAAAAACAAATCCGCATCACCACCACTCTTATATGTTACATGCAGGCCCCGCGGAACGTTTTTCAAAGTGGGGGGGGGGGGGGGGGGGCTAAAGTATTTACGATCAGCCTAGAGCAAAGCGAGCGAAGCAAGTGGAGCGTAAATTGAAGTGGGGTCCAGAGGCAAAGCCCCGGCGAGGGTCATGGGGTGAGACCCATGAAGCTTAAGGGTTTTAGGCATTTAATTAAGGTCAGATGAACATATTCTTTTATACCTTATTTGTGACGCTGGCATGCAGGTCACTAATTGGAGTGCGGTCCAGGGTGCGGAGCCCCCAGAAACTCAGGAGTTTTAGGCATTAAATTACGATCAGATGAGCATCCAGGCCGCCTTAAAGCCCTTGGTGGAGTCCAGGGGGCAGAGCCCACGGAAGCTCAGGGAAAAATCAAATTTCTTTTTGTTTGGGGGGAGGGGGACTGCCCCCTTAGCTCCCCCTATTAGTATACGCAAGCGCGACGGAGCATAGTGAACGAGAGGGGTAAAGGTGACGGAAGTGAATACCCCCGCATAGGTTTTTGAAGTTTTGTTGTATTACAAAAATACATTCCTTAGCAAAACTCTAGTATAAAAACAAACAATATACTGTTTTCACACTTCCCGAGCGAGAAGATTCTTGCATTTGTATTTGTCTAAACGCTGCACTCTTTGGCCCTCCAGAGCCTAAAAGTGTGTTGCAGCCTTTATTCAGTATTCGCTATTTTCAAGGACGATTTCCCCCTAAAAAAAATTAGGGGGGACGTGTCCCCTCCATAAGAGACTTCATTAACTAGTCTTTAAGTAAACGGAGCAATGTTAGAATAAGTGCTCACCTAACATTTAGAAGTACGTCTTTTTTTCCCCTAAAAACGCAAACATCAAACAAACTTACGGGTATTCAAATAAAAACGAAACAAACTCTTACTTACGTACGCTCTTCCCATGTCAGCCATAGATTCTATGGAGTATATTCTTCTGCATTGCAGTATATTGCATGCATATTGCATTACTTGGCGCTAGCATGCGCGAGCTCACGCACGTGGCCGTCATACTCAGATTCGAGGAAAATTTTCTCAGACTCTAGATCCTATGCACATGAAATGAGTGAGATCACTCACTTGACAAGTAACAAAGTATTGGAAGTTTCCGAAGAACGAGTCATTAATGAGTAAATATCCCACAGTTTAATGAAAACTCAGTGATGCGTTAATGACTTGGTTTACTGACTAGGCAGTAGATTTACTCATTTAACATGATTTTCATCGAGAACTGAGCATGTTTACTCATTTTTTCTACACCAGTTGAGAATACTCGTCCAAGTGATTTTGTTTATATAACATCGAGTAAAACGAGTTAAAAAATGTGATGCTTGGTCATGTACTCCAGTTTAGGTGTAAAAATATTTATTTTCGAATTCACCCGACTATATGAGTTTGTTAAGGGTTTTACTCGAAACGGGGAGTTCTTGTTTTTGTGTGAAGTAACACATCAATCCATTGCATAATTATTAAGAAACTGAAACAATTTGTTTCCTACCTCATTCCATATCCTGGACACACAAAAAACAATATTTGGGTCAGGGAAATAAACTTTGACACTATAGTGACACACTTAACTGAATGCATTAACTCATTAAATTGAGATTGATAATGCACAAGAATGAGTTTTGTTAATTGGACATTGTAGTGACATGGCAAATGAGTATTTTAAATTCGTGAGTTATTTAACCTAATGTTGTGAGTAAATCGCTCCATCTCAACTAGTGAGTAATGCTTCAATTACTCAGTCAGTCAGGTTATTAGGCTCATCACATGTGATTAAATGGCAAATGAGTAATCTAAATTAGTGAGTTATTTAACAAGTCTGCCAAATTTCAAACTGCTTTAATAATCAGACGGGTTAGTTTTGTTAAGAAATGTGAAAATTAAGTACTAATTGACAAGTTTAAATCAAACAAACGAGCACTTTTCTTTGTTTGTGCTCTTTATTGTTTATACTTGTCTGATGTTTACATATTGTGCATTCTATAATTTTATTTATCAGTATTCGTATTTAATATGTGCCTAAACATCCCCTGCTAGAATGGTCATACGTACATGTTCACTACTTGGATTGCATTATCTAACTCTATTAATTAACTTCTAACTCTATATCTAATGTTTGACCTAAACATCCATCCTTATATAACACAATGATTTCACGTTTATTTTATTATGCATATCATAGTCTATGTTTATATTCACAACTTATATTTTAATATATCATCGTTCACATCCTATATAACACATTATAATTGACCTATTAATCAACTTGAATCCCACTGCTTAGTAGTCGTAGCAGTAGTAGTAATAGTATACTAGTAATAATTATAATACTAATAACAATAAAAATGATAATAATAATAATAATGATTGGTAATTTATTGATTATTGTCCGAAAATGTGGTAATAATGCTTTTCATCACCAATAGCAGGCAAAAACACTAATACTCGATACAGACAAAAATTACAGTAGAACATTTTCTCAAAACACGATTAACATGATGGAATATGCCGTCGTACTTTATGGCATACGTGTATATACATGACTCAATATTTCCCCTTATATTTGCATCAGCATTGAATCATTCAAAACATATCGTATATTTTGTTTATCAGATACCTCAGCAGATAAAAAAAAAAAAAAAATTAAAAGAATTATTAAAAATTAAAAAAATGGAATTATGTGTTGTTTCTTCATGATTAAAAATTCATGTTTTTCTTATACATGTACATCATTCACATTATTCAGAAAATGACAGTAAAAAACAAACTTCAATGAAGGAAGATATATAATGTATATCCATTTAAAGAAACTAATCCCATACCCTGACTTTTATGTAATGGTGGGACCTAAGGCCTACAACTATTTTTTACCCACATTCGTCACACAATCTTGTGCGAATCATGGTATTTCAAAAGTTAATATTTCGACTGATCCCCGATATCAAAGATTTAGGAGTAACGCGAGTAGACATGGTACTAGTAAATGAAAACAAAGAAAGAGGAGCACAGGACAAAGAAAAGAAAGTCATGATAGTTTATGCCAACTTTTCGTCATGGTATTTTTATTGTATTATTGGATACATGAAAGGAAACGCCAGTCCATCAGAGTAGAGTTTTTCTTTCAGTTATTAAGATAAACTTTAATATTTAACGATAAGTTTTAAAGCATGGTTTAATCTTCACGGAAATATTGATACATGGACATAAATATGTTATAAATCAAGAATGAAAATATGTTGTCTCTGAATATTATACAATCTTTTTTTTCTTGATAACTTAAAATCATTGTGATGGACTTAGATCTTTCTTCTCCTAATGTATTCAATTCTCAATCAATACATTTAGAATTCATTTAATGTTTTAGCATATTACTGTTTAAATGCCTGCCTGGCACGTTGACATAATCTCTCTTTATGGCGTCATTCACTTCTTCGTAGTCATCTTCTTGACCAGGTTTCTTAAGATCTAGATGATAGGTATGATGGACGGTAAGATTCGAGTATCTCTGAGAATCGGTATTAAGATCTTGGTAGTTAGCTTCTTGATCGGGTTTCTTAAGATCTTGGTAGTTAGCTTCTTGATCGGGTTTCTTAAGATCTTGGTAGTTAGCTTCTTGATCGGGTTTCTTAAGATTTTGGTAGTTAGCTTCTTGATCGGGTTTCTTAAGATCTTGGTAGTTAGCTTCTTGATCGGGTTTCTTAAGATCTTGGTAGTTAGCTTCTTGATCGGGTTTCTTAAGATCTTGGTAGTTAGCTTCTTGATTGGGTTTCTTAAGATCTTGGTAGTTAGCTTCTTGATCGGGTTTCTTAAGATCTTGATAGTTAGCTTCTTGACCAGGTTTCTTAATAGCTTGATAGGCATGATGGTTGGTAGGATTCTTGTAGCTATGAGAATCGGTATTCAGTTCTTGGTAGGTATTGACGTCTGTCTTTGTCTGATCAAATACAGGGTTTTCCTGCTGCGGAGACGAAGCAGGCTCCTTCCCTTTAGTAGACTCAGTAGCGGCTGATTCATCGCTGAAAGTTAATATTAAAAACGCATAGATAAATTGCATCGATGGAATAAATAACTTAAACAATTATAAAGTTCCAAGAAATGGTTTGTAGTAACACGTCAACATTACATGTGAGAATTGGTATGGTACTTTTAAAACGAATATCAACATTGTGTCCCATTAAATAGATTATATTAACATGTCAACGTGACAGTTCGCATGTGGGAATTGGTATGGTATTTTGAAATACATGTCATTAACGTAATAAGTCTTTTGAACTGGTTTCCATAACGTTATGATTTGGAATATTTACATTGAATATGAAATAAGAACGAAGAAGAAAGTAATTGATTAACTTTATAGATTAAAAAAAAAATTAATTCAGCTTGTATTTTGTAATGACCATGCAGTTTTAGCATTTTGCACAGAGGTGTTCGATGAGAATGGACTGATGAGAGGGACAAGTTAAGTACAAGGTATATCTCTCACCTTTTTCGCTTGTAAAAGATGAAAAGCGACATTATAACAATAAAAATCACAAGAATAGCACCAACAGTGATTCCTACGACAGTCGCTATGGAACCTGAAGGAACTCCAGCTGAAGTTGATGCTGGTGAAGAAGAGGTAGTAGGTGAAGAGGATGGGGTGTGAAGTCGGATGATAGTGAAAAAAAAATGACAGGAGTTAGAAATACCAAGGTAGCATCAGTGCGATTTAATAGATAGATAATACATAAATCAGATACTAGAATAGAAATACCGAGGTAGCATCAGAGTTGATAGATACATGATAAATAAATCAGGCAATGGCATTATGATCATAATAATATTGATTGTATGACTAATAATGGCATGTGAACAGAACGGTTCCAGTAGGTTGCTTGATAATAATAATAATAATACAAATAACCTAATGTGAACGCATGTGTAAACTAATTAGCAGCTCTCTATCGAAGTAAATGAAAAAAACACAAATAAAGGAGTAACGAACTATACCTATTGGGCAGCTGTCCTGTGTCCATTGTAGATGGCATCTACCTGAGCTACAAGAACCCATCACCGAGTTGCAATCATTTCCCCCATCTCTACGGGAACATAGGTTGTAACATTCAGTAACTAAAAACAAGTGGGAGAGATTGTGCATCTAACGATTTATAAATGACTTGTATATTATCAATGTAAATATTCCTAACATTGCAGGATATGTGGCAGAAAATGGTGTGAACAATTATGCATGAATCCAAAGAAATATTTACAAATAAAAAATGTAGTCTTACGTGAGTTGCAGCTATCGGGCATGTCCACCGAGTTTGATGTGAATCCTACTTCACATTGACCTTCTGTTGTGATACAGAATCCAGAGACCTTGTCACAACCAACATTATCTGGACAGCTACAATGGTCAGTGCAGTTGACACCAAAATAACCCACTGGGCAAACGGATGGCACTGTAAAACAAGCACAACGATAGATTTGTTTTTGTATATAAAAGCTTCAGGTAAATATTTTCCAAGGATCCTGTACTATAAAAGCCCTATTTATATGTCACTATAAGATTTGATTTATATTGGTCTTGATTTATTTGTTATGACTGTCTAGTTTCTTAGTTGCAAAGGTGACATGGAATATCTCTAAAACTTCCAAATTCAAAGTGAAAAACCAACTCAACCCAAAGGTGGTTTCTTTTTCTTTCTTTGTTTCTTTCTCCTTCTTCTTCTAAGTTCTTCATCTTCTATTTCTTCTATTTCTTCTTTTCCTCACGTTCCTTCTTTTACGGCCGACACGGACAGATCCGTGTCTGTAATGGCTTATAAAAAGTCCTTAACACTGTAGAGCAGCTCACCGACAGATAGATACAATTCTTTTTCAATTTAAAAAAACTTTTAAAGGTGTATCCTCCAATAATTGTTTCATCTTTAAGAAATGCAATTTTTTTTTAATTTGACAAAGGCAGCATTACATCTTCTGTTCAGGACTACACACCCTCAAGAAAGATTACCGAGAGTCCTTTTCAGGACTTCTCAATCCTCCCTCTCTCTCTCACACATGGTGCACCCGCAAGCCTACTGTATATCTTCTGTTCATTTATTATTTTGTACACTTGTATTTGAAATAAATATCTTTGAATTGATTTATACTGAACCCCTCCCCTGTCTGGATACGCCCAGTATGATACTTTACCTTGACAGCCTTCTCCTGACCATCCCGGCTCACAGCCTTCATTACATCTTCCAGTAAACACATTACACGGCATTCCATCTTTACAGTGACAATACTGGAGACAGTCGGAGCCAATCTGTCCATAGCGGCATGCTAAATATATCGAATAATGTAATTCTCGGTATAAGCAATTTGTTAAAACTGAAGATACTTGTATTCAGAGTTGAAATTAAAACTAGGCATTGAATTCGTCATGTGATCCGTCGCTTTGATCGAGACATAACACATGTAGAAACTCAATGATCTTTTTTTAATTTACGACACAGCCAAGTACATGCATCATGTTTGGACAAAAGACTTGACTCCGTTTCGTAGACAATCAACCATGCATGAAGTCTTTCGTCTATGGCTGATTGTCAACGAAACGGAGTTGAATCTTTTGTAGATTCTGTTTGTTGCTACGGCAGGCAACCAGTGCTACGAATTCGTTTGATAAAATTATTGAAATGCAAGCTTTACTTTGAACAAACAGAACTTTGTTATTCCTAGCTCATACGAAAGGGCAGAAAATGAACTTTTTAGAAATGTGATTTTCTCTTTGAAATTCAGATATCAAATCACTTATGCGTGAACGGTCCGCCAAATGACTTTTTGGTACCCTTTCTTCAAATTGATTTTAATCACTCATGCATGAAATATGCATCATATGAGTTCTTTCAAATGAAAGAAAATGATCTAAGCTTTATATATATGTGTCATTTGTTAATTATAATTGTGATTAAGTTATGATCTAAGCTTTACAAATGTGTGTCATTTATTAATTATAAATTTGATTAAGTTAGGATAAAACATCGATTAATCTCGGTTTCGTTTGGGACGCATTGTATATAAATAGAACAGGTCGCTTCAAATGAAATCAGAAGCCGGATTATAAGTATGCCTACAAGACAGTGATATAGGCCTAAAGTATTTGTTTCGCTTGACAAAATTAATATAGGCCTATATTTAAATGAAAAATGTTTTTACAAATATTATTTCATGCATAAATACTCAACAAAAAAGCCCACTTTATTGTTTGCTTACAATTAATTATATTATGTTAAGAAGAATAAATAAAGATATATATACATAAAACAATTTTCTCGAATCGATTGGAATTTACGATGTGTCTCAATTTAGATGTTTTGTGTTTCTGAGTGATCTAGGCATCAAGAGATTCCTCATAATTTGCGATACTTGTGATTAATAATATTATTACAATTTTCAGTTTCATTTATCTTACATAACTGAAGATAATGTAGAATAAAGTGTCGTAGTCGAGCGGTTTAAGCACTTGACTAGACATTCAAAGGTCGTTGTTCGATCCCCAATACTGCACTAAATGTCCTTGGCAAGGCATTAATCTTCATTTGCCACATCGACCCAGGTGAGGTAATTTGGGTACCTGGCAGGAATTAATTCCTTGAAATGCTGGAGCGCTGTTATAATGGCAGCTAGGCTGAAGCTGGGTTAATAATTAATGCGCTTCGGAATGGAATTTCTAGATAGACGGCGCTATAGAAATGCCTATAATAATCATTATTATATGGCATATATTTTCAGTACTGAATGAACGCCATAAAACAACTACCAACACAAACAATGAACCAATCGTCTCCACTCAATAGCGCAGATTCACGCTACGTCACGACGACACCTGCATAATAATTTTATCGGGTTCTTACCAGTAACCTTTAGTTTCACCATGGCCGATTGAGCATCCTCACTAGTCGAGACCAAACAGGTGTAATTCCCAGCATCCGATGATACCGTATCAGAAACGTTGAGTTTCATCCTACCCACGCCATTATCAGCAGATATGACCAGTTGATGCAGAGCTGGATTTGCCGACGTACAATCTGTGACGTCACAGATGCCGATCTGATCGCTGTGTCCATTTTGACCATCAAAAGACCAAGCAAACGATAATCCTTGTGAGTTGGTAGGAGAGAAGGTGCAAGTCATCTCAGATTGTCCACCGGCGAAGGTGGTAACAGGTCCTCCACTCGTCACAACCAAAGCAACAGATCCTGTACAGAAATTCAGAAAATGTTTCAAATATCAGAAATGTCATTTAATATGGAATATTTTCCTCTTTTTTTTCTTCATTTAAATTCCAGGAAAACATGATAGAAATGTTTTTGTAAGGGTTCTTTGATCCTTTGGGCTGTCGACCATGTATATTTTCTGTCACTGAATGTTTAAATATTAAAATAAATCTTGAATCGAATTGAATCGCTGGAATAGGCCTACTGTAACAGTGACCAAAACAATATATACATTTTTAGGTAGTATTGTCATGATTGCGCAAATGCAAACAATGTCTCCTCCGGGAATCAACAGGCACTTGTTTGTTGAGAACTGATCACCGGTAGGATCAAGTGATTCTGTAAGGAGAGTCTCGAACAGGCCAGCATATAGCTCCGTT
This sequence comes from Strongylocentrotus droebachiensis, assembly GCA_035222895.1. NCBI lineage: Eukaryota > Metazoa > Echinodermata > Echinoidea > Camarodonta > Strongylocentrotidae > Strongylocentrotus > Strongylocentrotus droebachiensis. The sequence continues at coordinate 148,009 of JAVYIG010001348.1, forward strand.
TAGTCTCATTTCACAAAGCCCCCTATCGTCAGAGTCAGCAGCCATGCATGTTAGCCTATGGAATTGAACAAAAAAAATCGTTAAAAATTCATTTTTTGTTTAAACGAAAAGCACATCCACCCCGACTTACGTTATCACTAGCTCTTTCATTGGAATCCTCATGTCCCATTGAATTTTGAAAGTTCACCCACCGTTATTTGATCAAAATAGGTTGCAAGCTCGTCATTGCCTATAATACACATGTGAAACAAGTCGAACTTTGGACTCAGTTTGCCAAGCGATTTTAAGATTATAGGTCAAGCACACGAACGATAAAAAGCATGAATTATCATAGATCACTTCTGCTTCGTTCATTATGTCCATTTCATCCAACCCCCCACCGTAATTTTTCCATTTAGTAAAAGCAAACATTTTACCGAGTTTAGCAAAAACATGAATATTCATGAACGGTCAGACAATATAGCATTTTAGTACGTAACGTATAGTGAATGGGAATGGGCGATGATCCGCCCAAGAGGTAGAGGTCAGTGGTTTGTGCTGGCAATGTTCACTCGAGCGAAAATGAGACAATCGGAGCAATATGGTCAACTGTGCACTGACATTCAAAGGTCGTGGTTCGATTCCCGATACGGCACTAATGTCCTTTGGCAAGGCATGAATCTTTGTTTGCCACATTTGACCCAGGTGAGGTAAATGGGTACTTGGCAGGAATTAACTCCTTGAAATGCTGGAGCGCTGTAATGGCAGCTAGGCTAAAGCCGGGGTAAAAATTAGTGCGCCTCGGAATAGAATTTCTAGATAGACGGCGCTATAGAAATGCCTATTATTATTATTATTATTAGGCCTACTGCTTAGGTGACATTAAACATCTCTATATCTTAAACAAATAAATGAACGGTGATAGTAGACAAATCACCATTATAAACACGTTCACGCCAAACAGTGCATAATCTTCATTCATTACTTTTGCACAATAGATCGTTAATTTCAAATTGTTTTTAAGTATATTAGTTAATTTCACAAAGGTACAAAGATTATATAATGATGACACTTACTTGTTATTATTAATAAACACGTCACCAACTCTAGAAGAGAATCCATTATTATGGCCATCTTTCTCCCTTACGAGTGCATGATCTGATGATATGTCGTGATTGCGGATTGCTAACTTCCTCATTTACAGTGAGTGTGCGTGTGTGTGGGTGGGTGTGCGTGTGTGTGTGCGCGTGTGTGTTTGTGTGTGTGATGGGCGGATTGGGGGAGAGGGGGGAGGAGTGTAATGGCAATCAGGCACCGGAATTTCTCGCGTGAACACACACGTACTTTAATGGAGATGGATGTGAGATTTTAAGAAGAATTTTTTTTTACTCACTTTAGGACGTTCTAAAACTATTTTGATTATCTATAAGAGTCACTTATATTGATTCTGTCAAAATTTTCGACAGCTCCTTAATTTTAACATGATTTGTTTTCTATGCAATTGTGCGTGTGCGTGTGTGTGATTGTGTGTGTGAATGGGGGAGGGGGTCATTAGAACTGTACATACCACCCCTCCCTCTGCCAGTGGGAGATGCCTAGCCCCCTCCCCCCCCCCCCCCCCCAACGCACCATCCCATCTGAGATTTACGCTGAAACACACATAATTATAACGTTTAGCAGTTTGTGCAAAGTTCAGTGCAAGGCTGTTTTGATATCGATGAAGCTTCTCAGATTTCTGCTTCTGTTTCCTTGTGTGGAGGTTAAAGCAGCTTTCACTCGATAAGCATAATAAAATACAAACAAAGGAGGAACTTACGAAACTATTAACTGATCTCAAGGACCTTTGGTTTTCTAACATGAAATAAATAAATTACATGCTCCGAGTGCACTCAGATTATGCACATTACTTTTTACACATATAACCTTATTGCTTTTCATTACATTTCATTATTTTGTCTTGTGACTATATTATATTATTATAAGCTAGTTTGTGATTTCCTTTTTCACTTTAAGTATCCTAACCAACTCTGAATTTGGCTGTTTATTTCAAAATTAGTTTGATAATAATTAATGACACACGTAGTATGAGTAGGCCTACACATGATTTGTATGACAAGTTGGCTGAAGAGAATAATAATACACGATGCCGACCAGTGGCGTACGCAGGATTTTTTCGAAGGGGGGTTTTAAAATCTGAAAATCGCGCCGAAAATTTCGCAACGACTCAGCCAGTCGCTGAATAAGCTGGGGGGGGGGGGCGTGTAAGATCAATTTTTCCTTCTTGGTCCCAAAAATGTCGCAACGGCTCACCAAGCAGGTGAATAAGCGGGGAGGGGGGGGGGGGGGTAAGAGCACATTTTTTCCAGAAAATTTGAAAATTTGGCCGACCGATATTTCGTTCAGTTAGGGGGGGGGGGGGGGGGTAAGGTTAAATTTTGTTTTGGTCACCCTTTAGCCCATAAAAACAAATTGAAGGAGGGGTTCGTACGCGCCTGCCTTGGATCAATTTAAACAATAAAACTCTGAAGTATGATGCTAGAAGTCAAATCCTTAAGGGATTTCAGACCAAAGAAGAACAAGTCTATGGCTTGACCCACGTTAATTGCATCGGCCAGAACTTGGTAAAAGGCAATTTTAACGAGACTTTTAAATACCCTGTATTTCTCAGTCATCAGTCCCAGAAAAAAATGAGTAGGGTATCATTAGATAGAAAATAATTTACCCCCAATATTGAAATATATATATTACGATCACAATCGTTATTAATTTTTAATTAAGAGTTTAACAAGTTTAGTATACTTTTTTGTATACGCACTGTACTTATTTGATCAATGAATTGGAACGTCAATTATTCTTGGATATGAATATATACCATACATAACATTTCTTCAGTCAATGAATAAGGCTGTGAGAGGAAGCAAAATAAAGATATTTAAGCTCCTAATAGCTTATTCGAATTGTAATTGACTCCTTGTCTGTTCATTTAATTGGCCTTTTAATACATCTAAGTTATCAATTTCTTTGTTCTTTATTTTTGTTCTGCTTAAATTGATCTTCAGCATCTTTTGGAGTTGGAGAGGGAGACTCTTTAACTTAAAATAAGAATCATACAATGACATACTGGCAAATCATCTCCTTGTCATATCACCGAGATGCTGACCAGCAAATAACCTTTGGCCCTTGAAGACTTAGACTCATCCATAGACGTTAGCAGTAGCCATTTGTTATGAAACGTGTTTTCTTCGCTCTGGTAGACTGATCCTACGTCTAGATTGAATGAGCCAATCATCGCATCGCTTCTAACCACGTGCGAATCGAGGACCTGTATAGGAAATGAGAGTTTAACTTTGTTTGGTGCACAATGAAATTATATTTTCCGTTTAATCGAATCGATGGTTATATAGAATTACGTCGAGAAGATAGGCAGAGGGTGACGAAATACACGGTAACTTAATTAGTAAAATGACATATATCAAAACTTTTGACAAAATTAATGAGAGATTTAACATTACTGCAATATTATACAAAGGGGCAATATTCGTTTGACTTTGTACAATGAAACACGAATGAGAAAATGAGAACTGTGGATAGTGAGAGGATGTGAGAGATCAGAATGAAGAAAAAAAAAGAGATGGAGGAAAAGAGAAGAAAGGTGCGATGACTTATAGGTGAGAGTGGCGAGATAATATGCACAATACATCACTATGACGTCAATGATAATGTAAGTAAATATTTCACTTTGACATTAAATATTCAAACAGGCAGTGGAAATATGAGCAACAAGCTGAGGCGGTGCCTATGTCCACCCATTGCAGGGGCACTAACATCATGGGGCGGCCCACGTAAACTGGTGAATAAAATGCGAATTTAAAAAGAAAAAAAGGTTACCGATTAGGGGAGTATGCAGGTGGCAATGGGGATCCTATCGTCCTCTCTTTTCTCATCATTTTGCCCTCTCTCTTTCCTTTCTTCTCTCTCTCTCTCTCTCTCCCTTTCATTCCCTCTCTTCCTTTCTCTCTCTCTCTCCCTCCCCCTCCCTCTCTCTCTCTCTCTCTTTCCCCTTTCTCTACCTCTCCACTCCTTCTCTTTCTCTCTCTATCTCTCTCTCTCTATTTCTTTATCCGCTTTTCTTTTCTCATGAATTTCCATTCGATTTGGAGAGGGGCACCTGGTCCCGTGTGCCGTTTCTACGCCATTGCTGTTAGAGATTATTTAACCTCGTGTATGCCGAAGTAGGATAACCACCTCTCAAAATGCCAAAATGCCAAAGTCAATTTAAATTGCATTAACGATCAATTAACAGGAGTGAGAAAAGGGTAATATCGCTATTGTTTGAATATCTATGATCTTTACCATCACTCTGAACAATTACTGATGCGGGTCATTAACCAAATATAAACTGATCGATATTGGGTACAAAATTACAAATAACAACACTGACGCAATATCAATTAGTGTGTTTGCTGACTTCCGGCTGTAATTGAGCAAGCGGGGCTCATAATATCCTGAGACATATTGATGCCTGCTCCATTGGCGGATATTCCGGCGCCTTATACTCCAGTCATACCGCAAGACCGACCCCGAACCGAAGCCAAACCAACACAATATTAACACTTGTGAAATGAAATTGTATGATCAGTCAAAATAGTGCGGGTCTTGCTATCGGTCTCATCAGATGTGACTGGTGTATAAGCATAGAAATACGCACTTAGCAATTAGGCAAGTCGTTAGATGTTAGCATACAGGGTCATCGGCGTAATTTACACATATTATGACAATCTTAGCATCATTAGGACTTTGACAGTGATCTCAGCATGACGTGTTCTACCTTTCCACTGACAAAATTACCATACCATTTAGCGATTATTGGATAGATTTGATCAAGAAACGTGTGATCTGTATGCTGGTCGTGATTTCATCTTATTCAATGAGCAAAAATAAAGGTGGAACTGAATAAAGAAACCGAGTATTCTACCAGATCGAGCTATAAATTAGTATCTACCTAGTGAGTATCATACGACAACAAGCAAATGGACTATTCTCTACGAAATGCCAACAATACATGGACCTGGTTAAAGTCAGTTTTTCCAACAAAACTTACTTTTTTCGAAAGAAATGTAAATGTGAAAACCATCTCAGGACAACGATAAAGAGTATCTTCAAGTTTAATACTTTAGAGTGTAACTTCCTCATCGTTTACAGCTTAATCGTTCTCCGCCGACAAGATCAAATCCAAACGGTATCGATTTTGCAAGAGGCATTTTGCGCGTCATATGAATAAACAGGTAGGCTTGGACAGAAAACCAAGATGGCAAACAACAGCTCAACCTCAGAAATATTTTTATCCGAAACCGACTTGATAATAGCAAATAATTCCATAAGCACCTTTCTATGCACAGTTCTCAACATTCTCCTACTACTAGTACTGAGTTCTGATAGAGAAATGCACGATGTCACGCGATTCCTGTACAAAGTACTGGCTTACCTCAACATGCTCTCTTGTGTCACTTGGCTGTTGACCATGCTCCTCTCCTTTATACCTACTAGCATCAATTGCATCGTGTCACGAGAAGTCTCCCCATTCATCTCATCAGTATTCTTGTTCTCTCTAATGACCACACTGAGCTTCATCGGGATCAATAAGTACATCATGGTGTCACGCCCTCTGCGTTACCTAACCCATGTCACGCTAAGACGCGTGAAGATATCTGTGGCCACCACCTTGGCGGTGTGCTGGATCTGTACGGCATTCTTGATGTTACCGATTCCAGGGATTTCAATCTCGCAGGGATCTGCGTTCCCATGTAGGACTAATGTAGAAACAACGGATTCTGTTATCAACTTTGCGGTTGTAGTTTGTGTCATGGTTCCTATTGTCGGCGCCGTATTATGTACAACTGCGTCAAATTTTGGTCTCCTTTGGATTATGTGGAAGCATACGAAGCGTGCTGTCCATCCGCAGACTACCACGACCAAAGAGATACCCCTTGCTACGACCAACTCTGTGAGAAACCCAGAGAATCTTTGTGTAGACCGTAAAGAGGGGACATCAAACATCGACTTCAAATCACAGGGCTCCACAGCCCTTGGTACCCGGAGTGAAGTACTAGCGAGTGAAGTTAATGTCGGTAGTCATAGGGCACGTCTACAATCCCCGAATAAACCGACATCGAGATGTGCTGACCGAAGTCAACGATCACGAATGAAGGGCATCAAAACCCTGGTCATCATGACCTTATCATTCTACCTGTGCTGGTTGCCATTTCTTGTTGAGGCTTTCTTTGTGCCTATCAAAAATGAAATAGTGGAGGCTTTGTCGTATTGCTTACCATGTCTCAGCACATGGATACAATCGCTTGTGCATTTCATGACGAGTGAGAGGGCAAGAAAAATAGCCAAGGAAATCTTTGCCAATGTGATGCAACGTTAGTCTTAAAACTTCAATCTTGGATTCTGTAAATGATGTTTTGAGAGAACTTAATTTTAAACGAAATGAAAACTTAGTAGTAGTAAACAGAGCTGCACATAAATCCAGTAAGTGAAGTGTGATGTAGGTGGTTATGACTACTTCATCAATCTCCTTATGCTCTTAATTTTCATTGAACTTTTTATTGTTGCATCATGTATACATTTATTGTTTTACTTGTCTTATTTTTTTTAATGTGTATTGCATTTCTTGAGGAAGAAAAGAATAAAATTAAAAACTGCCCTTTGAAACAAAATGTCATGTTATACGAATTTAATCTCAAACAGCTTGTTTCATTTTTAATGCACGATGGCATGGAGTTATTATTTGACTATTTCTTTCCTTTAAAGGTACTATGTCCCATTTGCAGGCCCAAAAAAATGAAAAGGTTAAATTCCAACGGCATTTGAAAGATAATACTAATTTAGATCTTCCCTAAAATAAAGGGGGGCTTGAAAATGTCTTTAAGTGGGAAAATAACGACTATTAGTTGTCAAATCGACTTAGGAGCTATAGAGCCAGTAAGTAATAGTCTCGATTTTCAGACCATTGTACCGAATGGTCGAACGTTTTATGCTGCGCAGAGATTCAATCAGATTAATTTTGGCCATTACAAGAAGTGGGTTATTGACGTAGATAAATGCTTTACAGCTCATTTTATGTATGTTATTACCAAAGAAGAGTAAAAGTCAGTCAGTCACTCAATAGTGTCTGACAGTGAAGTCTAGCAGGTAAACGGGTTTCCTTGCATAATTTTAATGTTAGGACACTGCTAACGTTTAAATTTCACAAATAAGACATACATGACATATTCATAATTCCTGCAAAGTTCTACAGAATTTGATGTTGGCTGCACAAGGGACATAGTATCTTTAATGTCCCGTGCCACAATAGAATTAATTCCTCTTTTATAATGTAGAATTAATTTGTAACTAATTTTGAAGGAGAAACAAAATTATTTTTGATATTCAGCATTATACCAATATATGGCCAGGTGAGGGTCTTGTAATGTTGGTTTTGATTGGTCCAATTGGACTGACCAGCAGCACAGGCTGAAAAGGGTCAGTTTATCTATTTGCCTTTATAAATCTCTAAATAGAAGCCAAGAAGCCGCTAAGTGAAGGAATCACTTGGCTCGACAAAAGCACAGGGGTCGCCAACTTATCTTAAGGTCTGTAGAAGGATATTTAAAAAAAAAAACATTTTATGCTAACACCCAGGCGCGTAGCCACGGGGGGGGGGGCACGAGGGGGCACGTGCCCCCCTCAAATTTCCAGGATCGGTTGAAATTTTGTAGACCCCTTTTTTTTACCTCGATCGATTACAATATGTGCCCCCCCAAACATCAAACTCTGGCTACGCGCCTGCTAACACCCGACCCAAAAAAGTTTTCTGTATCATAATTTTGAACAATTTAAAAGGGTAGGACCGTATATTGACGCAACTTTAATTATCTAGTAACCGTCGCGTACGAGGCGTCATTGCGATTGCGTTATTGATTGCGCTAATCAACCCTGTGTAGACAATGGGCCAATACGCCGGTTTTTCAACACAAATATTTGCACTGTTCAATTTCAAACAAATTTGTTGGTACATTGTCAGTCTCACACGGGGCGTCAAAGACCACGTCAGGTGCTAACGCAGACATAAGGGACTTTTAGATTCTGCACGACGAGAACGTGGACTGCCCTTTTAAGGCAATGTGACGTCCTTTTAAGGCACTGGCAGTGACGTCACATTGTCTTACAAGGGCAGTCATCGTTCTCGTCGTGCAGAATCTAAAAGTCCCTATTATCAGGAAAATAACGCCTCGTGCATGTTCAACGGGCATTTTAAAATACGTAAACTTACGTAAATCCTATACGCCTTCCGTGCCCGCAATTGGGGCTCCAGCCATTCCAGGCTCGCATAAACCGGGAGCTTTCGATCCATCGGCTTCGTCTTGCCCTGTACATTATAAGCCCGGATTATAAGACATTGTCAACATTTTTATGTCTCGAATTAACAGATAACCAGCAAAATTTCCTTAAGATCTTTACATTATTTTTTTTTCTTCTTCTTCTTCTTCTACTTCTTCTTCTTCTTCTTCTTCTTCTTCTTCTTCTTCTTCTTCTTCCTACTTCTTCTTCTTCTTCTTCTTCATATTTCTTCTTCTTCTTCTTCTTCTTCTTCTTGTTCTTCCTCTTCCTTTTTTTTTTCTTCTTCTCTATGAGCATAGCCCCCCCCCCCCCCCCCCGGTTTGGTGTACTCGCATACTGTTGAAGGTGCTGGGCAGGCTTATGTTCAGTATACAAGCAAATTAATTGAACAAAACTCCTAAGAAATCTGCGTAAAGATGAAAAGTATTCATAAACAAATAAAAAAATTAAGAGGTAGTGCAATGGAGAGACTTGAACAAAAAAAGACTTGCAGAATTGATGATAGAGCGAGAGAGTACAGGGAACAGACGAGTAAAAGAGAGAGATAGATAGATAGATAGATAGATAATGGTTTTATTGAGAATAAAAGAACAACAATGCATCGCGGCCTTCAAGGCCGAATTGGGCAATGTTTTACAAATGTAAAATACAGTATATAAAAACATTCATATTAAATAACCTCAAAGTAATGAACTAAAACTTGAATGAGTAGATTGTTAACAAAATAAAAAAAAACTTTAAAATGCTTATTTCTTATTATTATTATTTGATCTCCCTAACTCATTGTATATAATTATAAAGGAGATAAAGAGAAGTGAAGAAGAACATGATGGTGGTGTAGAGTAAAGAAAGCAAAGAAAAGAGGATGGTAATATTAAGAAGAGGATGGAGAGGAAGGAGAAGAGAAAAAGTAGAAGAGAAGGAGGAAGAAGAAGAAAAAATTTCAAGTAGGGATAGTAAGATGATAGACAGAGGGTAGTGCGAATAGTAACACTATCATAATGTATCGATATCAATATTCAAGCATTACACACTATACAAACTACTAATGATATAGGCAAAGTTATGAAGAAAATAAATACTTATATGAAAAATTGTACGAATTAAAAAAAAATTACTCTAGGTAATAGCTACTCTAAGGAAAAGGTTATAACATTTCAACCAGACGATAGCAAAGGAGAACCATTATAAGAAGCAAAAGCAAAAGGAGAAAGAGGGAGAAGAAGATTGAGAAGTAAGGATAAGGGTGAGATGAAGAAAGGAGGTGGGAAAGTAGAAGTGGTAGAGGAAGAGGAGACAACTGTAACATTGGCCATGGAAGATAATTTCAGTCATTTAAACAATTAAAAATAAATGGTTAAACACAGATTTTTAACTTCGGTACAGAAAATGTAGAGATTCTATTATACAGATACAAAAATTAGACCCCAGTATAAATATAAAATTGGTATATGAATATAAATGTATAAAAAACAAATTGCATACAAAATTGATTTCATACTTTGAGGGAGAGAGAGGGAGTATAGAGAACAGATAGGAAAGAGAGAGAGAGAGAGAGAGAGAGAGAGGGGGGAGAGAGAGAGAGGGGGAGAGAGAAATAGGGAGAGAGAGAGAGAGAGAGGGGGGGGAGTGAGGTGATGAGCGAGAGAGAAGTTGTGGAGAACAAAATATATGAGAAAAAGAGGGATGAACACTAATAGTTGGGTTTACAGACAGTGTACCAAAATCAGTCTGCGGCATCAATTTTATAGCATTATAAGTGATCCATATTATGTTAAAAAAGGTGACAACCATTTCCCTGTTCCAGCTAACTGTGTACCTATCTACATGAATGCTACTTTATCTGCTCCATGACCCATTTCTGATTGACCAGACGACGCTGATTTTGGCTCTTGGTATTTGAGAAGAAGATCAATCTCACCCTAATCATTCATTCCGACCTTTAGACCTATACAAGAATAACAAATTCTCGCTTGCCAATTTCGCAAGTTATTTGCAAGCAGTAAATACAGAGTGAAACTTCCCTTTGGCTAAAACCGAGGTAACATAATAACAAAGACATATTATCATTATTATGTCATTAAACTTGTATATTACTATATTTTCCCCAAAATAATTTCCGGGGGGAATCTTAATTATTATCTTTATGATTATCGTTTTCTGTCACTAAAAAAATGCACTATCATGATTAGCAGACAATTTTGCCGTAAGGTAATAAGAGACTGCAAGTCACTGCATTCATTTTCGCTTTCGTAATAAGATAGAACCTAAGCAGGATCTAATGGTTACAGTCATAATTGGTTTTATTTTTATTTCCTGTAACATGAAGAGGCATACATCGACATAACATAGCCGAGTGCAATTTTCCTTCTGATTTAAGCTACAGTAACTGTACATATACGCAGCATACCACTTTTGACTGTCTTAACTTTTGAGATTAAAGAAGATAATGATGCGTATTCATTAAGTTAGTATTTATAATATCACAAACTTAATTAAATAATATCACATACAAACTAAAGCAAACTATAAAACTAAATTTGCCCAAAATGTAGAGTGGTAAATGATAGTTTGTGTTATGTCCTTTTTTATCTTAACATAAATTATAACATTTAATTGTAATAATTTGTCCAACTATCCGATTTTGGTTTAATCCTAGCGGAATAAATAATTTAATTTGTTGCATTTATCCAATTTTTATCTTAAATTGTTATACTTTTTACATTCCTCAGATTGGTTTTCCGGCTGGATTTTTTTTAGATCTCTATGGTTTGTACGTAATAGAGAATATACTATAGATGTTTTCATTGACCTCAAAAAGGCGTATGACCTTCTATGGAGACTAAGGAATAGTATACAAATGTCACCAGTTAAATATTAAGGGAAAATCTCTACGATGGATAAATACATTATTTTACAAAACGGAACGCCTCAAGGCAGTGTTATCAGCCCAATTGTATTCAATAGTATGCTGAATGACTTTAACATCATGGAGAATTCCGTTAAAATGTCACTTATGATGTATGCCGATGATAGCCGTATGGTGCCGTGCCACGGCAGACATTTTGAGTTTTTGCAAAAGAAAATGCAAAAAGCCATCATTTAAATTGAACAGTGGTGTAAAACTTGGAGTATGAACTAACAATATTTATTAATGATAACTTAATACCACAATATCCGGAATAACCTTGGCATTTGGTTTGAATCATCAGCCAACTTATGTCACAAAAACAGAATATATTCAAGTTTTTAATAAAGTAATGATACATCAGCTGAGACTCGGGAAATACAAATTAAATTATTATCAGCACATTATTAATTAACATGAAGACGGACTTTGTATCAATTGTAAGGTTACAGAAACTATAAAACATTTGTTACTACAATGCAAGAAATATGAAAGAGAAAGAAGGACTATGCAAAGACGATTGAAATGTGACACAAAGTTAGATTTAGTAAAATTATTCGGGAATTTATCAGATTTTAGAGTCCTCTTCGATTATATTAAAGCTACAAACAGATTTGAAATGTTCGTATAGGGCGTTTTCTTCTGTGAGTTAATATGATTGAAATGTTTGAATATCATCAGTATTAAAATCATAGAGATTACATCCTTATGCCGACTAAAATGCACTACTAATGGTGAAGGGAAATTAAATATACTTAATCTTGCACAGTAGCACTTCGCTGAGACAGGTAATTAAGCCAACTCTGAACTCGAAAAAAGGAGTCTGAAAAGAAAGACCCCCAAAAAATAATAAGTAAAAGTGAGCCGTATGAGATCAAAAGTTCGAAAAGATGAACATCAAAGAAGGAACGCCGTGGCGCGGATAATCTGACAAGATTGAAGAGCGCCATCTAAACGCCAACAACAACAACGTACGTACGTACAACAACTAGCTGTATACATACGGGACCCACCATATACATTGTGTACAACATTAGCCAACACCTATTTTTTTTCTCGGTAAAACAGGTGCATATTTCTCACGATGTCTTCATCTGATCGGGATAGAAATCGCTCTGGAAGGGGCCAGCAGGGCCCACAAAGTAGTGCTGATAAACCTCCTAATAGTCGTCTCTTCATCATCTGCTCTAAACTTCAGACAGAATCCGATTTAAAGGACTATTTTGGGCAGTTTGGGGAGGTGGAAGATGTGTTTCTTGTCAAGGATAAGGTGACGCGCGAGCCGAAGGGAGTCGCTTACGTGAAATTCGCCAAGTTCTCGCAGGCTGCTCGGGCGATGGAAGAGTCGGACGGCAAGCGAGTGATGAACATGAGCAAGCCCATCAAGGTGATTAACGTAAAAATATGGGGGAAATTAAATCTAGTTATGATCTTGTTGTATCATCATAAACTTAGAGAATGTAATTTTTTTAGATGGTTAACCAATAACCAGCTGAACAACTGCAACATGTTTAACTTACATGTATGTAGTCTTGACTTAACTTAGTCTAGATCTAGTCTTAAATAATTAAAGTTGATACTCTAAGACAATCCCAAATACTGAGATAATTACATAAATAGAAAGCTTTTAACCCCCATAATAACACCAAATGGTGTCCACCCGACAAAACAAGTTTAGAATAATGAATTTATTCGAGTAAACTCTACCAAAATATCTAAGTCTGAAACCCGGAAGTGCACGTAGAGTCGGGCCTCTATCTGTGACGTCACGAACGGGACTCATTGGCTCAGTGAGAGTGAATGGCAGTGATATCCCTACGTAAATGCTATCCTGTCAGAGCTTAGATTTGTTGTTGATAAGGAGTATATTTGATGGATTTTCTGTTTTTATTTGAATGAAGAATAACGAAGCAACATTTTCCAGTCGCTGATTTCTTTTTATATCCTCAGATTCACCTATTTGGTAGAGATTTAAGACAAGTTTACTGCTTAGGAATTAAATTTAAATCGTGCACGTATGAATAGGCGGAAGCATTATATTGTCATCAGATAAGGTACAGGAGCAGTTTTGTAAAACGAATAGGTTTAGAACTATGATAGTACTTATCATAGATGTGTGTGACTGCCTCAAAAAAGGATACAGTACCAGTTAAACATTTTATGTTGTAAAATATCAAACTTGAACGAGATCATGCAAGCGCGCTTCCTCTATAATATTTTGGCGAGTGATATGCGGCTCTTGCTTAAACGTTCGTGAAGCGAGCAGAATCGGGAGGTAAGACCTAGGCGCTGCTTGCTTGTGATGGAACGTACGTGCGCTAGTTATATGTTTATCGGCAATTGCAAGAGAATGAAAGCGACGTTGCCAGCTAAGAAAAACAACTAACAAAGACTTGCTCCTGACTACCGGTGTCAGAATTGGTAGATGAAGGATCTTCAGGGCCAAGGAAGGCGAAAAACATGGGAAAAAGGAAGAAGAAACCATCGGGAGATCGCTGTAGTGTATGGTAATGAACTGTGCATGGGTAGACAGCTACTGTTCGCTCCGTGCCTGGGCCGATTTCAACACCAAAACAAAAATTACATGGTGAAAATATCGACTAATAGCACATCGTTGGCATGTATATGTCATAATTTTTAAAAGGGGAATTGATATTAATACTATGAAGTACTAGGGGAAGGTAAAGAATTGTACATAGAATTATGATTTATTAGACTTTTCAGCCTTTAAAACAAAAATATGCAGAAAATCGTATCACTCTGCACATGTTTGCTATGGAACATCCGGATACGTGAATATACTCTTTCCCGGACGTGAGGTCATAAATAGTAGACCAGCGCCGTGACTGATTTTCTATGCAAAGAGAGGCGGATATTTTCGACATTTCAATTGAGGATTTCGAGTAGACAGAATTTTGTTGTGATATACTAAGTAATTGAAAAACTTAAAAATAACATATACTTGCCGTAGGTAACAAATTAAGGGACATTTATTTGCCTAGAGTATCAACTTTAAGACTAAGTGAATAAATAAAGGGAATTTTTTGTCATAATTATCTCATATTTTATTTTCTATTGTTTATGGTAATTTCAGACTATCAGTTAAGGTGTTAATGTCAAAATGACATGCATGTCCAACTGCATTGAATTTGGTGTCATATGAAAGGGCTTGTACAACTACAAGTTGTAGAGCACATCAACATATTTTTTAATCGGTAGGGGCGATGGTCCGAGAATGAGAATAAGCTAAAGGATAAGGATGGTTTTTTTCTCCCGCGCTCTGCGAGTTTTGAGTTACCGATTTGCAATGCGAAAAACAGATTCCACCTAATAAAATACCTCCATTTGAAGACAGTTCACCGAGGAGATATCGCTCATTATGTGAAAGTCTCTGTAGATCTAGAGTAAAGGAGGGGGTTTTCGACCACTTAAGACAAAATCCTATTTTTGGGACTCTTTACTTCCTATTTATTATCATTTCTTGTTTAAATCATGAAGCAAATATTATTATTATTTAAACAAACAAAAAATCCCAGAAAAAAAATCATGAATTGCCATGACAATATTCATTTGAATTTTCACTGTTTCGGAGGCAGTTATCGACATAGCGTTTCAGTTTTCGACCGCATGTACAAAGTCAATAGGAAGCGCGCGCACGCGCCGCTCCGCTGATCTATTGCACTAGCGGGTGGAGCAGGTATCCCACGCCGGAGCTCCCCGGTGCTCGCCAGGTTGAAAACTAGCACTGCGTTGATCGGAAATTGGAATCTGAATTAGACAGAGATATTGTGTGTCGTTGCGGTGTCCGACTGCATTGATTTAATACATGCGATGAGATACTTTTGAGCTTGCGACTCGCACAAAATCAGGCTCTAAATCTGAAAAATACCCATATTTCTTACAGACACGCGTAAGATACTAGATTTTTCAGATTCGGGTAGCGGGACCGCCGATTACATCGCTAAAATGTGATATTTTAGGATATACATGTATTTTCCATTGCAAATGTGGTTCTTCAGTGACTCTGGCATGGTATGGTACATGTATGTGTGGGATATGTGATATGCTATTATGCGATGTATTTTAAAGGGATTTTACCATGCATCCAACCAATCGGCCGAAAACTGGAGATGGTCGATTACCCCCTCCTTTACTCTACAAAGTCAATGTGAAATGCATAAGAAAATCATCACGGAATTCGTTTTTTGCATCACCAACGAGCAAATCGGAAATAAGATTTGTCAGCAAAAATGCAGAAGATAGGCCTACTTATTCTTGGACGGTTGGACCAGCTTGAATAAACTAAATCCAAATTTTGTTTGTTTTGAGATATGATATTTTTTGGATAAAAATCATAAAACAATGCAAATCCCTTGTTCAGGTTGTTGGCTCAGTCAGTAGAGCGTTCGCCTCACAACTGGGTGGTCGTGGGTTCGAACCCCGGCCGCGTCGTACCAAAAGACGTTAAAAATGGGGAGTTGCTGCTACGTGTACCTTGTTTGGCGTTCAACAATAAGGGGATAGAGCAACGTCGATCTGGTGCTTTTCGGTTTAATAAAATTTGGAGTGGACTTTAAAAGATTATTATTATTATTATGTAGTAGTAGTAGTAAGTAAGGCCCAAATTTTGCCACAAATAGGTTCTAAAATCCCCCAAATTATATCAGGATATGTTGCTTTATTAATATGGTTTTCAGAAAATAATGTCTTAAAGAAAAAGATCAGTTCTGGTCATGCGATTGCATTGTGAAAGAAACGTTGTGGAATTGATTGGATAAGGTTGATCATCTAGCATATAAAGTACATGTAAGTATTAGTGTGTACTGGAATTAGGCCTGTAACCGATCATCGGATCGGGGGCCGATCTTGAGCCGATCAGGGGTGATCGGATAATAATTTCTGATCGCCGATCAATAAAAATGATCGGAAAAAAATCGGCAGATTTTTTTTTTATTTTTTTTAATGCCGACAATGTTCAAGCTTTTGGCTATCAAATGCTCAAAAAAATTCATGGCTGGGATTATTTTGTCATTTGGAGTTGTTATAGACCATGTTTGTTGATATTTAGGGCCTTTTCATGACTTTGAAATTAATAATATTGGTCTAAGAGAAGAGGCAAAACATGCGGGCCACCATCTTGGATTATAATAATCCAAGATTAATTTCAAAGTCATGAAAAGGCCCTAAATATCAACAAACATGGTCTACAACAACTCCAAATGACAAAATAATCCCAGCCATGAATTTTTTTGAGCATTTGATAGCCAAAAGCTTGAAAATTTTCGTCATTAAAAAAAAAATATATATATATATATTTTTTTGAAGATACCGATCACAGGTGCAAGAGCGTCGCTCCGATCTTCCGATCCGATCAAAGCCCCAACTTACAGGGTTATCTGGAATCATCATAATGATAAGAAATTTGGCCCAGTCTTGGTAAAGTTACAAGCACCGTACACAGAAATATGTGGGACTACGCACACGTGCGCGACACATGTGTTATATCTATCACATCCCAATAGATAAACTAATTTACCAAATATATCAATTACTAGGCGGTTTCCCGGCAAATTTTTTATCATGAATGTATTAGTCAAAACATATTCTTTCACATGATTGGTAATAAGAGCTTCCATTTCATTTTTTTGAAATTGAGGCGTTTCCAAAACTGGTCTTTTCCTTTAACAGCGCTTTGTTAACATGGAAATGGTATAGACTCCATGACATTGATGACAACAAATCCATTTTTGGCGATAAAAATCGCTTTCCTAGCTTTGTTAAATGCCTACTTTATTCAATATTTATGTAGTAAATAATACGTACTCAAAATCTCAAATTATCAAAATATCTGATCAAATTGGATAATGAATAAGGAAGGGGACAATACCGGACAAAAGCATTTCAAGACTTCCATTTTATTTTGAAAGCTATAAATTTGTCAGCAAGTATATGTATGTTTGGTAGATTCCCAGAATCAAATCATCCAACAATGTAAGCAAACTCGATTCTACTTTGATTGATTTTGACTAGTGTTTGTATTGGTTACAACCTCACACCGACAAACATTATCTATTTACTTATGAGTGATGTCACTTTGGGGGCTAACTAATAATTCTTCTCATCACCCCCCCCCCCCCCCCCCTCCTCAGGTTATCATTGCAAATTCCCGAGGTTCACACAGCTCCAAAGACATTGACGAGAAGACTGAACTCACCCGTCTCTTTGTAGTTGTACCTAGTTCATATGATGATGATGAATTGTACAAGAAATTTGATGGTAAGTGCAAAGCCTCTGGAATTGCAAGTGTGTGATAAACAAATACAAGGATATTGTTATTCGTAGTAGTTTGTTGTCAGTCAAATTTAGTTTATATTTAATTTTAATAATCAAATGGGGCCAGTCACCACGAAATGAGTCCAGTGTCGCATTAGGCTCAATCGTAGTAATAGCGATGTATAGTGTGTATGTACTGAAAATTGACCCACCTACCACATTTAAGATTTTTCCAAAAATCGACTTATTAATGTCTTGTAGTTTATGTCCCCAGAGCTTAGGTCACGAAAATATCTCCTTCTAACATTTTTTGGCAAATAATATAGGCTATGTTACGCATCATTAACTTTACACCTAATTATCTCAAAACTGGGTAATCCCATTGTTTATAAAGTCCAATTAGGTTTTTGTTCATATTTCTGGATATAATTTATCAATTTTAATGTGTGACCCCTTAATTTAAAGCTTACTTAATGTAGATTCATATAATACTTAAAAACAGGAATAAAATTTTTGACCAACTGGACTCATTTCGTGGTGACAGGCCCCAAATATACTTTATGTTCTATTTAAGTTGATTTAAACAAGTGTTGTGAAGCAGTTTTAAGCTTGAAAACAAAAGAAATTAGAGAACATTCATGTACCAAATGAACAAACCCACGCAAATAAGGTATAGATGTCAGATGTATAATGAGTCACAACACCCATCCCCCCTCCCCCACCCCCTATTCCCTCGACTTCCCCTGTGGAAGAACCCCCCCCAAAAAAAAAAAAAAAAAAAAATAAAAAAAAAAAAATAAAAAATCAAAAATGTGTTCAATATTCCGGTGTCTTCAGATTTCTTGCCCTCATACAGTTGTACATGCTCCTGTAGGTGTGTACAATGTACACCTAGATAAGTATGAAGGAAAACAAAATTGTTATTCAAACACTACTGCGGTGCATATCAAATGCCAAGGTACCGCCGTCTGGTTTGAGAAAAGTAAACACACTTTGAAGTGTTCATATACAAACTATTTGAGTTTGCATTCCATTTGGAAGAATTTCATAATGTAAACATTGTCTCAAAAATGTTCTCATTCAATTGACAGAGTATGGGGAGATCGACCACGTGACCATCATTACCGACAAAAAGACTGGAGCAAATAAAGGATTCGGTTATGTCAAGTTCAGGAGAGTGTCGGGCGCTGCCAACGCACTGGAGAACTGTGACAGAAGTAAGTGAAGAGTGAGGATATTAGTTTCATCATATATTAGAAATGGCACCAATAGCTGAGATTTACACTTACAATACCTAGCTCACGATGCTATCAAGTTGGTGATTAAATACATGTATGTACAAGATTATTTCATTTACAAAATTGGGTTCCTTTAGTAGAATTTATGAGGTAAATAAACAGTGGGAGAAATCCCCCAAAATAACAAATACAAAATACTGGTAAGATAAAATTAAAAGAAATTATTTTGACCTTTCGTAACTCGGATAGCAATAGTTGGAATCAGATAAGCACACAAGATTCTGCCTTATTTGTACTGCCTTATTTGTACTGCCTTGTGTGATTCTAGTTATCATGATTGATTTAATGACAAAAGTCACAATTTTGTAATAACTCCAGAATATTTGTCAGGAAATCAAAAGTTAAGCAACAGTATACCAAAATTTTTTTTTGTAGGATAGAAAAAGGGTTACCAGTAAAAGAGGAGTCTTTGTTTATCTTAAACTGAATTCTAACCTCCGTCATGGAAGTGATACGATTTTCATTCATTTAAGATTTTATTGCGTTCAATGAAAACTCAGGTATGTTATTTCCATAATTGATTAGCAGTTCTGTGTCATAAAAACTTCCATATGTATTGAGCCCATGTAATGTTCCTGATGTATTGTTTTCTCATCATATTTCCCTCATCAGGCTTCAAGGCAGTTATGGCCGAACCACGGAGATCAGAGAAGCGGAGCCGAGACGATGTGTTTGAGCGGGATTACTCTCGGTCATCTGACCATGACCGCTTGGACTACGGCCGTCCGGACTACATCAGATACGATCACGTCAGGAAGGATTACGGGAGGGGTTCTGACGGAGGACGAGCAGCGGACTACGGACGGTTTAGCCACAGCAGGGTGGAGAGTGATTACCCTATGAGAGGGGAGTATACGTCGCCCACTGCTCTCCCTAGGGCCACCGCTCCTCAAGTTGGCAACTTTGAAGTCGATGGCATGTTCTTCCCCCAAGGTCCAGGTAAGCAAATCATATAATTGTAATACAGAGAAGGCATTGTTTTCATCATGTTAATATTATGTCCTAGATGAATATGAATGTTGCTGTTATCACATGACACTAATGTCTCCTGTTTTGACTAACGGATCATGAAATACAGTTTTTTCTTCATGTATGATACAGATACCTATTATTCAAATAGCATAGCAGTCTTAATTTTCACCAAGGACCAAATGGAGAGTTAACATATTTTGCTACTTGCGAAGAAGCTTGAGAGACATTATCATGTTTAACTCAACTAATTTCTTAACCGTACATGTAGATTGCTTTCTTCACAAGTATATTTACAGTAGTTATTATCATATTTTGTGACTGTGACTCTTGTAATAGCCAGCTTAGTGAACATTGTAAAATTAATAAACTAACAAAAAGAGAGGAATTTTGATTGTGGTATGATATGGCTTAATTGAAATTGATATTGCCTCAGACACTAAGAAAGCAGATTAGGAACATGAATGTCTACGGATAATCAAGCGAGGAATGTGGTATTTGAGGATCAATTACTTGAATAAATACTTGATGAAGCACGGATGTGGTTTCAACGCATCAAGCCCACTGCTTTAAAGCCAGGGATTACATGTACATGTATTTCATAATTATATTTTGATTAATATTTCTGCTTTTTATTGATTTGTTTTCTATGCACATGAATGTTGTTGGTTTTGTTTTAAATTTAAATCTGATGAATTGAATAAGTTGAATGAAATCACAATTTTGTTTGGTTTTGTCAAATTACGGCTTAGATTTCAATTAGTCAGACACTCATGTACATGTAAGTCACCAAATCAGCAATTTGAATTGGCATTCAGTACAACTGCAATCCCTGATCTAGAATACTCATTCCATATTTTTCTTAATTTCAGAGAAACTAATGAACTTTCTTTTCTTCCTTCAAATTCATAGCATTTAGAATTATAGATGGACATGGTTTGGACTACATGTATATTATCTGTCTTCCATTTGTGTTCATCTGAAATAAACCTGTGCCCTGTTTCATAAAACTTGTTATCAATATTCTTACAGTTGATCGGCTGTGAGCAGATTTGTCAAAGGTCTGTGGCACTTGTTATTGATAACAAGTTTAATGAAACAGAGCCCTGTACATATTTATTCTTTTTATGGCATTGCAAGCAAACCTGAAAGGTACTGGGGATTCATGTAAATCACTCTTTCCATTTTCCATACGTAGAAGTGTAGTGGCCGAGTGGTTTGAGCACTTGACTTAAAATTCAAAGGTCGTAGGACGTGGATTGATCCCAGACACAGTAATAATATATATGTCTGTATTCTGTAAAGCGCTTTGAGAGTGCCTTCAGTCCTGAAAAGCTCTATATAAGAACTAGCTATGATTATTATTATTATTAATGTCTTTTGGCAAGACATCCGTCTACATTGGCCACTCTAATACTCCATACCCAGGAGAGAAATGAGGCCTTTGTGTTAGTAATTGCCATATGCCCTCATGGTGACCATATAGTAGGAATGCTCCCCATGGAATGGAGATGGTGCACATTGTGAATGAATGGGTAATAATTTCTGTAAAGCACTTAGAGATGGTTTTTCCTATTAAGCACTATATAAATCCAAACTATTATTATCATATTTCCATCCGTGTAGGATTGCCAACGAACCTCTCTCCCAGACTAGTTGCTGACATCGTGGGTCCCGTCACAGAGACACAGGTGAAGGGTTTGTTTAGCATCATCCCAGGCATGGAGTACTGTGATTATAGAGAAGAACAAGTCAGCTGGGGATACAAAGGTACGTCTTCATACTACTACACAGTCAAAACCTGCTTTAGCAACCACCTGTATAGAAAGACCACCTGTCTATAAAGACCAATTTTTTATTTCCCTTGAATATGGTTAATCATTGAAACCTGTACACAATATAAGCAATTTGCTTTTTTGTGGTCCTGACCATATATTAGCTTTGTATTTTGTATGTTTTATGTATTCTTTTTTTCTATTGTATGGTTGCTTTTACAAGTATATGGTTTTATAGATTCAATTCAAAGACCACCTGCCTATAAAGACCACTTTTCTTCTCTCCCTTGAGCAGTCTGTATATCACATTAGTTAGTAATTTATGAAGCTGTGCATAAATCTTGAATTATTTTGAAAGAAAAGGAAAAATATATGAAAAGAATTTAAAAAGTTTAATGAACTGTGAATGTTACTTTGCATTTTGAAAGAGATTTGCAGCATGTGTTTATTGTGTGGGTGTATGTTACAAGATTATGTGACTTGGAGAAGGGGGAAATGATGGAACACTTGCATTTTATCATTTGAGATAAATATTTTGTCCGATGTTCAGTTCAAATGATTATTTTGAAGTTTGCAAAGCCTTTGATGAATGGTACACCTCAGCCAAAAAAATATTCATCTGTTTCGTAATATATTGCTTTTTCCAAGGAATAAACATCTCTTGTTTAATAAGCTAGCTGTAGCCTAACTGCTAATGTACATCATACAAAAAAATAATCACATATGAAATGTCTTGCTTGTCAAAGGGACTGGGCATTGTGCCCGATTTCAAAGTAGCAACATTGTCAGTAAAAGATAAAAGGGCTCAACAACTATTCAGTATCTATTTTCTAATAGACGAACTTTTGTCCTCTCCTTCAGTCCGTTTTCTTTGTTGAGTAAAATTAATCTAAAACAAATGTAGGTTAGAGTGAGATGGCAGTGGTATTCATTTGGTGAATATCTTTATTCCTTATCCAAGTAATATGTATATAATTCTTCTTTCTCTGTATATCCTGCAGGTACTGCTTATGTGCGATACAGTTCAGCTGCCCAGGCTGCTTATGCCAAGCAGAAACTTGATAACTTTGAGTACCCTCCCGGCTGCCCCATGCAAGTCAAGTTTGTGGAGGACAACTCATCGACCACAATTAATACAGGGTGAGTAAAAAAAAACTACTTTGGTAGCAGATTTATTCTTATCAGTCAAAGGTGGACCACATCTTGCAGTGCGGCGGAACGGGTTGCACAGATGAAGACCTGACCCCTGTTAATGAGACGGCCATCGCAGCCATCGGGGGATGGAAGAACTTAATTTAATTTAATTAAGGAACTTTACATAACTATCTTGATCTAAGGAGACACAAACGAACGAGTCAAAGCTTATTCAACTGAACCCATTTTCATGATTGTTGTACCTCTTCATTAGCTTTTTGTATTTTAGCCCAACAGCAGTTTAGTTTTTTAATAGAGTATTGGACTTAATTGATTCTTTGTGAAATATGTTTTGCAGGTCTGTTCTTGGAGGGTTTACCCCTGCTGCAGCAAGCCAGCCACCATCCTGCACTGTGGCTCTACCTCCTCTTCAACCCATGGCAGATCCTGACAGGTAATAATAATAATAATATTGGATATTTATATAGCACATATATCCACCATGCATGGTGCTCAAGCAGCTCCAAATATTACCCCTGCTCTGCTAGGCAGCCGATTTTGGCTAAGAGAGAGAGAGAGAGAGAGGGACGGGGATAGAATGGAGCAGGTTGTAAGGTGGGAAGGGGTAAGACAGAAAGGTTAGCAGGCTGAACGAGCTCTGACTCTGATCCTAGAGGATTCACTCCTATTAAATCAAGCCAGCCACCATCCTGCTTTGTGAAACTACCCCCTCTACAATCCATGACGGGTATGGTGTAAAGAGAGAGAGAGAGGGGGGGGGGGGGGGGGGGGGGGGAGGAGGGGGCATGTGGCTGGGGAGAATGTGTGACAGAGTTTGAATGGAGTGATATGGATTACCCTCAAAGGCCCGAATTCACAAAGCAAGGTTTGAGCTCAGACCAAGGTTTGAGCTCAAACCTCCTTTTGTTTCGCCAAACCACGTTTGTAAAAAACGCGTAAAACGCGTCATATGACGTACGAAAACCAAGGTTTGTCGACAAACCTCCTTTGTGAATTCGGGCCAAAGGGTTTCACACCTGTGGCACCATCTTCAATGGTAGCTAGATCTTGCCCAATAGATTTCACTCATGATTTTTTTTGTTATGTGAATGAATTTTCTTCATATTGTCCTTCTCTCACAATGCAGTCCTGTTGAAGAGCGACTGTTTGTGATCTGTACCCGCCCCCTTCCAGATCCCATCATCTGTGATGTCTTCAGAAGATTTGGAAACTTCATCAGCTACAAGAACGTCCATGGACGCAACTATGGATACGCCAAGTATGCAAGTGAGTTTCATTACTATTAACTTTCCAAAGAATACAGCCTTTAAAAAAAAGTGTTTCGAATCAGATATTTGTCTCACTCAAAACAAATTGCTGGTATTTATAATTGCATATCAGGTGTAGTTCAGGTTTAAGTGGGTATTGTTGGTCCACAGATTTATGGAGCGCCACATGTCAACCTCATTGTGCTAAAATTGCCATATTTATACAACTCTATGAACAAAACAAATCATGTAAACATGAAATAGAATTGCCATTTGTATTATCTTACAGATCACAAGATACTGAGCTTATCACTTAGTCCACCATTCTGTAAACTAGCATTCTTCATGAAATTTCTAAGCCCCACCTTTAATCTTTCATTTTGTCTTCAAAATATTTTTCAAATCACCCCCAGGAAAAGAATCGGCTGAAATATGTCTCAACACTCTACACGGGCAGACGATAGCCGGTGAGAAGCTCAAGGTCATCGTCGCTGACCCTGAACCAGAAGAGAGAAAGCGCCCTCGTACAACATGAAATTGCCAGTCAAGCTCCCAAGCAGTCGGGTAAGTCTCTAATGGTCATGCATGGTTTTTCTGTCGCGTATTATAGAAAATAATAGCTTAGATATAGAAAACATACAAGCAAGGGTTTAGGAAACAAATTAGCGTACACTTCATGAAAACAAAAGATAGAGATAGATCTGTTCATGTTTATATGCACACCAAACATAAATTGCTATCAAATTAAGACTTGACATTTGAAACATGTCATTGGAACTATAAATCCCTTTAATTACTTTCATATATCTTTGTTACTTCACATCTTCATCAAGCCTAACTTGCACTTTTAGGTTATAATGAAAGAAATACAGTGTTTTCTTTACAAGGAGATTATTTTTCCTCTGAGAGGGATGGTCAGGCTTATCTATCATTTAGTAGCTGTCTTACATCTTTCATCATTTTCTAGCTTTGCATGTGAATTCATTTCAATTTAAAAATTCAAGCAAAGTCATTTTCTTTCTTCTAATCAAGGTAAAATTATATTTGTGATGTATTCAAGTGTATTATCCTATGCTAGTTGACATTACTAAACTGAAAGACCCCTTTTACTGGAAACTTTTCTGTGCAGAGTTTGACGTTTGATATGACATGTTCTAACTGTTATACCTATCTTCATTGACACAGAACTCATTCCAAGACACAAGACTTAGACTTCTGTACAGTAACCAAGTAACCGAGCTATTCCTGCACGTTATAAGCTACTACGAGACAATGAACCGTTGCGTAGGCCAAGAGACTTTGACAAAGCATCCATGAACGAGAACCTGACAAGCGTATCGCACTTTACAGATACCCAAGACATTGCACTACCACATACATTTACGCCCAGATACCGTGACAAAACACTTTGTCAAGCATTATCGCTCTAACGGCCACTACGGGACGGTGAGCACCTACGTAAGCTCAAAGATGTCGACAGACTTTGGGAAGAAGTACTCCGACAAGCGTTATCGCATGTACAGCCACTATGGTACAATAATTACTACATATGCTCAGAGACTGACAGAGCTGTACCATATTTCACTTGTGACCACTGCAAGACAACGCTCTCCAAGCCCTGAGACTGACGAGGTACCTGTGAACGAGTAACCCGACAAGCATTGTCTACTACACTTAGAGCCACTACGTCTGTGTACGCGCAGACCATCTGACAGCATCTGTGAACTAGAGCCCCTGACAAGCATTTCATCACTTACAGCGACCACAAGAGAATGAACCTCGTCTCCATGGCACAAGACTGACAAAGCATTTGTGAAAAATGCATACAACCATAACGAGACAACAAATCTCTATGAACATCCAGAGACTGACATACACTTGTGAACCAGAAAACTGACAAGCGTTTACAGTCACTACGATACAATATCCCAGAGCTGCTCACACATAAAAAGCATATAAAGCACACAAGTACTCTGACAAGATATAGCACTTAAGCCACCTCAAGACGGGGAACCTCTACCTACGCCAGACTCTCTGACAAAGCATTAGCGAACAAGAACCCCTGTCAAGCGTTATCTCACGTACAGACAAAGCATCAGCGAAGGACAACTCTGACAAGGTTTGCCACACCTACAGTCACTACAAGACAGTGAAGTACTCTGACGACGCACTTATGGATGACATTCATCAAGAGAGTTGTTTATTCGGCTAACACGTCTGCACTATTTGGGAAGGCTGTACACACAGCCTGACCTCCAAACATGCAAGCGACCAAACTCACCTGGCCTTACAAGACATCATTGCATTACCATATGCTTTGGACAAAACTCTGACTCAACATGATTTACTTTGTCAACAAACAAGCTGTTCTTGAGTATTAGGCTTTCTGGGAGAAGTTGCAATTGTTGAAATTTTTGGCTTGCACCAAGTAGATGAAGATCGCATTCTCAATCATTATCTACTGGGTGCAAGCCAAAATTTTCTGAACAACAAACAAGCTCTTATCTGTCCAAGGTGTGACGCTCATTATGGTCTCCAGATGTTTATCTAAAAGACGAGACTCTCTAAAACCAAGATACTCTTCTCTATCAGAACTTTACTGACAAACGCTTATGCAAAAACTGCAGAGATGTACTCCCTAACCCTAATGAGGCTGCGCTAGGTCTTAACCGCTTGAATTCCCGGATTCATGTATCGTGACTTTTTTCTTTTAAGTCTCCCCCACATTTTGATACCAAATTTGTGCAATTCGAACAATACGGTAGGGGTGTCAAATTACAATTATTGATCACATGCCAATCAAAATGTGCATTTTCTCTCTTTGCTAGTGGGTTAGCCTATGGAAGAGAGTCAAGAGACCTATCTTAGGTTCATGCAATAAAAGAAAACCTAAAATATAAAGACAATAGAAAACAATTTAAATATATATCAAACAACTTTAGAAACCCTTGAAATATCCTGGCCTCATTAGGGTTAACAAAAGAATCACATATGCATACATGCCAACTGTTCAGATTAAAGAGGAACCATCCTCTTTTTGGGAGAAGATAATTATCATTTTAATGCAGGTGTTTCTCTTCCTGTACAAATTTGTCTGTAGTATTGAATAGGAGAGTTAGGATTGTTCCTCTTTTTTTTTTAAATAGCATAATTTGTACAGATTTCTGATTTTCAAATGTTGGCATGTATGCATATGTATTATGACTCGATTAGTGCAGCCGCACTGACATAAAAAAAGAAGTTGATTTCTAGAATGAGATTTTCTGTGGTTTGGTAGTTTTAGACTGAATTTCCCCTTAACGTATTATTGAAATTTCCCATGAACACACGCATCACTATACCATCTTAAAAATATACTAGGCACTTTTAAAAAAAATCCTTTCTGAATGAAACGACTTCCAAACACTTGACTTGTAATGCCCTCTAAAGGTACTGTAATATTTGTATTTCTATTTGCAAGCACAAGTTCTGTGCCGTAATTATGTGTATTTGGCAGATAGAACCACTCACATAATTTACTCAGAACAATCAACGTGTGCTCGTCCTAAATTGTGCTACTTTTTTAAAACCATTTTTTCCTTTTTTATAAGTTAATTCAAGTGAGTATCACCTTATACGGTTACTTAAGAATTTAACTGATATTAGTTTGTTCAGATGTCCAGTATTTGTAGGTACATTTAAGAATTGTTTAATCATTTTGAAGTGTTCAATGTAGCCTCAATGTATCTTAGCTTCTAATATAATGCATGTCCTTTGTATCATTGTTTGTAAATCGTGATAAAATTTGTTATCTGTATAATTGGATTTAAAAAACATTCAAAAAATGTATTCAAAATTGAATAGAAAAAAAAAACTCATGCTTTAAATGGAAACAAAGTACTTTTTTACTTTGATGTGAAAATATTGCTCATTACTCCATGTTACTGGAATATGTTTGTAGATGCTATGATAATTTTTAAATGTACAAAGATTGTTTTTTTGATGAAAAAAAAAATTGGACACAAGATGGCAGATGCAAAACAGCTCAAATTCTATAGTATTAGCAATTACTTCATGACTTTATGCATATTTCTTAAAGCTGTCTTTTTGTAGTACATTGTACGAAATGTGGTATTATGGTAATAAAAGTGTTGATGTTTGCAATTCTATCCTTATAGTTTTCTTTTGAATATCTGTAGTAAATTGACTACTTATGTGGATATGATAACATGAAAGGAGAAATTTCTCATGGACACTGGTGAATCGACTTCCATTTTGAATGTCAGATAGAAATAAAATAGATTTAAGGTCTGTTTGTAGTAAATAAAGGGAATTCAGGAAATTTTCTTAGAAATCATGACTACTAGTTACACCAAATTAAGATGTATTAAATGTATTAAATGTATTAAAGCATACAAATATCGGCCCAAAGACGGAGTAAAAAAAAAAGAAAAGTAAAGAAAAACAAAATTCTGACCGACCGACCCATGTTTTGCCACCTAAAGGACAATACAACATCTTTTTTTTAGGCCTTACGGTAGTTGGTTTCATTAGAAAAACATATCACTTCAGTCAAGATTTTGCACAAGAATTTAAGTATATTTTCAAATTATAAATTTCCTGTAGCACATACAGGATAAAACGTTGAATCCTGTTAATACAAATTCAACTGTCCTGTTTCAGTATCTCATAACTTGAAATGATGTGGTACATGTATATAGGAAATGTTTGCTTTGTAAACATTCTCATCGTTGCCAAACACAGACTAATCCTCCATAAATCCATTGAGATACATTTAGGATTATCCGATGTAGTAGTATTAATAACCTTTAAGCCTGGGATATACCTCTTCCTGAAGTTAAATACATGAACTACTTTTCAATCATGTTGTAGTAAATATGACATTTCTAATCATTCTTATAGCCCGACAGACATGTGTAATATAATAGTACACTTCAGTCAAACCTGTCTATAGCGACCACCAAGGGAAACACAAAAAGTGGTCTTTTTAGACAGGTTCCTTTAGTACATGTTTCAATGAAAAACCATTTTCAAGGGAAACAAAATGTGTTTTTGTGTAGACAGGTGGTCACTAAAGCAGGTTTGACTGTCATACACAAATCCCTTCATGTAGATTGTAGAAGGGCAAGTCCATTGTATTTTGTCATTTGGTGTCCTATACTTTCCAAAGTATTGTGGGGCTTTTGATTAGAATTGACATCAAACGCGTCATTTTAATTCGTATTTAGTCTGAGCTAAGCTCAAGTGAGGCTATAAACTTTATATATTGATGAGATGGACTAAAATGTTGGATGTCATTGGTAACAGACATCTATATAGGACAAAATAGCTTTGACTTGCCGAGAATGATCCCCTGCCGTAGTACTCTCTCTCTCTCTCTCTCTCAGGTGTTCTGCCAAGGGCAGGTCCACACACCAGAGTCGCCTAAAGTTATTTCTCCATCCCTCTTTGTCATTAGCTGCCTTCTTCATTATCACATGTGATCTGTCCCCTATCAAGTCTGACACCATCCCAATTCTTGGTCTTCCTCTTCCACATTTATCATCCATCTTCCCCTCCATGATTTTAAACTCAAACTTATGGGTCTAAAGGGACGTGGAGCTTGAAGTAAGCCCCAGCCACCTGCCCCCCTCCCCCCCCCCCCCCTACCTGTTTGGGTTATGCATTGTATCTGTAAAGCACTTCATCCACAGAATTTTGAGACTCTTAATATGTGCATGAAGTTGACAACTCGAACTGATATCGATCAAAATGAAATTGCCTCGACACTTGTTCTTCTGATGGAAGAAAATACTGACTTGGAGCTGATAGAAATATAGTCATCGAGAAGAATGACAAGCACAAGTTTTTTAACATCGGTTTGACTGTTTTGACCACAATGGACTACACGCACTCCAGTATACATGACTACATTGACTTTTATACATGACTCAAGGTAAGTATTCCAGTGGCACGTTGTACACATGGCATTGACTGTATGTTCAAAGCGGAATGAACAGTAAAATACTTGTACCCGGTAATTGCCTTTAATTACTTGATTAATATATGTGTTATTTGAAGCTTGCTTTGTGTATTTTTCAAATGTGTATACAGTGAAAGCTTTTTTTTAATTAAAATTTTGCAAATGATACCTGAATGTGCTTCATCTTAATCCCCCCCCCCCCCAAAAAAAAAAAAAAAATAATAATAATAATAGGCACCAGAATTCCATACTCCCAATTAATTTGATTTAGCCACTTAAATTCATACATTGTTTGAAAGATCATTAAACTGCTCTTTATTTCAATTAAAGGCTCATATCAGTGGGTTCTCATTGGGACTTTGACACCATTCAGGTTTTTACCCAACAAAGGCGTTGTCAATCACAAAGAGTGGACTTCACTTTTATGACTGAGAGGTCTTGGGTAATGCACTGTGCCCTGAACCGACCATGAACCATTTAAAGCCCCACTGTACAACTTACAGCTTCTTGCGCCCTCTATGTAGCAAACAATGCTTAATCGGTGCCTGTTGGTCCCCCATGGTCCCTTTTTGCTTATGTTAACTGAGAGCTGATTTGATGAGATAACCACCTGTCAGTGACCTTGCAGGGTGGTCTAATCCCCCTGGCCAAACTAGTACAGATGGGCTTTAAATTCCAGCTACAGCTCCATTTCTTTATCATCTCCTATCCATCCCTAATGTGCTTGAAAAGCTTCAACATTGCGTTCTTGTTTTCCCTTACAATTTTTCCTCCACGAGCATAGTGAAAAGTGGATCATTATCATGCCATGACCAGCAAGTTTTATTTTTATTTCAGAATTTTTAAACGGAGTTGATAATCAAATTTTTGAGCAATTGTGAATCTTGTCGGTGGTGATAGTACGGATATCCAGTGTGCATGTATTCTTCTTTTTGTATATTGTACATGTTAATGAATATGTTAAGTCTCGTACACACACAATGCTATGAACTGCCTTTAATCATCCTGCTGCAGTGAAGATAAGCTGTAGGCAACAAGGGGCAATATGCATACTCATTTATCTGAGGGCTACAGTCTAGAAAGAGGTGTTGTGGTCTAGTAGATCACATGGTTTGCAGAGTCCCACCATGGCACTTACATGTATGTCCTTTGGCAAGACATCAATCAATATTTGCCACTCTCCACCCAGGTTCAGTAAATGGTTACCTGTTAGAAATGTTTTCCTTGAATGCTTTTAGCACCTTAGGGTAGCTAGAACAAAGCCAGGGTAATGATACTACTTTGTAGGTGCCATGAACATCCCCTGGAATGGATACGTGCGCAATATGCAGCTATTATTATTATGATAATTTATTGACATTTTATAGCACACTACACTTATCATTTTATTTTGCTATGGTAGTTTTTTTAAAGGCGGTTTACTGTGTCGTGTATGAACGGGGCTGTAGAATGATGTATTACCTGTATCTCTGATCATACTGATTGTGACCCATGTTTCATGTTCCAGAGGGACTATATAAATCAAGATGGACAACATGCATAGATGGATGTGGACCTCTACGAAGCAGTACTGGGAGGAAGCCAGGTGAGATATTTTTTTTAACTCTTGGTCATTTTCTCGCATATTTTCATCCAACAATGAAGAATCTCTATATGTGACTGTAGGCCTGTTTTCATCAGCTCCAGTCTGCCAAATAACCCGCTATTTTCAGACTCGGGGATATTATCGCTCATCACAGACTAGCCCGGACGGGCGCAAATTTGCACGCCATTTTCCAAATAGTGGGATATTTTGGAAACAAGAGCAAGATTTACTGGGATATTTTCTCGACCAAATATCCCGCTAATTGCAACTGCGGGCTGATGAGGATGCAAATTAACTGGCTACTTTGAGATCGGGATAGTTAAGATAGCAGGTTATTTGGCAAACTCGAGCTGAGCTGATGAAGACGGGCCTTCTTTCATGATGGTGCTTTCTGGAATCAATACCAGTGGTTACATTCATATGAGATTTTGCATACATGGACGAAAATCACGAAATACACGCATTCGGGGTTGTAATGCACGCATTCTTGGATGAAATACTTGGATAACTGTCCATATGTCGAAGGACCATTATAAGCATAGCTTGAAAGTTTAATGGATTATAGATACAAATGAAGTTAAAGGTGTAGCAGCCACGATCTACGTGTATCACCATGAACCCTTCTGCCACTGCTTCTACTTCTACTTCTACACGTTGAACAAAAAAGAAATGATAATGATAATATGCCATTTGTTATATGATACATATGTAACTTCTCTACGAGTTACCAAAGGAAATAGATTTTATTAACCCAGTTTTAGCTCCAGCAACCGTAGTGCCCAGTGCATTCAAGGAATGAATCCTACCAATTACCCACTGGCCACTTACGGTACTACATCTGGGTTGAGTGTGACACTTGTCTCTTTTCACATTGGTTTTGGTGGATCAATCTTTTTGTTAGTAGGTAGTTCATTGATTAATTCATTAATTGCTATGTAAGTAGCTATACCCCTTTCCCTTTTATTCTCTCCCCCCCCCCCCCCCCCCCCAACAAAGAAAAAAATACTGCATTGTAATCATAGTGTCTGTAATGGTTCTTTTCCATCCCTGCTTGTTCTAGGTTGACCGACCATACCATTCTATCCACAACAAAATCGTCAAAAGGCAGAGAAAGTTTGGATGTGTACCGAGGCTTGTATTCTCAAAAGTGGACAAAAGATGAACTTCAATTAACATGTACAAAAATGAAACTGATAATTTCTTATATAGTTAAGACAATAATAGGGACTTTTCGATTTGCACGTTCACTAGTGGACTGCGACGTATGCCGTCACTTTTGAAGCAGTGCGCATGCGCATCGACGAGCTCATCGTTCGTAGCAGAATTCTCGAACGCGTTTGCCCTTGTTTTGCCGTCGTTCGCAAACTGTGACGATACATGTTCGTAAGCAATCTTTTGTAGGCACGAAACATCACATTGAAGTCACAAAATGGACCCAATTGACCTGATTCTAGAACCGGAGAGTGGTGGAAGCGTGAATTCTCTTAAATTAACACATTTTCGTGTCTGTAATTTCCCTTAAATCAAAATTGTTGCAGAATAATTCATAAAATAAACACATTTTATTTGTGTATCGCCAATTTGTTGCAGCATAATTTTCGAGATCAGTCCCATGCACCGAATTCGGTGTGTTGAATCTTTAACTTTTCGATCGAATTTCGCTCTCACTAAGCAGAATAATTCATAAAATGAACACATTTTATTTATGCAACGCTAATCTGTTGCAGCATAATTTTTTAGAACAGTGCTATGCCCCGAATTTGGTGTTATATCTTTAGCTATTCGATCGAGTTTCGCGCTCACTAAGCGAGCGTCGTAGTTGTGTAAAATCGAAACGGTACCGAACAACAGTCAGCGTGCCTCGTTAATCCTGCTTAAAAATGACCGCATACGTCGCAGTCCACTTATGAATGTGCAAATCGAAAAGTCCCTAATGTATTTTCTTTTAAATTATTTTTTGTTTTTATCTTTCTTTTTCTTCATGTTTGTATTTAGATTGTTCATGTGGTATTCTCCACTTTTCATGTATGCTTGCCACATTGTATAATATTGTATTTATGTTTAGCATAGGCTAGGTTTAGATCATTCCTATTTATTGTTATACTTTTATATTGTTGTTTTGTTGTATTCTGTATTCTTTGTATTATTAAGCTATGTTTGTATTCTTTATTATGTATCATTATCATGACATGTACATGTGTTGTACTCTCATACCCCAGAAGGGGGTTGAATGAGTCAATAAATTCTATTCTATTCAATTAACTTACTCAACTGTTCTGTCGAGCAACAGATGCCATTCTGTCCATTACTCTTACTGCGTAAAGGTGAGAATTTGTGCATGAAATGAAAATTAGCGATTGATTTTGTGATGAAAGGATTTTCATTCATGCAGTCTTTTGTAGGGGATGAAGAGGTTTACGCTTGGCACCTTTAATAACTGGACAAATTCGAACCACTTTTGGTTTAAATCTTGGGTGTTATTCTGTCAAACAATATGTCTTTTATGTTAGAGAGTGACTGAGAGGTAATTGATATTTATCACAGACTAGGAAAATTTAGTTCTGCACATACATGTAGCTAGTTGTGTATCATGACAATTAAATAGAAGACAATATAGTGTTCAGACTACCACACCAGTTCTACTGTTAGTCCGCTTGTATGAAATCTGTTCTAATCTATCCAGAACCCTACAGCATCTCTACCATGTCAACCTATTATTTAATTTTTGAAACTTCAAATTGGTGGTAAAGTGATTATGAGAGACAAAAAATAGGTAGAAAGGACATCATTCCAGTATCAATCATGATAACATTTCTGTTCTGTATTTGATGAGCTATGTCATATTCTTTTGAAGGACGATTTTATGTGATCTTTAGCATAAAGATTCCTGTTCTATGTGTACTTGGGCGTAACAAATCCTCCTTTCCTTTATTTTCCTACTTCCTCCAGGTTTGTCATGCTGGTTGCAGTCAGCAGAAAGTTGAGAATCCAGCTCCAACTCGGTCATGCATGTGGAGAAGGAAGAAACTTTGACAAAATCAACTGCATTTCTGCGATGCACTGTCTCTCTCTCTCTCTCTCTCTCTCTCATATATATGATTTGGTCATAAACTATCTGAAACAGTCTGTCAAAGGGTTCATCAAGCCATCAAATTGATCTTGTATGTAATTGATGAAATTCACTATGGAACTCGTTTCTCAGAAGACTGTCTGGTCAATAAATAGCTACCGTTACATCCCAACCTGGTATTCCTACAGAATTTGGTTAACCTCT
Organism: Strongylocentrotus droebachiensis; assembly: GCA_035222895.1. Lineage (NCBI taxonomy): Eukaryota > Metazoa > Echinodermata > Echinoidea > Camarodonta > Strongylocentrotidae > Strongylocentrotus > Strongylocentrotus droebachiensis. The sequence goes on from JAVYIG010001348.1 coordinate 182,819, forward strand.
CCACAGTCATTGTTTTCAGCTTTGAAAAGAATAAAGTCTTAGCAATAAAAGCAATGTGAAGAGGATATTCCTTCCGACCGTTTTTTGTTTGTTTAAAGATTTGTTTAAAGGGTTCATCAAGCCATCAAATTGATCTTGTATGTAATTGATGAAACGCCCTTGGGAACTTGTTTCTCAGAAGACCGTCTGGTCACGAAATAGCTATCGTTACACTAACATCCCAATCTGGTCTTCCTACAGAATTGGGTTAACCTCTCCATAGTCATTGTTTTCAGCTACGAGAAGAATTAAGTCTTAGCAATAAAAGCAATGTGAAGAGGATATTCATTCTGATTTCTTTTTTTTCATAAATATTTTTTAATAAGAGATAGTGAGGAGAAAATGAAAGAGAGTGAGTGTTTGTGTGTGCGTAAGAGAGAGAGAGAAAGAAAATGAAGGGAATGAAGAAAGAGTAAAGAAAGTGAGAGAATTACAACATGAGAGAGAGAAGGAAAATAAACGCCAAGGCTTCATTATTTCTGTACCCTGACAAAAAATCTATGTGACACATAACAAGTAAAACAAACAAAACTTGACACATCATTTTGCGTATTTTCAATATATATTCGTATTGATTCAACTCACAGCTGACAAGAAAAAACAAAACTTTGAAGTAAAAGTTTCTTTGATACACCACTCATTGATTTACATTCCTCCAACATAACTTTCCTCATATTTTCCAAATTTTGTGTGTTAACCACAAATCATACACAAAAATTAAAATGGCAAGTTACATAAATGAACATAAGTGAATAAATCAGTACAACCACTGCTTCAAGATATTTGAGCTTAAAATATTAGTGTGGACAGACTCCCTCACCCCTTTAAGGCTCATTCCGACAACACGTCAAAACCTCTGCAGTTTTTCATAATGACAAAGTGTAATATACTACACATTCCTGCATCTTGTATTAACACAGGGCTCAGTGAATACGCACAAGCCTTTGTAGCACGCGAAGTTGCCATTCGTTAACACGTAAAACCGTGGCAGGTTCATTTTTTAACGTTGGTCTATCTGAACAAGCCTTTATGGGGAATATTCATTATAATATGACACGATGTACATGAAAGGGGTTGTACACCACACAGAAGTCTTCACTGACATAAACCGATCCATTAAAGTCCTAATGTCAAACAGAAGCTGCATGTCAGGATGGTTCTCATCGAGAGAAGACTGTACTTCTTGTATTAAATCGTAATTGCTTTAATCCAATTTCTAAACAGTGTTAACATGTTGTCAACAAACATATACATTCTGCTGCCGTAACTAACAACACATGCAACATTAATGATGGGCAGGCATGGTACATTACAAGACGGAGAATATATCTTCAAGTGAAATTGAAAACTGACATGAAGGTGAAAATTGGAAACAGATATACAGTAATTTTGAAGTGCAGAGATGGCGTTAATCTCCTTCATGGATTTTCTGGACAGACATGCAATTATTAGGGTGTAGTAATTGTGATAATACTGATTTGCTTCTTCTTTTTCTGGATTAAAAGGTCAAATACCCCTGCACTCATAAGACACAAATAACATACTGAATGTTGACTCACAACCATTTGTTTTCTTAACATGGCATGGTTTTTAAAAAAGAACACTTACTTTGGATAGCAAAAACTCAAGTATTTACATTAAATCATTAATTAACTACTTCAATCTGAAATTTACAATATGTACATTTCAATCTCTCTTCAGTTGCTTCCTATATTACTGAACTTGAACATGTAAGATAGTCTCTGCAACTACCGGTAAGTTTTCTGAACTGTCGCATAACAACTTCAAATATACATGTTTTTTTTTTAATACATATGTAAGGACTAAATTTTTGAAAATTTAGGGGGGCAAAGGCAATTTCCACTCAAGAAAACTGCATAAAAATTGTAACAGAACAGCATCAATGAATTTACTTTGTTAGGAAAAGTAGAAAATTAGAAGACACAAAATTTCATATTTTGCTTGCTCTTTTCAGAGGAACAAAATAAGACTACCTCATAATAGCTAAGCCAATCGGAGTACAAGTCGGATAAAAAAGATAGTTTACAAGAATATTAACTTATACAAGCAGAGGACAACAAACAGGGAAATCCTATTACAACAATATTATTCAAAGAACTTCTCTGTACACTTTAATCAACGATTAAATATCTATCAATAAGCAACAAAGTATTTATGTAAATACATTGTGATGTATAAAGCAACATTAACATTGGAATTTTCCAAAGTGAGATATTGACCATAAAATGAGCAGCAGCGTACATTTATCTGTGTGTGTAGTTTATAATAATGTGCTTTCCAACAACAGAGCTGCCAACATTTGATTTGGGTAATCAGGGAGATTTCTGAGAGAGCAGCATCGAACGACTTCATGTTGGCGGGAACCAAGAATGGCCTTTTAGTGCCCCTGGTGGGGGGGGGGGGGGGCAGGGGGCAGGCCCCCCAAAAGCTCTTGGTTTTAAGCCTCTTTGAAACCCTTTTAGAACACATTTTTTCAATGATTTCTCAAAATGGAAGGCTTTGATATGGCACATTTTATTTGCATACAATTGATAACATATGAACTTCACATCATATTTCAGACTATGAACTCCTGTTACCTCTATTGTGAAATGGGGGATGTACTTGTGGAAGGCAAGGACTGGGGTGTGCTTGAGGGTTTTCCTTGAGTTGAAGTGACTGGTAGGTTGCTTGCTTGAGTTTGCTAAGGAGGTCCTTGCTATACTCCCTTTGGTAGCATGGGACATCTGTGTTGGCAATTTTCTCTGTTAGGAGTGCTTGAAGTGTTTTCAAATTCATTGATCCCCTGAAATCAGTTTTGTTCTTCCTAACAATGCTAAAAACTCTTTCACATGAAGCATTGGAATGTGGTATCACAAGCAAAGATTTCATCACTTTGCTCAGAAGTGTGTATTTCTTTGAGCCATTGCCATCCTCCATCTTTGAAATTGCAGACCATTTCTTGTCTATTCTCAAGTTTTTGTTCAGGATCTCTTGCATATGCCAGATAATTAACAAAACATCATTGTCACCGAGAGAGGGCGCTAAATACGATTTAACGGTCAAATTCGAATTTTCAAAACTAAGGATCGAAGCAATTCATAAAAATGATGCTATTGTCTTGCAATGTGTGTAACCTAACAAACTATTAAAGTTCATGATACTGGCATAAAACAGTCAACGTGCAGATTAGTATTTCAAATAAAAACATAAAATCGTGAGAAAATCCACCCTTCAAGTCCCGCACACGTGTTTATGAGTAAGTCAAATTTTTAGGGAGATTAATGAGGTCCCCAACTACTGACGAAATGAACGCAGGTCTATGGTATGGAGGGGTAGACTATTTCTCGATTTTACAAATCTAAGAACTGTTCATACTAACCTGAAAAAGCTCTGTATTCCTTTTGTATTGCCCCTTGATTTCGCGGTTTGCTTGTGTTTGTCAGATGTGATGTGGCGAAATACATCATTTCTTCCCCCACTCTTGATGGAGATATCTGCGCCGCAAACTGTACAAAATGCGTAGTATTCGCCTTTCGTAGATTTCCCAACACAAGGCCATTCCAAGTGGTAGTCATCTTTATATTTCTGATAATATTTCGACTTCGACATTGTCCTGGATGATATTTTAATAGTCAAACAAAATACAGCCTTGTTTTGGACAAAGTTGACTTACGCCTTCGGAAGATGCAAGTTATATCGATGCGTTCCCAACGGCAAAGGAGATCAGAAAAAAAAAGTCGGCTTCAAAATCCACTCTGCAGTAACACTGCCATGTTGGTATCAAATGATAATCCACTTAAAAATCACATCGCAAAAGTCCCCAAATCAATCCAAAAACTGATGTTCAAATGTGCAGTTTTTTGGGCCGATCGCAGCAGACAAAGTCTGCTTGTTGTATCAGTGCAACTTCTGGCTGCTCTGACGCGACCGATTGGAAACCGGCACCAACGTACCGGGACGCTACGGGGGCCGGCGAGGAAGCCGCCCGGCAGAGCAAGCAGGCGAATTGCTATCACACAAACACCACTCACATTATCACATGTTCCCAATGGTTTGTTAGACTAGCCCGCCAGTCGTTCGGCGTAACTCTCATTTATTACGCTGTTAAATAAAGTACGATATCACGGTAAATTTATATTCGACGACTGGATAACAGGAAAATTCATATTACAGAATTGCCATGTGTTGACCTGTTTGTATACGTACGTACGAACTCAACATGCTAGTCTTGTGAAACAGTCGTTTGTGAAAATAATACAACTTAAAATCTGGAAATCCGGGAGATTTTTGCATGGGGTCGGGAAAACGGGATATTGGGTCAAAATCCGGGAGTCTCCCGCAGGATCCGGGAGACTTGGCAGCTCTGCAACAATGCTGGACATATTTAAGTACAAATTCACAACGACTGAATACAATGACTGAGTACTCATATCAGAAAATGTCAGATAAGCTACAAGATTATATGCTATTACTAGAATAAAGTTCAATAATAATGATGGGAACTTCAGTTCAATGCTGAAAGTTAACTTAATTTGTGATATCAAATATTTGTGGCAAATTTTGGAGAAATTTGTGCTTTTATCCTATTCTTTTGAACACGATACATTTTTCAAATGCTTAGAATGATAGTAAGAAGACAAAGAGCTTTTTAAGCTACTGAAATCTGAAATAAAAATTCATTAATGAATGTTGAAAGGCTTCAAATCAAAGCTCTGGAGTTAAAGGTCCAATCAATAACACTTCAACTAATTTCATAAGATATTTCTTTATTCCTATCATCCATTAGAGCAGATTATTTACTCGACTTTGAAAAGATCTATACATACCGGTACAGTTACAGTGAATCCTGATCATACATGAAATAAACGCACGCAGCACAACAACCACACTTTGTTATACATGTATCTGCACAAGTAAATACATATCCTCCGATATATAGAAACAATCCAACCTATACAAAAATATCTTCTTCACACCAAACGAACCTTCCTTCCCAATGTAACAATTAATTGTTTGGTGAGTTTGCCAAACTTCATATACATTCACCTGTTTTAATACATATATAATCCCATACTTCTACAATCTGTTACAAACTTCTTCTTCTTCTTGCAAAATATAAACACATCGTGCATAGCCGTGAGAAAAATCACTCTCATTTTGCACATTTGTTGCTCTATTTGTATGCTGCGCAGAACATGTAAACCTCCTCGACCATTTCTTCTTTTCTCATTTTCTAAATGTTTTGAAACAAATATTGTCAAGTGCCTTGCAACTCGTTTCCCACTCATCCATGTAAGACAATAAAATGATGAATAAAAGAAACCTCGTAAAGTCATACGAGAGACAAAATTAATACTAGACCTTGATAAATACAGCAATGCACTAACCCTAGGATGGATGTGATACAAAGAAAGATGTCTGATATCGATGATATGCAAGGTACATGTATCATAATAAACATCGTAGAGACAAGGGAAATCCCCTCAAAATCATCAGCAAGGGAACTCCCCCTTGAGAAAAGCAAATGAGATCATAGTCAGAAATCCCATGCATAAAGGCATATTCATAATTAAAACACTGAGCTTAACGCATTTAGTTTTGAAAGGTTATGAATATACAAGCGGCATATACGATATAAAGTATGGTCACGGCATGGAGCAATGAACCTGAACCGCAAACATCTACAACGCTGCTTCCCTACTCCTCATAATAGGCAATGGACGGCCCGTGCTCCTATTCCAACGATCCGGTCCTGCTACGATAATTCCTGGCCATGCCGAGCAGAACGATGCAACTAATGTCCACACGAAGCCGATACAATATCAGGAGAAATACACGGAGGCGCTAAAGGCATAGAGGGTCCGATTACATCATCACCCCTTGTTCAGAACTGAAGTGCAGACAGCTGAATTCGCAACTATGAGTTACTGGATGGTGTGCTGGTGTAGGTTGGATTCGTTGGCTTGACGAAGCGGTCGTGGTGGCCTGATGGCGAAGGACCTTGGGGCTGGGGCCTAATTCTCTGTTGGGAATAAAAGATGACAGAGAAATACATATGAGATATAAATTTGACTTTGATTTTGACGGGGGATTATATTTGATAACTTTAAAAAACTAGTTGAGAGGGTTGTCCTAAAATGTAAAGTCAGATTTGTCTCATCTCACATTTTGCTTCTATTGTACCCTTTATTTCTCTAAATATCTCTATTTTTTCATATCTTTCCTTCTTTCTCTATCTCCCCCTTTCTACATCTCTACTTCCCTCTCCCCACTTCCTCTTCCTCTCTCTCTCTCTCTCTTACACTTCACCATCAATCCCTCTAATTCTCCGCTTTCTCTCTCCTAACTTCCTCTCATCTCCCAATCTCTTCCCTCCCTCCCTCCCTCCACTGTCCTTTCTCCCGACTCACCATGTGAGGGTTGAGTGGTGCTGGCCCTACCGGTGGAGAGGTGCCATACATCTCTACCTTCCTCTCCCCCTCCCCCCCCCCCCCCCCCTCTCTCTCTCTCTCTCTTTCTTACACTACACATCAATCCCTCAAGTTCTCCACTTTCTCTCTCCTAACTTCTTTTCATCTCCCAATCTCTCCCCTTTCCTCCCTCTCGCCCTCCACCATCCTTTCTCCCAAACTCTCAATTTTTATTTAGGCTCCCCACATTTTACATTGCTTTACCTTGCCTGTTATATCTACATATTTCAAAATTTTCATACTTTTTTCCGTACATTATACTTGATTTGAAATCTTTTATTTTTTTATTTTTTTTCTTGTGTGAAATCTACTCTTATATCATAAACGCTTGTACAAAAAAGAATATAAACTGTTTTTTTATGTTAAATGTGGAATAAATAAAACTTCAACTTCAACTTCAGCTTCAACTCACCATGTGAGGGTTGAGTGGTGCTGGTCCAACCGGTGGAGAGGTGCCGTACGGGCTGATGGGTGATGGATGACTGGCCGTGGAGCTGGCAAACGAGGCACCCCGGGTGGCTGGGGATGGGGGAGTCATGGCGGGGTATGCTGTCATATCAAGAAAAGAACAAAAACGTATGAAAAACGCATGAAAATGCCAGCACTGAATGAAGACCAGTGACGATCTGTTTCAGTTTGCTTTAGAATCCAAAGCCTTTAAAGAAAGATTACTACTGCCGTAGAATCATCATTGATTAGTGTCCATTTTTCTTCCCCCCTGTGGGGTTCAAAATGTCATTTCCCAGCCCACTGCACTACTTATAGCTACTTGCGCCCTCTATATAGCAAACAATGCCTTATCGGTGCCTGTTGGTCCCCCATGATCGCCTTTTTCTTGTGCTAATTGAGTGCTGATTCGATGAGATAACCACTTGTTTGTGACCTTCCAGAAAGGTCTAATCCCCCCTGGCCAAACTAGTGCAGACGGGCTTTAAGACTCTTCTCTGAGCCTTATGATCTTCAGCATCTGACTGGCTGAGGTCAGATGCACTAAATCTCATTTTGAAACAAATGCAAGTCTAACCAGGTAATATAGGCCCGGCTGGGTCTAAAGGCGAATAAGGTACGAGTGATGATATCGTCCTAGGTCTTAGACCTTGGGCCATCTCATTGAACCGTCTCTAGGCATCTACATACCAATCTTTAGTACAAATTCTTACCAGGTGAGATAGGCCTGGCTGGGTTAGGTGAGTAGGGGATGGGTGATGATATCGTCCTAGGTCTTAGGCCTCAAGCCATCTTAACAAACTGTCTCTAGTTATCTACCAATCTTTAGTACAAATTCTTACCAGGTGAGATAGGCCTGGCTGGGTTAGGTGAGTAGGGGATGGGTGATGATATCGTCCTAGGTCTTAGACCCTGAGCCATCTCGTTGAATTGCCTCTCATCGTCCATCTCTAGACTGGACTCGCTCTCTGACAGGTGTCTGCTCAGGGCCTCTCTCCTCTCCTGCTCCAGAAGGAGCTTCCGCTGGAGACGGACGTTCTCCTCCCGTACCTCCCTCTCGTCCTGCTGGATGTGGACAATCCTCTCTTGGTCTGGATTGAAAAAAAGAGGAGACAAAAATATTGTTGAGTGCTACAAACCGAAACCCTTGTATCTATCTAGACCTGCTAACCTCTGAAGTTCAACAAATGTATTCTTTAACCACAAAAGTTGTATTTCACTAACAAAAGATGTATTATAAAAAATAAACATGAACTGGTACGCGGTTCAATGCCTCTTACAGTTACTACATACAGGAAGAAATTTAATGGATCATTGGTTGAATATGCATGATTTCATCACGACTGTTCGATGAACATCCCCAAATTGCCGATGTGAGATGCTTGTAGGATACTTTACAGGACAGAATGGGCATTTTGCCATTGAAAATGGCACACATTTTATTGAGGAAAATCGTACTGTTGTATTTGCTTCAAAAAATCATACAAAATACGACTAAATCGTACTGGTTGGTAGGTCTGTCCATCCCTGGGCACCTACAAAGTAGTAATATTACCCTTGCTTTAGTCCAACTGCATTAAGGTGCTAAAATCATTCAAGGAATAAATTCCTACCAGGTACCCATTAAATACACATGGGTGGAGAGTGGCAAATGTATATACATTTCTTTAAAAAAAATAATAGTGCCTCCGCGGGAATCGATCCGCGGACCATGTGATCCACAGTCTGGTGACCTATCCACTAGACCAGGACAACTCTACCGCCTTTTGTCAGAACCAATGCAAATCATGAAATACACAAAATAATAATAGTATTGGATATTTATATAGCGCACATATCCACTGTGCATGGTGCCCAAGGCGCTCTAACTATTACCCTGGCTCTGCTAGGCAGCCAATTTCAGCGCTCACAGCATTCAAGGAATTCCTTCCTACCAGTACCAACACCTGGGTGGAGAGTGGCAAATGTAGATTAATACCTTGCGAAAGGACATTAGTGCTGTGGCGGGACTCGAACCGCGGACCCTGTGATCCACAGTCCAACAACTTATCTACTAGACCACAAAAACACAAAGACTCACGTTCCATCTGAGTGGAAAGAAGCTGGTTCTTGAGCTTGCGAACTTCATTCCTGAGCTGTTCCACGTAGCGGGAGAGCGTTTCTGTCGTCTCGCCATTTTTAATTTCACGTGGGGATGGTGGCGCTGAAACAGGTTCGTCCAACTTCTCCTGCAAATTTCTATTAGGGAAATAACAATGAAAAAAAAAAGATGATTTATTAGATTTTTTACAGGATTCATGCTGTGTAGATGAGTTGTAATCAGTAGATTTTAAGATATTTTTATCTCTACACTCTTACTATGCCACATAATTGTATATTATTTGTCAATGCTGAAATTCTGTTAAACAAGTTTCCATTCATCTCTCTCAAGTGTTCTGCCAAGGACAGGTCCACACACTTGAGTAATCTGTAGTTCTTTCTCCATCTCTTCCTCTCTATCTTTAGCCTTCTTCTTTATTATGTCATATGATTTGTCGTTTATCAAGTCTGACACCAACCCAATTCTTGGTCTGCCTCTTCCACATTTACTATCTAAATGTACAGGCCAGGGGGAAATTTTTTTTTTCTTTTTTTTTTTTGGGGGGGGGGGGGGAGCTACTTTTCAAGCTTGCTTGCACGACAATAACACTCTTTAATTTGTTTTGTATTGAACTCTATGCACATTTTTTTTTTTTTTTTTTTTTTTTTTTGGGGGGGGGGGGGGGGGGGGCTCTTTTATGACTTTCTGGGTCTCTTTTAGGCATTTCGGGGTCTACTTCGCCCCGAGCCCCCATGTATTTTATTCGCTGTATATGTATCTTCCCTTCCAAGATGTCCAGGAGCATGTTATCCCATGGATGTTTCTTTTATTTCTTTCTTCCTTTAATCATAGTGCCCTCTTTAATTGTTCACTTTCTATCCCAAACAAACTTCAGGAAACATTTCTGTACATGTACATTCTATAATCAAACAGACATCAAATCAACCAAAAAATTACTTTTTTTTTTACGAGGGCTCTTTTCAGATTTTCCCTTAAAAAAATAGCCCCCCTTAATTATTTTGCGGTGGCTATTTTGGAGCTCAGGGGGGCTTTTTTTTTTAAAGGTTGTATTTTTTTTAAACACTGTTTTACCTAATTAAATTCCAAGCAAAGGCAAATATAGATACAATTGTAGCGTACATACATGTATGTCATGTAGAGTATTGCAGACATTCAGATACCCACGATTTATTCACTTTGTGTTAAACGTGTGGCTTTATGATTTACATAATTATACATGTAACTAAAAAGGAGTGTTTTGTTTAACTGTTTAAATATTATCACTGACACGCAGGCTAGGATTTTTTTTTTTTTTATGGGGGCTACTTTTCCCCATTGCCTAAACAAAACTAAGGGGCTACTTTCTTAAAGTCATATTGTAAGCTGTAACAATAAGTTGTGTTTTTCCTTAGCCATCATAATACTAGCAACCAAATCGGTAGGTAATATGTTATTTAGTCGTTTTTTCTGTCCCAAATTAAATTGTTATCATGGACAATGCAATCCCATTAAAAAAAAAAGTAGACTAGAAAATCCTTTTAAAATTGTGTTATTTATAACCATTAAATGTGAGTAAATATTTTTACTGTTGTCCTACATACCGATGTATTTGTTATGCCGAAACATGCAAAATCATGGCCTTATTTTTTTTTTATAGACTCTAATTCTAAAGGCCAAGCCAAAGCTAGTTTCATTTCGTAGACAGAAATTGATGCCATCACTCATGACAATTGGGCCTGGCATCGATCGTATATAAATAATATAATTTAATTAAACAGTTGTAAGAAAAATTCTGAGGAGTAGGAACATCCTTTATATATTTATTTACGGTTTTTTTATAACAAAATTCAATTTCTGTCTACGAAACTTGCTTTATACCGATTTTACAGGAAAAAATCCGGCATTGATTTTGCACGTTTCGTTATAACAAATATATCAGTATGTGGGACAACAGTAAAAAATATACTCGCATTTAATGGTTTTAGCTTATAAATAACAAAATTTTAGACGGAATAACATTTTTTTTAATGGGATTGCATTGTCCATGATAAAAATTAGGGCCAGAAAAAAGACAAAATAAACATATTACGTACCAATTTGGTCGCTAGCAGTTCAGCTCTCGTCACTTGCAAATACTTATTTGCTTCATACTAGGAGCGTGCGGGCGCGCGTTGGAGCTGAGCTAGTACGTTTCTGTGTATTGTGAACATGTGCGAACTGCGTATGCATTCATGCTGTGCACGAAACTACTCTGTATTTCCATCGGGGCCGGTGGCCTGTCCGGCCGCCGGGAGCTTAGGCGCAGGCGGATACCGCTGTAGATCTAGCTACAGTAGGTACGACCGCCGATCCGCTGCAACTCACAAAACTTTTAAAATGTTGATGGAAGTTTCTAGTTTTGGAGTTCGTAGTTGGAACGGAGATTTCACTCAGACACATCAATAAATTGATTTATTAATTCCTAGGGAATATCAATTCATGGCGGGGGCGATTTTTCAAGATATATTGATTTTTTTTCGCCCTCGTCTTGGTTTTTACCGTGGCGATTTCAGAGGTTTAGGGGGCGAATCGCCCGTCGCCACCGTGTATTTTTTTCGTTGCATCAAATGGTCCAACACAGTGGTTAATCAGTGAATTCAAGTGAATTATTTTATGATATACATGTATACAGCTTGCTTAGCTCATCACCCAATGAATAATATCTTTATCTATTCTCTATTAAAGTCAGTTAGTCATTAAAGTTCAATTGTTTGTTCTTGTGACTTCAGTGACAAATAAACATGTAAACCAATGTAACCCACAAGGCCTACAAACCAACTGGGAGCATTTTATTATATGCAAGGCTGTACAGTTTCATATTTGTATACCGTCATGGGTCTATAACATTTTGAAATAAAAATACATGCAGATGGTTCCTTCACATGTCTGTACAACAAACAGATCAGTCAGTAAGCTACAAAAAGAAGAGCCTTAAGTTTGTTGCATGCAGCTACAAGAACCCATTATTATTATTATTATTATTAGCCATTTATTAAAAAAACATGAACTTAAAATGGTTTGACATGTACAGTACATTGTAGTTGCTGTGGCATTTTTTCTAAGTGATCCACTATTAAGTCATGTCTGAACTCTGATAACAGCTTTAACATGCGTTATGGCACCATCCAAATTGTCTGTCATCTTTTATTTATGATGACCTTACATAAATCTGTCATGGATCATAACTCTCCAGAAATATGGCCCTAACTAACCTGCAGGAATATGTACATAAAGATTTATGCTGGCAATTTTCTATACATAATCTCTTAGATAGACTTTGGAATAAGACACATCTGTGATGGTCATGTTTTCACATCACGCTATCTATAGATTACATGTGAATACAATATGTATAAAATAACCCTTAGTGTTGTTTTCTTGGTTGTTTTGTTGCCTTTTAATATCAGGGGGGGTGTTTCACAAAGATCCTAAGTCAAACTTAACTCTAAGTTGGACTTAAAAATTATGGAGAGCCATCTGTAGTCTTGAAATAAAATATATTCAAAAGCGAAAATTGAAGTATTTTAGACTTTTTATAAATTCCTCATCAAGAACATGAAATCTCCTTGATAATAGAACATTATGAATGATTTGAATCAACATTTGATGCCTTTAAATAACTTTTACAAAATATTTTCATAGATGCTAACGGCTTTCCATAAATGTTAAGTCCAACTGAGAAATAAGTTGAACTTAGGATCTTTGTGAAACACCCCACTGGGCTGATAAAGCTCCTTTCATACATGTAGGATGGGGGGGGGGGGGGGGGTAAGTTCACAGTCACAGACATGGGGGTGACACGACATTTGCTCCTGCGACAATTGCTCCGGGCTTTATTTCGTCTAAGATGTAGGGTTAGGGTTAGGGTTTCAATAGGGTTTTATGTTAGGTTTAGGGTTAGGTTTAGGGTAGGGTATAGTGTTGAATCCAGGGTTGAAGTTAGCCATTCGATTAGTGTATGAAATTTACAGCGGAGCAATTGTCGCCGGAGCAAATGTCATGGAATCGACATATCGTATCAAAACATTGGAAGCTAAATGCAACTGCATTGTGAAAGAGACCGTCTAAGAAGTTATCTAGTTAGCTACACTAGGTTGATCATGTGATAAGAAATGTTGTGTATTAAGAGCTTTTCCAATCGTTGAAATGATTGTAAACACAGACTCAATAATGTTGTAGAGCTCATAATGCAAACAATATACACACAGATATGGTTTAATGGGAATACAAAAGTGTTGGAAATCTCTACTTCAAAGTTCAAATACTTGAACATAAATCTTAGATATAATGGACTGAACGCAAATAATATTCAACCACTTCATCCTTTTCTTCCTAACGTATTATTTAAAATAACAAGCTGCATAGCAATTCAGAAACTAACTACTAACAATGTATTGACATTATTTATTTCACAAACAACGCCACAGGCTATAGTCAATCCAACAGAGCAAAAATTACCAAGAGAGGACCACAAACTACGCCCTCCCACATTGCCTGGCAAAAATCATCCAACGACGGTTACGACGATGGAAAACACCATAATTTTTTTTTCTTCAAATCAAAGATAGATAAGGGAGGTTTGTTCTAGGCATGTTACAAGAAATAGTGAAAGCACTTTACCTCTTCTCGGCTTCCAATTTGTCCATTCTCTTCCACAATCTGTTGACCAAGGCTTCTTGTTCTTGCTCTAGAGCATTCTCCAGGTCTATCTTCTCTCTCTTCAGCTGTAGTAGACAAATAGAATAGAGAGACACAGATAGAGAATAAGAGAGAGAGAGAGAGAGAGGGGGGGGGGAAGAGAAGGGGTGGGGTGGAGATGGAAATGATAATTAATCAGTTGGGAGGTTAAAGGTAATATTAGGGCATTATCTTGAATGAATAATTTTACCTGTCATGCAGCTAGCACACAAGAATGATTTCACATTTCTGAACAAAATGAAAGCGAACTTGAGCAAGATACAGGTTATATTTAAATCCAAAACAAGTTTCTTTAAAAACAATTTGTTTACTGGTACACAGGACTGCATGCAACACTGCATCAAAATTTGATATGATGTCTTAATATTTCAAGTCATTCGGAATACAAGAGCATTTCAGTAGCATCTCTTTTCATGCAACATTGCTAATGTTCTTCTATATATCAGAACGAAATAATGTTAGTTAGAAAGCTCACACAATATTTTGTGCATATCCACTAGAAGTCAATCTCCTCTTTAATGTCACACAATCTTATTTGGGCTGCTCACATGCCACAACACATCCAAATATGTTCTATGGCATTCTCAAGCAAGTCAACCCAAGCATGAACCTAGCTTGTATCTAGCTAGGAGGCTTGATTGCTTCCTGACTGACTGACTCGAGCTGCCAGACGTTCAAGAAAAGAAGGAAAATAACAATTAACTTTTACAATGCAGGGATGTGAACATAAATAGACCACAACATTGTCAGCTTCCTATATCGGTTATCATGTGCAGATCACTTGTTGTTTTCAAAAAATCTTTGAAAACAATGCGCAATGTGTTGGTCGAAATTAAGGACCAAATTTCATGCCATTGCCATAAACATTTTTATGTGTGTAGTCCCAGACTCTCATATCAGTACAGCGTCCGCCAGGAGGTCGTGGGTTCGAACCCAGGCCGCGTCATACCAAAAGACATTAAAAGACGGGAGTTGCTGCTACCTTATTTGGCGTTCAACAATAAGGGATAGAGCAACGTCGATATGGCGCTGCTCAGTGGCTGCCGGGCTCACGATCAATTGGGCAAAAAGAATTTCCATTTCAATTTCCAATTTTTATCCATTTCCGTTTAACTTAATAAAATTGGACTTTAAAATATTATTATTATTATTATTATTATTATTATTATTATTATTATTATCTGTGTGAGGGTCTTTTGCACTGTTTGTGATTTTAAGCCGCTTTCTTGTCATTTTGACGATACCAAAACTCATCTTAAATGTATACATGAATGACCTTTCCTAATTACTTCTAGACATTTTCTTCTTCTTCCAGTTCTGGTACAGTCCCTAGGGAACAGTACTTTCTTACTCATGTGCCGTGCTTTTGTTAAAATGAATTCCTTTAATTGAATGCATTCAATTCAATTTCAAACAGCTCAATCTTCACCTCCAAGATGTTCCAGCCTAGCTACAACGTGGTGTGAAAAGATGTAATACAATGTAATCCTATGATGAGTACTGAACTTTATCTTTAAATGCCTCTCAGCTTAAAGTGAACTTTGTTATGACAGGAGTGGAAATCCCACACCGAGAGTTGAAGAAGCGTACTTCAAAGGTAATACTGTATTCCTCAGCTGAAAGGTAACGTAAAGGTCACACCCTAGTTTGACAACTAGTTCATGTAAACTCAGGGCTGCCTTTACGCCAGAAAAAATGGTAGTCAACTTTTTGGAGATAATGTTGAGCACTGATGGTAATATTTCAATCTAGAATTTCAAATGAGAACATGTTCTCTGAAAGGTCATAATAATAAAGGAAATCACAATGATATTTTAGCTTTAGGGATTAGAAGTTTAGAACCATGCAAATATTCATGAAAATGCATAAAAGCTAAATTCTTTCTTCATATTTTATCTAAAAATGAAAAATCTCAGTGGACTGGAAGTACTAGCACTGCGAACACTTGCAAAGCACTGCATCGGTATGGACACGTGAGCTTGAAATTGGAACTACACAAACATGTGGCTAGATACATGTAGGTTGTTCAAACCTTGCCCTGGGGATAATCTTCATGCATTTCTAGGAATAGGCCTATTTGAAGTATGAAATTGTCTGGTTAGATAGCCACAAGGACATTAATTCATTCACATACTGTACATTAAACAACGAGCTAACCCATTTGTAGCTCTGAACAGATGCAATAACAAAACTCTCCAACATTTTCCAATTAATGAAAGATTTTTACACAGTTTGACCACAAGGGAAGAGCTAAAAACGGTACATGTAACAATCTCACTTATTAATTCCTCTATTTTTTACCTCTTCTAGTTTCCTTTGCTTTCCTCCTGTATCGTTCTCCAATCTTTCTATCTTCCTCATCAGTTTGTTGACCTGGTATTCCTGCTCCTGCTCTAGCGTTTGCTCCAACTGAAGTTTCTCATGTCTCAACTGGATTTGAAGAACAAAAGAAAGAAAAACTAATAGATTACAACGAAAACAAAAACAGTGAATAAAGATTAAAACTTTTTTTTTCTTCTAAAAGAAAGAATTATGATCATACAAATACAAGCATGTAGCAAACAGCTCCCTGTGGAAAGATTTCACTCTCTTCAGAAAAAAATGAGGTCACACTGCTCTGATTCGGAGCAAGCGAGGGCCTCAAGATATTTTTCATTACGAAATAAGTTCTTGAAGTACATATTGATCTCTAGAGGAGATTATACTTCCTCTTCCTTTGTGCATCTTCTTCTTGCCTCGATTGAGGCCAGGATGTGAGATCAAATCAACATGATATCAGGTGTTTTCCCACTCACTATTCCATTTCTTTCCATGTCAACTTGAGTAAACACATGGAAAGCTCTTTACAAACTTCATATTAACACCTTGAGGAATGTGAATAACACAATGAATGTGTCTCAAAAACAATGGTCAGGAAATGAACGATTCACATTTTCACACAAAGTTGATTTCTGTCAAACAATCATGCATGCATCTTATATCTTGTCTATATATTCTTTCCATGTCAACTTGAGTAAACACATGGAAAGCTCTTTACAAACTTCATATTAACACCTTGAGGAATGTGAATAACACGATGAATGTGTCTCAAAACAAGGGTCAGGAAATGAACGATTCACACAAAGTTGATTTCTGCCCAACAATCATATTATACAAATACATGCATCTCATATCTTGACTATAATATTCTATTTCTTTCTATGTCAACTTGAATAAACACGTGAAAAGCTCTCAACAAACTTCTCTAAAGCATATGAGAATGTGAATAAACATGATGAAGGTGTCGGAAACAATGGTCAGGAAATGAACGATTCGCAGTATATTGATTTCTACCAAACAATCATACAAATACATGCATCTTGTATTATGACTGCCTGTATACTATTCTACTTCATTCTATGTCAATTTGAGTAGACACGTGGAAAGCTCTCAACAAACTTCTCTAAAGCATAAAAGAATGTGAATAACATGATGAAGGTGTCAGAAAACAATGGTCAGGAAATAAAAGATTTGTACAATATTGATTTCTACAAAATAATCATGTACATGTAAATACATGCATCTTTAAATTCTTGACTCGACTATTCCGTAGTGCTATTTCCCCCCTTTTGGGCTCCCATGAGTATCTCACACCTATTCAGATCACGTCGTAAATGGAACAGCCTATTTTGACAATTACATGTACAACGCAAACCAAAAAAACCTTATTTTTCTCTATGCCCAGAATAATTCATGACGGTGAAACCCACCTCAAACATCCGACATAAATTGTAGCTTGCTACTTATTTCCCAAGCAATTTACTCGGATGCAAGAATATAACCATAAGATTACACTGTACAGTACAGTATGTGCACAGTGTCAACAGGAAATTAAAGACAGTATTTTTTTTCTCTTAACCCTAAAAAATATAAGACTTCATCACACCTTTCGTGGTTCACAAAGAATACAGATTTCCTGTTCAGCGGCAAATGTGAAGGAAAAGAGACCAAACTAATCTTCACAAATTGCAATATTCTTGCTCATGCCTTTATTCTGCCCTTATATGTAGGTGCTACATCCAAGACAGGTACATGTACATTGTACATGTAGCATGATGAATTAATCTCAATTAGATGGTCTGTTCGCACAGTCCAGACTTCTATTTCTTCACACAAGGTTTTTTAATTTCCTATTTTAAGAAATGTAGAAAGGGGCAACTTTGGAAATTGGCACTCTACATGTACCCTTTTTCAAGAACTCTCTCAGGGCATTCAAGAGCTAAACTGTATGTATATTACTTTTTTTATCTCATCTTTTTCATGTACAGGGTGTATGTATTTTCACTTCCATACATGTATTGCGGCACATCTGAGAGCCAGATGGGCATTAACAATGTACATGTACATGTATGTATTTTAATCCGTTGACTTCTGAATTCTCTCATTCCCACAGGCTTTTATACAGGAACCAACCTGTTCCAGTAGACAATGGGTTAAAACACAGTTAATGACCTTCTAGCTTTCAACGAATCATTCCGTTTTCTAAAAAGATCATATTAGAATGATTATCAAGCGTTAATGTTTCACTGCATGAAAGTATGAAATACATTCCTCGAGATGTTCACACAATGGACATTCATCCATAAAACAACCTGCAGTAATACGTTTCAAAGTACACCATTTTCATAAGTATGAACAGTAACCCCGGGTGTCTCAGTTTCTTTTGAGATTTTCCAGTCTACAGGAAAACGACCAAAATATTGATTAAAATCTAGCTTTTTAAAGGGTACATGTATGTGTAGATGAAGCCTGATTATGGGGACATTTTGTGTACATGTAGGAATGAGGGGATGATGAGGTTTTGAATATGATGTATTCACAATATTTTAGAGAAAATATACATAGCCTGACACAGGTATTCATAAGCCAAAACTGAGTATGGACGATCCATAACTATAATGTGGAAGAGGCATATGGCCTATATACAAAATGTAGGTCAACGAACAACAACAGAAAACACGACATTATTAAATTAAACACCATTCCCTGTATAAATTATCTTCATGTATCCTAATGTATGACCTTAAATGTACAAAATGGTACATCAATATAAACAATTCTGGATTAGATATCCCAGCCCTAAATACAAAATAATATGTTTGCTTGTGAATCTAGAACATGTCCTCTGCTTAGAACCAGCGGGAGTAAGCATTTTATCCATCATGTATCATTGTCCAATCATACTACATGTACATGTATGTACATACATGTATATCATTGCACAATGTCCTGTCAATGTTCATACATTGTGGTCTTTACAATCTATCTATTCTCCATCTTTGTAATTGGAAAATCAACCTCCATCGTGTACCGTCACCACGAAGACAATTGGACCCGCTGAGGCAAATGAACTACGACACGATCCTCTCATTACTGCCTGCAGGTCATCTGTCTTCGGGGAAGACCTTTTCAATAGATATTACACATTGGATTGTTGGGCAAAGGCTTTCCTTCATGTACAATGATCATTGCTTGTGAATCTAGAACATATCGTCCGCTTGGAGCTAGAAGGCCTGTCTTCATCAGCTCGAGTTGGCCGAATAGCCCGCTATTTCTGATTCGGGAAATTAGCCCGAAGGTACGATCGCGTCATCATCAGCTTGCTATAAATAGCCAAATAGCCTGCTATTTCGTGATCGGGCTAATTTCCCAAATCAGAAATAGCGGGCTGATGAAGACGGGCCTAGAGGGATATTCTCGCACAGTGTTACATGTAAGGCCCTTTCAGCTCCAAATGGACAATATTCCCTTGGGGTGATGATAACGTTTGAAGCAGAACATGCCCTGTGTTTGTTTCTAGCTCTGTTTGCATGCTGTGGGGATTTTTGCTGATTCCATCAGTACTGTACTGAATAGACAAACATTGTACAAGTTTGCCACTTCAATGTAGGAATATTTTTTAACCAAATGTAATTTCAACTAGAATTTGAAAAGTCATTCATTCTTTTTTTCTGGATATCTATTGGCATGAAGCTCAGCACACCTTCAGGCTTCCTTAGCAAATAGTAATTTACTACATATTTATATACAAAAAATAATAGCGGTACATCTCTGCCTAAGCAATATACTTGCAATGAGTGCATATTTTCTCCTAAATTATTAACAAATGGCCCAATTTCATCAGGTCAAAATTTTCTTTCAATAGGGACTACAAGATGCCATGGACATGGGGCCCGCATGAACTTTGTTGAACTAAGGGCCAGGTATACCGGCAAGCAGCTGATATTATCAAATGCTTTAAGACAATCAAAATCATTCCAAGTGAGTTCAAGCGAAGTGCAACCGTTTCACATCTCCATCTGGTTTTTACAGTCTACATACATGTACATGTACACTACTTGTAGCCTGGCTTTCAGGTGAACAGTTTTTTTAATTTCTCAATGTAGCCAGGGTTTAGACCATGGCTTAAAGACCGTCAATACTACTGGGCCAGAAGGGATAAGACCACACAGCGAGGTCACCGACAGGTGGCTATCTCATTAACTCAGCTCTCAACTAACATAAGAAAAAGAGGATCATGGGGGACCAACAGGCACCGATTTGGGAAGCAAGAGAGGGAGCAAGTAGCTACAAGTAGGACAGTGCATTGGGCTTTAATACTCACAACAGGCACCCAGGGCACATGGGCACAAACATTTGAACATCAGAGTTCCATAATTTCACGCTCACGCATACTGACCTAAATATATCCCATCCAGACTTCCTGCAGAAAAATATTCAGTATGAATACCACAAACTATGAGGCCCATTTCATAAAACTTGTGATCTATAACAAATGCTAAATTTCTATGACAAATTTGCTCTCAGCCAGTCACATGCCATGATTTCAGTAGCTTATAACAGTACATGTAGCTTGTAACTTGTTATTGATATCAATTTTTATGAAATAGGGTCCAGACTTGGTCAAATGCATCATGAAAAATACTTCTTTTGCCTAGGAGACAGGCTAAGTAACACCTAGCATTACGTGATGACATTGTGATGTCTTCCAAAGACACATTAAACACCACCATCGTTACATGGAGTTAATTAACAATTAACCAGGAAAAGGATTCCCACCTGGAGTCTACCATCTGCTCAAGCAATCAGGGTCTAGACTAAACAGTTTGCTGGAATCTTATTTTGATACCAGGACAACATATTCAGAATTTCAGATTATTGAGGATCAAAATAAAATTCTTCTTCCAATCTCCTTTGACGACATAAAACAGGAACAGACAAGGAGGGGGCGCCATAATTCCCTATAATTGTAAAGGACCTATCTGGAAGAGGCCCAGATCGAGCTACATGTTCAATGTATGAATGAAGGTTAACATGTACAGGCCTACATGTACAATGTATAAACAGAAACAGTGGCCTTTATGCATCCCTAAAATCTTTCCTCTTTGGACCATTTTTATATTTTGAACTAAAAAATGTGGCCCTCAAAAAAAAGGGAAATACGTTTGCTGAAAAGATAAATAATTAAAACATACAGGAAGGGCAAATTCATTTTCTGTAGATCCAGATATAGAAGCTTGTCGTGTATTGAATTCCCCCTCGCTGTGCCCCAAGTACATAAAAAATGATAGCTCTTTAATATCCAGCTGATGGATTCTTGGTGGATGCAACTGATGATGTGAGGAACACCGGTCACCATCGCCTCCTCGCTGCCCCCACCCATCCCACCACCCCCTTGGCAGCATTCTCAACATTTCATGGGCTTAGCTCAGAAACTGCAAGTCAGATCGTCTGTTTAGAGCCAGAAGGAACTTAACTCTGTGTGACATGTTCTGAGTTTAATAATGCCCTTTCGCCCCTACATAGATCGTATGGTACGAGTATGACAAAATTCTTCAATCATAACTACAGTACCTCAAATAAATGGGAGTCATCATTTTTGGTATGCAAACATTTGATGTTTACACACCACCATAAAAATTGTAGGCACCTACGTTATTGGCAATAAAATCATTAAAATTATTCCCTGCGATCAAAAACGAGCACAATGTGCAATCAGGTGTTTCATGTTGATCCGTGTAATAAGAGTGGACTGTTGGCTTGCATTCAAGTGTATCTCTGTTCAATGTCAAAGAACAAGCCTTGTGGCAAATCACCTACTATTTCCCTAGTGGGCAAAGTCACCTAGGAAATCCATGATTATGCCCTCTGCTCTTCATGTCTAACCCGTAACCCGTCTAACATGTACAAATATCTCATGTGACATCCATTATACTTTTGAACTTGATTAATTTTATCATTCAACACAACAAAATACCATTTCAGATTTCAATTTCTGTTTCATCAAGATAAGAGAGATCTGGGATAAGTTTGGAGTGTTTACACCGAAATAACCAGGATTCATAGACTTGCAACGTCACCAAGGGCGGATGGGTGGGGTGTCTGGGGTGGGGTGTCTGGGGGGGGGGGGGTGGACTAATGCCATTTTGCAGGTTTAAATACATGCACTGACAAATCATCCTTTCTTTAAAAAATATTAATTGTGTTTCCCTTTTAATAAAAAAATATACATTGCAGACAAGAATGTACTGTACCAAATACATGCAAGCAACTACACTGTACACATGTAGTCTGTACGTATCAGAAAAGGTGTGCACTCTATACATGTACATATCTGATCTCTAGATATTAAACAAACCTGTTATTCCAATTAAGCAGTGTATTGTTTCAATCCAGGGTCGGAATATTGGCGGCGTGTTCAGCCAACAATACATGCGGTAACATCTGCAGACGCTGTCAACTGCCCTCATTATCTGACAATTACATGTACAGGCATATGAAACCCCACAGGTAATCGGTTATTGGCCTCCAACACAACCAGCAGCCTTTTCACACACAGCTAAAATTCTATAAACATGATTAGTTTAAATCAGCTGTACATACGACATCATTCACACACAGAAATTTTGGTGCGATCGTTAATCGTTTCGTGATTAACTACTGCTCTTAAAATGCGCAGTAGTGCCATTGCGCATTGAAGGTCAGGTCACGTTTAAACACGAAAAACCTTTCACACACAAAATGTCAAGCTCTCTAGATACGAACTTCGTATCTGCAGCCTGCTTTGAGGGACGTATGAATCGCGACTTCGTATCTATCCGAACATTGATCATCGATGTTCACACAGGGAAAATTTTCTTTAAAGGTGTTTAAAACTGTTGAGTTAAACATGTTTACCGTATACTAATCATCTCTAGATTAAGCCTGAGTCAACCCGTTTAACCGACGGTTATCCGACCGCATTCATCAAAACCGTTTGGCATTTCCTGCTCCGTTTAACCGTTATTTGCATAAATTTTGGAATGTGGTAATAGCTGATGATAAAGATAATCAAAGAAACCGCAGTGTAATGTTACACCCTGTCCGCTGCCGCCAGCTTTCTGGCAGCAGTAATCTCCATGAATGAATTTGTAAACAATAAAAAACTAGATGGAACTTCGACTGCGCGCAGTCGAAATGATGCCTCCGTCATAGAGCAATTTTACAAACCAAAACAGAAGAAATTGTTCAAATTCAAGTTCAATTGTAATCCATTAACAGGTTCTCAGAATATCGTGATTACAAGCAATTTCTCATATACATATATGACCCTTTGATCTTTGACCACATGACCCTAACATCTACTCAGTTCATTGGCTCTGCAAGATGTCCCGAGTTAAATAGTAATCCATCTGTCAGTTCTAATGAGAATGGTTCACAAGCTATTTTTGCATACATAATGAGCCCATGACCTTTGACCTTTGACCTCATGACCCAAGAATCTACTCAGTTCATTGGCTCTGCAAGATACATACATGATCTAAGTTTGGGAGGAATCCATCAATCTGTTCTAATGATAATGCGATCACAAGCTATTTTTGCATGCATAATGAGCTGCATGACCTTTGACCTTGACCTCATGACCCCAAAATTTAATCAGTTCATCGGCTCTGCAAGTAACATACATGACCTAAGTTTGGCAGGAATCCATCAATCGGTTCTTGAGATAACGCGATCACGAGCTGTTTCAGCATACATAATGAGCCCTGTGACCTTTGACCTTTGACCTTGTGACCCCCAAATCTAATCAGTTCATCGTCTCTGCAAGATACATACATGACCTAAGTTTGGCAGGAATCCATCAATCGGTTCTTTAGATAACGCGATCACGAGCTGTTTTTGCATACATAATGAGCCCTGTGACCTTTGACCTTTGACCTCGTGACCCCAAAATCTAATCAGTTCATCGGCTCTGCAAGATACATACATGACCAAAGTTTGGCAGGAATCCATCAATTGGTTCTTCAGATAACGCGATCACGAGAACGGGACGTACGGACGTACGTACGGACGTACGTACGGACGTACGTACGGACGGACGGACGGACGGACGGACAACCCGAAAACATAATGCCTCCGGCTACTTCGTAACGGAGGCATAAAAACATGCCCTCTTCCCTATTTTCTCACCCTCTCTATTCCCTTCTCTCTGCAATGTGTTCATGTACCTTTTCTTATTACTGCACTCTCAGACAAGCAAAGTTCTAAATGTTTACACATTCGATGGTCAGTTCCTCACACATCCCTTCTCCCGGAGTCTCTCTCTCTCTCTCTCTCAATATTAATATCAATCCCTTGCCGACTCGCCCCCCTAAAATAATGTTCATATATAAATAAAATACAAAAATAATGATAACAATAATAATTGAAGTTTTAGAAATATCAATCAACAAAGTCTTGGACGTTGTGAGTAATTTAAGTTTTTGATCACACACAGCCACCCTTTTTTCTTACTTCTTCACTCTCTCATGTCCGTGCCTGGTCCATGCAGCTCTCTTTCACACACACACACACGTACACACAAACCTCAAACATCGGCGCCCAATACACTGTACATGTACATACACACAGATGGAGAGCACATATGGCTTCTTGACTCCCACTGAACTGTGAAAGCACGTGCGGTCACCAACCTGTAATTTATGCTGGTATCAAACTCCACCCACATAGCTAGAGAACCTTCCTGATTGGTCACTAACTTGGATCAGCTCATTGCAGGGTGTGTCTTAGGTGTGTGTGATACATAATTTCATATGGCAATGATACATGTAGCAGGGACATGCTAGACATGTCCCTGCATGAAGGGAGCTCTCTCCCTGACCACATGCAAACATTGCATTGCAAAGGCATATATAAACACGTCACAGATCAAGCTATCTTCACAGCGTAACTTTGCAAGGTTAATCATGATATCAGATTCAGATGAGGAATAATAAGACATTTTTTAAGTTGTTTATTACTGGTCTCTGTTTATCAGGATGACCCAATTTGTGCCATAGTCCGGCTCGGAATGCTCAGCCCGACAGTCTGAAGACCAAAAGGCGTTCCGAGCTACATCGCTATTACAAATACTGTATTTTCACTTTTTCAGATTATTATTTAACGGTTAAACGAAACCGCCCGTATACTTTTAACGGTTATCCGTTTAGCACAAAAACCGTAATGACTCAGGCTTACTCTAGATACGATGAATTTTTGCTGTGTGTGAAAAGGCTGCAGTTAAAGCAAATAGAATGTACACTGTACATGTACATATGTATGTGCAAATAACACAGGTACAGTATATTGTGCTTATGGCATTCATATGTATGTACTGTAGGCCACATGAACATGTTCATATATTAAAAAGTACTTTTAAGCCTTTAACCCTTTATTATTAAAGGTACATTAGTCTTCCTCCACCCAGGCGTTAAATGTGTATCAAAGAATGTGGTTGGATTCGCATGTGTGAGCAAGTAAAAATGTCACCTGGCCAGAATACTCCCCAGGGAGCAGAGCATGTGCACTATCATGCACGAATTAGCAATTGAATCCAATGACCGGGGTAATAATAATTACAATGTAAAGCGCTTAGAAACGTGGTATTAAAGAGCTACACAAATGGGACTATTGTCTTTCACTTATCATGATTTCCCGGTGGGGTCACTCAATGTGACTTCCGGACCGCATGACCGTTACCAAAATCGCGGAAAAAGGGGTCAATTTCAAGCAATGTCCGCGGACAAAATATTCCTCGAAATAAAGAAAATAGGGGTGCACAGGTGTCCTCGAAATTGATAAATAGGGGTCAGGAAAAAAAAAAAAAAAACCGGGAATGGAAAAGAAAAAACCAGGAAGAAAAATTCTCGGAGCCGAGTCTTGTCCTTGAAATATGGTAAAATAGGGGTAAATTTGCGAAAGTGTCCTTACAATCTTATAAATAGGGGTATTCCAAAGTACGATTTTGTCCTTGTTTTGACGTAAAAAAGGGGGTTAAATTTCACGAAATGTCCTTGAAATTGACCGCAAAAGGGGGTTAAATGCATTTGTGGTAACGGTCATGCGGTCCGGATGTCACATTGAGTGACCCCACCGGGCATGATTTATCAGAATAATAAACTAAATGTTGTAAGGAGCAAAATTGTTCATGCTCTTTGGCAATATTGGTTTGGAAAGTTAAATCATATGCTCGTTTGAGATAAGTAACAAAGCCGTGGCTCAGGAAATATTAAAACAGGATCAAGATAATTGCCTCAAACAAATGTCAAGGGAGGTTGTATGCATGGTCCAAAGGTTAAGAGGCAAGTGCCCAGACATGCTAAGGACAGGCAGTCGCCATGTGTTCCTAAAAGTATACATGTAATGTTACATGTAACTTGCAATTTAAAGTGTGCTAATCACCCAAAGACATTTGTTCTGTATTTTAATAGTTTGTGTAGTTTCATGTTATTCTCAATTTTCTTCATACTGTAAACATGAGCCCTTAGAATATGAAAATGATCATATTGGCAATTTCACAACACCTTATTCTCATAACAGTATGGTGGATTCTTAATGACTTGGGTAGCAATGTGGATAGTGTATGTGGTTTTATGCTCTTTTGCTTTGTTTTGTTATTTACATACCGGTAGACATGTACATATAGAATTTGGCATGCACAGACTGAACTGGCAGGAGTCTTTGCATTTATGTACACCTTAACAGGAGCCTACCACATATTGGATCGTCCAATGGAAAACACACTGTGCATGTAATCACAAGGCCTGTCCTCATCAGCTCGAGATTGCAAAATATCCTGCTATTTCTGACTTGGGAAATAATCCCGAAGTTACATCGCGTCTTCAAGTTCATCAGCTCGAGACTTGACCTCGAGACTTGAAACTCGAGCTCGAGAAATTAGCTCGAGATATTTTGCTCAGCGTTCTTGCATAGTGCGTGTCTTCGGGCTGGTGAAGTCGCACCGGACAAATAGCGGGATATTTTGCTAACTAGCCCAGAATATCTTGGGATGATTATCTCGACCAAATATCCCGCTAATTGCAACTTCAGGCTGATGAAGATGCAAAATAACTGGATAATTTGTCATCGGGATATTTGGCAATCTCGAGCTAATGAGGACGGGCCTACAGATACATGTACATTGTATCTTTAGAAGGTCAACCTAGCCCTTGCAAGCATTCTTCATGTCAGGCAGGCTCATGGATGAGCAAGCATGCTAGGGACAGATTATTTACAGGTGTCTTCATCGAATGGCTGTAACACTACAATGTACATGTACATGTACATTGTAGATGTGTTGACATGACCAGTCCGCATGCCCACAGCTACATACATGTACTACAAGCCCACATGTACAGTACATGTACATCTTATAAAGGTGATAACTACCCGGCCGAAGCGCATTGTCACTTTGCTGATTTTGCAAATATATTTTATTTTATTAAAACAGTGACAGTGATGAGAAATAACACTCTGGTCTCTGGAAGCTGTACAGCTCTGGTAATCTTAAACAGAGCTGTGGTACTAGCAGAAAAATAAATAAACAGAGATACATATACGCAGAACACAATAAAATTACTACCAGTATAAGAAAATATAATTATTTTGTTATCTAAAAACAACTTAGGGACAATGAACAATCATTGATGGATAGACCTACACACATGTTCAGTGTATACATACCTACAATGACAATGTACATGTTTTTAAAGAGTTAAATATAACTGTTTTTCTACTCGAAAGGGTTTATTTTATTCCCTACATCATAATAAGGTTTCAATTTTAATGTTAACAATAATAAACCAGATTAGAATACGGTACATACTGTAGCAAGGCTCAATCTACACATATTTTGAGGTTGACTATCCCAATGCGTTTCTAACCATTCAGCATATTCTCCATTTCTCTACTACTGAAGTTATCAATCCAAAGTCTGGATTCATTATTACTCCCTTTCAAACACTTGAAACCCAATGCAATACATGCATCTAAATTTAGGTTTTCTGCACAATGCCTTCATTCATAAATAGAAACTACTCAAATGGTGATAGCGCTAATGATGTTTTGATAGGGTGTGGTCAGAGTCTTAACACTGCAATTCACATATGACCATTACTCATCCCAAGATGAGTCATCAAATGCCAGTACAATGAGTAAAGGGTATTTCCCTTTCCTTGAAATTGCAGTGTGTGATCTGGTCATATGTTTACTTACAGGGTGTACAGGTGTACATCAAGCTTACATCATTTGAAATCTGGGTTCTAACTTCTACACAAATCTGCTACCAATACAGGGTTTCACCTCCACAGTTATTATTTTCTCTTTTTTTCAAAGGGGGGGGGGGGGGGGGGTCCAGATTCTGAATTTCATAGGAATTGTGCCCCTGAGGCCCCTGTTTAAATGTCAAAACTCTTTGGTCTGGAGATCAAATCTTGGAGACTATTACTATTGTTAAAGTCTGCATGTATACTAGTGTAAAATCATGCAAATGCTTCTTCAGGCTTGTTCATTATGAGATTGCTTTAATATAAACATGGGTAGGCCCTACCTTCACATGCTCTACGAGTCTACGTACATGTACATGTAGATCTGCCTTTGAAGAATTTTCTTTAAAATCAACTAAATTTGTCAACAATATTTTAGCTTCAAATTCATAAGCAAGACTAGCACTTCACACTGACATGTACATGTACATATATACATCTCTGGGGATCTCAGTCAATAAAATCTTTTAGAAGAAAGAGAGAGAGAGAGAGAGAGAGAGAGAGAGAGAGAGAGAGAGAGAGAGAATACATAATTAATTTGCCCCCAGGAGTGCTCACTTATTTGCTCATTTATTTGTTCACTAATGCAATAAGAGCTCCGGTAAAAGAACAAGAAATATTGCTATGTCACAGTCAAGGTGTGTGTTGAAATGCAGTGCCCATATTGTCTAGTTGATAGTGCAATTAAAATATCCATTACAATTTAGTGACAGCATTTTCATAATAAATTGCTGTTCTGGTAGCAATGCAGCTCCATGATTAAAACATTGAAAGCCAACCAAACATTTATCATTGGGTGTGGTCCATATACATTACATCTAAAAAATCAAAGGGAAATACATGCACAAGTCATACATGTACAAGTAATAAAGGAAAGTGACAATATGTGCATGACTTAATAAATGAAAGTCACATAAGGCGTGTCTTCACTATCTCGAGATTGCCAAATATCCAGCTATTTGAACTATCCCAATCGCAAACTATTAAACTATTAATTCTCTCCTTTTGTCCAGCTAATTGCGTCTTCATTAGACCGAAGTAGCAAATTAGCTGGATAGTTGGTCGGGATAATAACCCAAGATATCTCGGTCTAGTTTGCAAAATATCCCACTATTTCCGAACTAGCGGGATAGTTTGCGACCGTCTTCATTTAATAGACCGAAGTACGGAGTCAAACATCCCGATCCCATCATGCACAACAATTTCCTGTTTTCCGTGTTTACTAGTTGTACCAGAGTGCTGAGCGGTATGCGTCTTATTTTTTCGTACTACGGCGAGCCCAGATTGAGCTCGCAAGGGAAACCTGCCCATGCGCAATCGCGAAGGAAACCAGCGCTTGCGCACGTGGAATCCGGTAGGATGGTCAATAGGGTGATAGTAATTATTCAAATCAATCTGTCATCAACTCATCGTTAGCTCAATCGGTAAGGACAGCGTGTTACTAATAGAACCTTGGAGTTGCTGTGAGTGTTCAAATCACAGTTTATTTAGTTTTTTTACCTTTATAAATAGTGAGGCAAAGCAATAAATAATCAAGTTTAATTGTTTGTGACCTCTTTGCAAGCTTAAGTAGCTTGTTATGTATGAAAATGAGTTCATACTGGAATCTGGGCTCGCCGTGGTACGAAAAAATAAGACGCGAGCGGTATAGATCGCATGTGCGCGCTAGTACAGTACAACTAGTTAACACGGAAAACCGGAAATCGTTGTGCATGATGGGATCGGGATATATGACTCCGTACTTTGGTCTAATGAAGACGGTCAAAAAACTATCCCCCTAGTTCGGAAATAGTGGGATATTTTGCAAACTAGACCGAGATATCTTGGGATATTATCCCGAGCAACTATCCAGCTATTTGCTACTTCGGTCTAATGAAGACGCAAATTAGCTGGATAGTTTGCGATCGGGATAGATCAAATAGCTGGAATTTGGCAATCTTGAGATAGTGAAGACGGGCCTATACTGTACCCTGTACTGTACAATTGTTTCTAATTACAACAAGTCTAGACAAGATCTTACAAGGATTAAATTTATATTCATTTTTAGTAATGAGTAGTGACCAAGGAAATAGTACTTGAATGCAAGTCATCTTCAAATTGCCATCTAGATAAACATCTCTGGCTTAATTTGTTTTCTTATGGGGGAGGGGGAGGGGGATCTGCCAATTGGTTTTACAGAATAATTGTATATTACCAATCTACTTGCTAAAGCCAAGAAAAATAAATTGTTAAGTAGTCAATCCCACATGACATGGTAAAGTGCCTAACAAAGAAATAAAACAAGAGTAAAACACCCCACTACACTAAAACACTAATCGAAGTGCACTTCACACTTCTGTATATTGCATCAGTATGCTTTAATAGGGACCTTTGATGAGTACAGGTACTTTATTTTTTTCTCCTCCAGTTGACCTTCATCTGCACATTTTGCCTTGGTATTTTTCTCCTTCTTTTTCAGCAGTTCATCACATCAAGTACATGTTTGAACAGGCTTTGAGTCTCTTATCTTGGCTCCTTTTCTGTGCATGTACTGTACATATACAAGTACATACTGTAGCTTAGTACTTCACAATTCACAGAATACATGTACTTTTATATTTTCTGTTCATTCATTGAAAATATGTCCATAACAAAGGGGAGTACTACTCCATGCACATGCGTAAATTGTGTACGCTGCAACTTTTTGCTTAAATATCCCCCAAAATATTGCTTGGATTGCGCATTTGGCTATTTGGCCATTTCAAAAGCGGCCAACAAAATACCACTATACAAAGAACACATATTTCTGAGAGATGCATACTTTGCCATATTCACTCATGAGGTTGTGAAAAACACATGTAAAATTATTTTGTTGGCTTGTGTGTACCATACAGGTATAAACATTTGGCTAAATGTTCTCCAGAGGTCAAAATTAGAAATGGCATTTATGCTTGAGTGGCAAAAATGCAGGAAATCTGTATAATCCTAGCTTTGCACAGATTAAATTTAAGTGGACTACAGTTTGGATGTAATCCCTTGCTTATCTTACCTGTGTTAGTTTCCTTGACAAATCATTGGTGAGATACTCCTCTTCCTGCTCATAATTAACAGCAAGTTTCTCTTTCTCTTTCTTCAGTGAGTGGATCTTTTTCATCAACGTGTTGCTAATGTATTCCTCCTCTTGCTCTGCTTGTGCTTGCTAAGAAGAGAAAAAAAGGAAATGGAACTTGAGTAACAACAATTATAATGACAACAAAAACAACAGCAACAACAACATCAACAATAATAATGAGTTTCTGATATATTGCATAATACCGTATTTGCCGGCGATAAGGCCGCACCGCCGCATAGGCCGCACCCCAACTTTGACATTTCAAAGAGGGGGAAAAGAAAAAAAACAGAAGAAAAAAAAAACGGACAAAACAAAATAATCATAATTTTCTCGAAAACACTAATTTTTTTTTAAAAACTGATACCAAATTCATCAATATTCTTAAAATTTACCGGAAGTTTAGCTAAAAAAGTGATAGCAGGCAGATTTGGTGTCCGATATATACCCCTACCACAATGTACGGTGTAATGCGAAACTGCATAGAAATGGAAAACAAAATGGCGACTTCAGATGGATGTTCGCGGCAGCTCCGTTAAACGGTCCCTTCCTTTATTTTTGCAATGCATTGGCACGAACTTAGATCAAGATCTATCGGCAAATGTTGTGTTAGGACGTTTATTTTCGTCTTCATGTCAACAATGCAAGGTAAAATTGTCGGTAAGATGTGTGGAAATGTCCTGTACCACATTGGTATAGTTATTTTACCGTTCCTAGTCCCATATGTGCATATTCGTGTTGGTTTTGACTTTCGTTTTTTTTTTTTTTTTTTACTCTTTCGCCGTAAAGGCTGCACCCCGACTTTTTGATATTTTCTTTTCCAAAAAAACTGCGGCATTTACGCCGGCAAATACGGTAGTTAATACTTAACCCTTTCAGAACTGGGGTAATTGTGGGGGGGGGGGGGAGCTAAATTGGTTTGTTTGGTCACATATTGTTCTTCAATTTGGCAAAAATAATATATTTATTTTTTGCTTCATTATTTAAATAAAATGAAATCTCTCTAAAAACATAAAATGTACATGGGAGAGAAAAAAAATGAAACATTTTGATTTAAAAAACAATGATTTTGAATGATTTTTCCTTTTTTAAATTCCTAGCATTCAAAATTTCAAATGCAATATACTGTACATGTCCATGTACACTGTAGTAATGATACAAAACTGGATGCAGTGTGTGCAGAACTTTTGTCATTTTCTACTCATGTATATTTTTGACGGCAAAACCACAAAATGTTCAATGTACATGTACTGTATTTACGAAATACTGTATTGCATAGCTTTGATTTCTGTTTTTTAAAAGTGTAAAACAAAACATTGATAATGAAAATGGGCAGATTCACAACTAATGGCTCTCGGCATCAAAGTGTACGTGTGGGAGACTTTCAGAAGAAGCTGTTGATAAGTTCTTTTGTCAAAAGAACACTAATGGGGAATGAAGCAAAAATTAAGGAAAGGTACAAGTACAATACAAGAACATGTATTGTACATGTAAAAATGTTAATGTGTGTTTGTTTGATGACCCCCCCCCCCCCCCCCCCTAAAATTGTGGTAATGGGTGACCCAAAAAGCTGACCTTACCCCCCCCCCCCAACGCAATCGGCCAAATTTTCAAATTTTTGGGACAAAAAAAAGAAAAGAATATGTCCTCTCCCCCCCCCCCCCCCCCCCCCCCCCCCCCCCCCCCCCCCCCCCCCGCTTATTTAGCAGCCAGCTGAGTCGTTACAAAATTTTCGGCATGATCTTCAAATTTTAAAACCCCCCCTCGAAAAAATCATGCATACGCGCCTGCATGTAATAGAAAGACAAAAGGGTAAAACAAATTATCATGACATCATACTGTATGAAATTCAAAACTGGCATCAGCCTTCAGGCTTTAAGTTTTATAGGCTCAAGTAACAAGGTTTAGAAAAATAGGAAAATATGGTATGAATTTTTAATGATAAAGATAAAGTTTGGAGGAAATCAGGCAAGTCATATTATCAGTCTATGGTACATACATCATTAGGGAAAATACAAGTCAAAAAGGACAAAGAAAATGAGTCTATTCTTGCTAAAAATGTAGAAACAAAAAGCATAGATAAACGTACGATTCATATAAAAGAATAATTGCCATGATTAGTGCCACAAACCCCCGGGGGGGTACTCAGATTATAGTCGGACGGGGGTGTGCGGCTGAGACCTCCGAACCCATACCCACATCCAAGGGTCCTTTTGCTGAAATAGGTACCCATGTCTAAGGATTTTTTGTGAAAAATGGACCCATGTCTAAGGATTTCAAACTTCAAATATTACATTTTTTAAGCTGTAATAATAGTACACTCCAGGGCAGGTCCAAGCTATTGTCCCCTCTGGGGGTCAAATTTCATCTTTATATAAATTTAACAAACTATACCTCATTTTAAAGCTGAAACTATGAATTTTATGAATCTGATAAAAAATTGAAAAAATTATCAAAATACAAAGAGTGCCAAGGTGACGAACTTTGATTTGTATTAATTAGCGTGACGTACGGGACATTACATTTTTATTTTTGTATCTCGTTTGAATTTTTTGTTTAAAATTAAATATCTCAGGAATTGTAGACCATCATGCAAGAAAATAGGAAAAAAATATAAAAACTTTCAAAATTAATTAATTATGCAAATGAGGTAGGTTCCAAAGTGTGATGTCCCGTACGTCACAATTTGATCATAATTTGTTTAATTTTAATTATGAAAATATTTTTTTTTTTTTAAGATATTCTAGGAAGTTCTAATTTAGATGAATACCTAACAAAAAATAGGTTTAACAAAAATTACAAAAATTCTGTGTTGATTACATAATCAAATTAAGAAATGTGACGTACGGGACAAGTGTGTGACGTACGGGACAACCCCATATAAAACCAATGCAAGATGTGAAAAAGGAAATGACCAAAAGGAGAATATATACTGTGTTAGGAAACTTGTTGTATACAGGGATATATGAACATTCCAACTGGGTCCCTTCTAGGAATTTACTTGTTTGTACTGAATTTGATGTAATTAGTCTTCAAGCCAGACCTCTGGTATTATCAACTTTGGTATTTTGCCAGTTGATGTCCCCAACATGGGCAGGATGCTAAATATGTAAATCATAATAGTGTACTAGTTCCTGGAATGAGTCTAATGAAATTATATGGTAGTAGATGCACCAGAAGCTGGCTTTTACAACTCAAAGATGCTGCAGGTAAGAATCTTAGCACATGTATGCTATCAAGCTCTCCATGTGAGGTCTTTTTGATATTCTATTTAAATGTCATATATGATGGTAAAGGATTACAGCATACATGGAGCCAGCTTGGGAATTTTGATCTCCTAAAAACTAAATCATAACTGTTAAGGAAGGATAGCCTTTTTGAGTATTTCACACTCTCACCCACTTAAGATTTTTATCACTTTTACACCCATGCATTTTTGTTGATTTTGCTTTAATCTTTTGAATTGTGGAAAAGGTCAAACAAACCTTTAGGGTTTTAATTTCTTATATCTGGTGGTGTTAATAAGATGTCTTTAATCA
The DNA here is from genome assembly GCA_035222895.1 of Strongylocentrotus droebachiensis. Taxonomy (NCBI): domain Eukaryota; kingdom Metazoa; phylum Echinodermata; class Echinoidea; order Camarodonta; family Strongylocentrotidae; genus Strongylocentrotus; species Strongylocentrotus droebachiensis. Next base: position 217,822 of record JAVYIG010001348.1, read on the forward strand.
ATACAAAATACATTCAAGATTTATATTTTTGTATCCATCTTTCACAAACATGTAGGCTACATTAATGTACATGTACATCAAAATTCTTGAATATATGACAGCAACATAATTATACACTGTACATGTTCTAATCTGTGATAAAAGGATTTAAAAAAGACAATATGTTCAGCATTATCTTTGAATTCCTTCAAAATTCTATGATATTACTATCAAGTAATTCAAACAAGCTATGAAGAAAAGACTTCATATTTTTAATGTATCTTTGTTCACAAACACTTAGAGCATAAGAAATGTTCTTTGACAAAATATGATGTGCCGAGTGTGCCCCTGTGTTTCAAACAAGTTTAAATAAAAGTTTTCAAGTTCAAGTTCATCTTCTTCATTAATTATTATTTAAAAACATTTTGCAATGTTGAATGGAATGGATAAAAGAAATGAGAAAAGAAGCATGACTGCACATGATAGATGGGTAAATGGAATAAAAATGGTAATATAGTGTTAATTCAATTTGTTTTCTTTGTTAAAGTAATGTTTGTATTGATTTACCCCATAAATTAACACAGATGATATTAAGTGATGGTCAGAGGATCTAATTGGGTTCTAAAACACTCTAATTGTCACTGATTTAAGTTAAAATTGTTCACATTTAACAAATTTTGACGAAAATTCTTCATTTCAATGCATTTTCCCATAGGGAAAAGTTGTCCCGTACGTCACGTGTCCCGTACGTCACATACACACATTTATGTTTTGGTATATTACATAACAACGAAAGGTCAGAAAAATATGGTAATAGTTGTGATTAATGCTTGATTCCATAATGAATTAAGATATCATTACCATAAATCTCATAACTTAATAAATTCAGAGAACTCTTATGATGAACTTATTTTTGAAAAAGTCAGACATTCTCTGGTCCCGTACGTCACGCAGCACATTAATTACATTAAAAATTAATTTATGAATTGGTCAGAACTAAAACTTTCCACAAATGAACTAGCCCATAATAGCCACAGACTCATACCAAAAGATAGCCATATAAATAATGTCATCCATTGTTATTTCTTGTTTAAAGTCTCTGAATGTCCCGTACGTCACAAAGCAAATAGCTTGGACCTGCCCTCCAGCAAAGCATATGGAGAGTCAACGCTAATGCATATTGACCTCTAGCACTGCACTACGCGTTAATAGGCAGCATTTAAATACATGAATAGTCAATACACTCATTACACAAAGATGTACACAATTATGCCGATGCGGCTGATCGGCAAGTTCGACAGTGGACTCACAATTTGATTTTTTTAATTATTCTTTCTAACATTGAAAAAATGTATTTTACTGCTATTTAGATCTTATCAATTGTCACTAAAGTATCGATTTTGAGTGAAATTGGTTGAGTTCTATACAGTGGTGTTTGAAATGTTGAGAATCAATAGCACAGCTTTTAATACACAGCCAGGATAGTAATGCACCTATATGTGTAATAATACAATGGCCAATAATTTTGCAGTTTCTCAATAAAATTCTTTATTAGTAAACTGTACCATACAACATGTAGTTTACAAGTAGTTTACACACATAAAGATGAAAACACCATGCAACATAATTATACTGTGCTAGCACCTCTAGCATCTGTTTTAATTGAAGGACTTTTCCTGTTTTAATTAACGTACCCGTACACGAGCTCTCAAGCATTGGGTATATAGCTCCCTGTTTGCGAGCCCCGCTGCTGCCCGGCTGCTGGACAGAGGGTACGCAGGGTATAGCGTGCGAAGCGCTACAAGTTTCCGGGGGTACGACCCCTATACGGGCGGATACCATACCTAGCGCGCATTATGCCATATGAGTACCCGGTATAGAGCCCATGGGGTCCTGATATATGTGGTACCCCGGGATCTAGTTGAGTTTACGAGCTACGTACGTACACCCACTGACTAAATGCAATCACCGAAGGATTCATTTATTTAGAGATGGGAGAGATTAAGGCATTTGCAATGTAGGAGAAAATCCCAAAATCCCGGAGAAAATGAGGGAGAAAAGAGGGGAAAGGAATAAATGAAAAAAGGGACCCATGTCTAAGGATTTTTTTAATGAAAAGGGGACCCATGTCTAAGGATCTTTCCTGAAAAAGTCACCCTTCCGAGCGGCACATCCCCGTATACCCAATATACGTGAGTACCCCCCCCCCGGGCACAAACCCAAGATGATCATAAATCATGACACATGACATAGATCTACCGGTAAAGATTCTAGTCAAATAATAGTAGTAAGATCTAAATGATAACACTAAAGTCAAACATCTTTTCTAACCAAAAATCTCAAAAAAATAAGTCATCTTCTTCAATACAAACTTGAACTTAGGTTTACAAGCAAGCCATCTGGCAAAGGTCTTTCCCCAAATTCCCTTTTTTAATTTGTTTTTGATGTTTATTTTATAATTTTTTAATCATTAAATATTTTAGTTAGAATTTAACATGAAGACACAAACGAGCAGAATGCATACATTTACAATTACAATTTTAATCATGATCATCTCTTTCGTTCGTTAGCCTCTTAATTTGGTACAGATTATTTTTGACATTTCTGCCTCGCTTGCGCCATGCCCATGGCCCATGCCATGCGCCCTATGCTACGGGTGTGCAACAAATGGGATTCCATACAAGACACACGGCAACTCACAATATTGACGCTCGCCTTCCGAAGGTCTCGATTTTCGGCCACTAAATTCTTGCATTTTATCTTGTACGTCTCTAATTCCATCTTCAAAACCTTATTTTCCTGCTCCAGACTTGCAATCCTGTTGAAGAGCTCTTCCCTTCTCGGTATAGGGATAGACATTTTGGTACTATCCGTGTCACTTTCAATCTCACTCGCGCTGGCACTGTCCATGTCGGTAGCCATGTTGTTGACTGTGATTATGATCCGTATGCTAATTTTTATCATGAATATTTATAATCCAGACAACTGCTTGAGCACGTGATACTGTCAATAAAACCCGCAATAAAATCTCTGAAACCTCATAAAACTCATAAAACTAAAGAAAATGTACAAATAAACCAGGGCTTGTAAACTAAGCAACCAGGTCTTTGATTGTGTGTAGAAATATGTTATCTAAACGTTACTTTGTGACCAAAATAAATGGATTAAAACTTTGGACAGAAACAGGACATGAACTCCATTTTGTATGCCTCATGAATAATGCATAAACACGTCATATTTCGTCCACATGCTTCTCATGTGAGGAACACCTGTTTTTATTAGTCATTCCGTTTTTGTTGACTATAATTGTCTAGATCTATATAGAATAAAAATGAAATGATATATCGGCATTCCAAGGAGGTTTGTAAAAACACACCCCTAACGGCGCCCCAAAAGACAGTACACTTCGAACCTAATACTTGTGACTGAAACTGCAGGGTAATCTTTATTTTGGAATAAAAAAAAAAAATAAAAAAAAATACTGGGATAATTTTGAGAAAGCGTTAGGGGTAATTCATTATTCAGCTATTCTAATGATATGTCTAAGTTCTAGCCTCTAAATCCAGGATTAAATCAGTTTGATAAAATATTAAAGAGTTAAATGTCAAAGCCAATGGACGGGCAGAATTATAATTTGGAATATGGGAACTCGTTGGTGTCTTGTGTTTGTTTAATATTTATTTCACTTTCATCATTGAGTCACAAGGATCGAACGATGTTATTTGAGGAAAACAAGAGATGGCGCTCTTGGTCTTTGCTGAATACATTGGATCATTGGAATCTTTGCATAATATGCAGACCGTCGACGATTCAGACATAATTATATACGAATCCATATTTTGATTTCTAGATCTTTCGATAGATTCTTTTTAATTTGGCCAATTGTAATTTGTTACCTTGCACGTGGCTCAGAATTGAATATTTCTACACTTCTTCGATCCTCCTGTAGAAAATTTTAAATATATTTCTTCCCTATTATAATCTTTCTCGCCAATGCCTAAATATTGGGCGGAGAAATTATCCCGGAAATTATCTTCTAGCACTGTCTATAATTTCCTTTTTCTTTTCGTTCTTATAGGACGTACATAATTCATAAACTAATGGTTGACCCCCAAACCCCTAACAACTTATGATAACTTTTGTTCTCACTCCGCTCTTTCTTCTCCCCTCTCTCCCTCACTTCCTTTCTCTCTTCGACCAAAATACTCCAAAAGGATAAACACCTTTTCTGCTATTATTATTATGTTCCCAATGTCACTATAGTGTCTGTGCATTCTGTACCATACTCCTACTACTGTATTATGTTCATTTTGGTTAGAAATGTATTATATTTTATTTCATATCATTACCTTTCCATATCAAAGATTAATGAAAACCATATACATGTTGCTATTCAAGACAACAAATCCAACACACATCAATTTTGTTTTTCATTAATAAAATCCTTTATTATTCAGGTACACGACAGCTTATTGCTATGCTGCATTTGAATATATATCTCTATATGTACAGCATTACATATAAATCACTGATATTATTGAGTGTATTAAAACAAAATGTATTCACATAGGGATACCCATTTCAAAATAACCATCAATAATACAAATAATTCTTTAGGGCTAAAAATACAAAATAATTCTTTAGGGCTAAAAATACAAACCACAAATAAAAAAACTAATCAAAAGAAAAGAAAAGAAAGAAAACATAAACATCTGATCTAAAATCATTCATTGCAAAAATCTGCAAATGTCTTCATGAATGAAAGAAATATGTAAAGGCAATATTAAGATAAGGTGGAGTGCTAAAAACTGCGAAATAATGGAAAATTAAATGCTCATGAGGATAGGAAAAAACAAAGAAGAAAATTAAGTCATACCTCATCTGCATTATTTCAGATCATTATCAATAGCTAGTCTCTGTCATCACTGAATATTGGATAGGAATTGAATACACAGCATATTCAGATACTAAACATTGATATTGGTTATTACTATATCTACAATACTACAGATGATATATAATTGAAAGGTATCATCACTTGATGTTGAACACTCTGGAAACAGATTTTTGGCGAAATAAAAAAATAAACAAGTACTGTTAATACCATTAAGCTATTGCAACCAATCAACTAAATAACTCCTAAAAACATGAATACTAGGACACGACTTTACTTAATTTTTCTGACACATAGCATATTATGAAATGTAATAAATATTTATGGGGACATCGGAGCTGACTGACAGCCCATAGGGCCAAAGTACAAAAAGAGAATCATGAGTACATGTTTACCATACATCTTTCATAAGGGGGAAAAATCCAATATACAATTTAAAATGTATCACACACTACACAGCAATGACAGCATATATAAAGTTACATACCTTTCTAGAATGACATTACAGTTTCAATATCATTATCAGGGTAATTAATATCATAATAAATAATAAGTTGCTAGTAGCAATTCTTAGATCCTAATGCAAATTTTATCAATCCCATTCTAGCACCAATATTATGTTCTTCAATATCCATCGAATTTGTTACCCATCACTCAACGACAACAAAAAATCAGTGACAAGAACAACCAAAATGAAATAATGCATATAAATATATATATATATATATATATATATATAAATATAATTATATAATATATATCTTATATCAATAATATTCAGTTTTCTTTCGCATTCAGCTTTCTTATTTCCCATCATGAAAAGGGCAATAGTTTGGCTTTATAACTTATTGCTTTAAAAAGTGCCCTTTCTATATTATGACAGACAGTTCTGGTAAAAAAAACTTTTGGAACAATTTCCCCTTTCTGTTATCGCCTGTAAAAAAATCAATTATGTACACAACTACACATAATACATCAAAACAGCCTGAACAAATATAAAGCTATTTAAGTCTGAGATGTACATAACAGGTGAACAATTCAAGGAAGTAGATAGGGGGAAGGGTGCAGGAAAAGAGAGAAGAAGGAAAATATGGGAGGGGGAGACAAACATTGTCATGGGGAGATAGGAAAGGCAATGAAAGAGTAAAAACTAGATTAGAGAAAGACTGAAAGGAAAGGAAGAATCAAGATAATTCTGATTTCCCTGAGTACTGCATTATCATTACTAGCAAGTTTTATCATCAGCTGTATTCAGCCGTATTCCTAAATCTGTCCATCCGTTAACAAGGTTGGATAATCTGCACAATCACACAGACTCTAAATGGAGAAGCTTGTACATCTAATTAAGCCTACAGCCCCAGTCCTCACTTTTACAGGTAGGTCTTACAATCTGATTTCTGCAGACAGCAAACCACATATGAAAATAGTATCTTTGATGCATGAAGATTTCTCATTGTCTGAGTATTCCTGAACAGCGCCCATGGATGATAGCATTGTCATATGTGGCTGGCGATGGATGCCAGGGAAGGGGGATGTGTGGTCGAAGGACTTCCTCATCTTTGGAAGCGCATAGAGACGTTTTAATGTGATATGCGCTATACAAGAACCAAATATTATTATTATCTTCTCCTCAAAGACAGTATAGGATGTTGCAGTGATCGTCATGACTAGGCACTAGATTTAAGAGGGAATGTGGTATTGAGGAACTCCATCATCTCCTGAAACATGAAAGACTGCAGAGACCCCTGTTATCCCGAGCCCTGTATTAAACACAAAGCTAAGTCACTCATTGGTCGCCATTTTGCCATTTTGCAAGTGATCACTATGTAAAAATCAATTAATCATGCGAACAAATCAATCAATTGTACAACCACGTGCTAAGCTTTATGTCACAGGGCCCTGACGTATGTCCCGCTGTCATGACCAAGCGCTGGACGAGAGAGAGAAAATGGCATTAAGGAACTCCCTCATCTCCTCGAAGATCGTGAAAGAGATCGCAGTGACCCCTTTTGTCCTCAAAGTTGTTATCATGGTCATGACTTGGCGTTGGAAGATAGGCCTCATTCACCTCCTCAAAGACTGAGAAAGAGCTTGCAGTGACCGGTAATGTCCTTGATGTAGTCACCATCGTCATGACTTAGTGCTGGGCGCAGGAGGGAATTTGTCGTTGAGAAACTCTCTCGTCTTCTCAAAGACAGTAAAAGAGATTGCAGCGGTTGGTATTGCCCTGATGTAGTTGATGCTAAGACCCCGGTATAGTCCTAAGAATCCGTGCTTCTCGACGACAGTCTTCAGGTTCTGCATGATGTGGCTGGAAAAAGATTGTGGTGGTAATGAAATAAAGGATGAACGATGAGTGTGTTAACAAGCTTGAATTTGAAGGGAACATCTCTAAATGTAAGATCCTTAACACAAAAATAAATTAAGACAGACAAATCTATGAAGGTTTGAGAACATGTGATAGTTGAAGTCACAATTATAAAAAAAAAAATCTTTACAAAGTCATTACATCTAACTGAAATTAACAACTAGCTAACTTCAAAGTCATGCCATTTTTAATGTATTAATCATTTGTTTTGTTCTAAAAATATTCAAGTTTTCCATGATGGTGATCAAAACAGGGCAAAGATCCCCAATGTAAAATATTCAAAAAGGAACCATATCTATCCTAAAAATGAAACAAGGTACTCTTATGGCAAAGCAAATGCTATAATATGAAGAAAAGTTAAGAGAAAGGATCTCATTCTTACTTCGATGAATTTGGTACCATGTGGCCCAACTGCATTATTCTTCTGACCATGTCCAGTGGGTATCTGCAACATAAAAAAAGAAAGGTACATCGCTAGAGTCTCTTCAAAGAAAGAAGAATGCACAGACAGACAGGAGAAGTGCATTTTGCAATTTTTTCACTTTTGACCTTGCCCCTTATTCTGATGTACTGCAAATTCCATGACTGACAAATCATAACAAACAGAGTATCATTTTAAAGATGAATAAAAACACTCTTTAATGATATTAAGCAAAGCAATAATCATCTGATAAAAAGAGAGATATAATCGATCAAACTTGACTTTCCAAACTTTATTGGAGAGGCTTATTCGGCTGTGTCTGTCATGACCGTGTGCCTGGGGTATAGCAAAGACCTAGCAAGCTTTAGTAGCATCAATAGGACTTTTATTCTAAGGTATGCATAAATTGAATACAATAGTAAACTAGTAATTTGTCTCGCTTACGTGATTGTCTGAGCTATTGCACCTGCTAATCCCCCAACACAAAGATTTGCCGGTATGGTGAGTGTTCTCTCGCTGGGGTTGTTGGGTATAGGTTTGGAGAACTGTGGAGGGCCTTTGGTCAATAGGAAGATCTTGGCTGTCTCATATGTGTAGAAAGATGCACCTGTTAACAGAGGAACACAAGATGTTAGCAACTATAGGCACGACAGGTCACCTGCTTACATAGAGCTATCTTAGCTGAGCCAAATATAGTGGTGTATGAAACCCCAGCTTTATTACGATACCAACCAATCTGGCAAATTCCCTATTTTTTCTTTTTCATATCTCATACTATTCTGCCCTAGGCAGCCATGCATTAAAGATGAAGTTGAGTTCTGGTCATGCAATTGCATTGTGAAAGAAACGGTGTTGAACCGACCAGAAAAGGTTGATCATCTAGCATATAAGAATTTGTGTGTATTGCAAGGTTCTGGAATCATCAAAATGATAAGAAATTTGGCCAAGTCTTGGTAAAGTTACAAACACTGTACACAGAAAGGTGTATATGGGACTACACGAACACGTGGCGTAAAAAGCCCCCCCCCCCCCCCCCCCCCCCGATTTTTACGATGTTACATGCATATTTAGAATATGAAGGCATTTGAAGAGCCATACTTTTCAGGGAACATGTCTTATCTGATGTTCTTCCACACTTGCATAATAAGAATGAGTAACGCTCACAAATTATTTGTTCACCTCTTCTCAGAACTCAACCTTCTCTTTAAATCCTAAATTACAATATTTGTTGCATGCCTGCCTGTATAGGTAAACAAAGTATTTAATAGACCACTTTCATGATGTAACCAAATTTAATACATACATCTTTGTGAAGTGCTTAATTACTAACATTTAATTCACCTGTACTGAATAATTATATTTCAATAGTCAGAATTCAAATTGTATATATGACATGTTGTAAAGCAGGACAAGCCATATTGTTTGTTCTATCTGGCAACAAATAAAATGATAATTTAATGGTTTCAAAGGCTTCAAATTTTAGTACAGCACTACAAATACACCCAATGTATTCCCAACCCCAAATACTGTTCTTCCATAGCAATATAATTACAAAATGAAGTACATGTAGGTATAGTTATTGACAGTGCGGAAAAGAGAAGCATGTTTTTGAATGAAATATAACATTCCTTACCTGCATATGGAATCATCCCTATGAGTGTTGGAGTTACTCCCCTGTATAAGGCCTTGAACTGACCTTCCTAAAAACAAAGATGAGATTAAGAAAAACAGTGGTAATAATATGTAAAGATGTACCGGTATCCATTGAGACTACAATTTGCAGCTGATTAATCTAATCCAATCTAATCCACAGACTATTTGCTATAGTGCCTTTTCCTTGCAGGTACAAAGCGCTTCACAATTTGCTCCACAATCTTTATAAGAATGCTTAAAGCCCCACTGCACTACTCATAGCTACTTGCGCCCTCTATACAGCTACATGTAACAATGCCTAAGCGGTACCCATTAATCCCCGATGATGCCCTTTTTCTTATGTTAATTGAGAGCTGATTTGATGAGATAACCACCTGCCAGTGACCTTGCAAGGAGGTCTAATCCCTCCATGCCAAACGAGTGCAGAGGGGCTTTAAACAATGAGAATAGCGCTTAAAAAAACACTAGTTGAGCCAATATAAACGTACCTAACAATCCATGCTCTCTCACAAATAAGTACCGGTAGGCCGTCAAAAGCTTCTGTACATTCTATGGCAGTATTCTTCTTTAAGAGGGCAAACAAATGTTTATGAAGCACCTCCATCACTTTGGATTTGATTATTCTAAAATGCACAAAGACAGACTGCTCCAAGTTTAAAAGCTGTGTGGATATTTGGGTAATTTGAACCACGTGCTTATTAAGAACCAGTCTACTGAATTGTCATTCTCACTGTTCCGTTTCATCGGCTATACAAGATGTTTTCCAGACTTACGTGATGCCATATTGTGTAGAAGGTGTGTATAATCCCTTTGTACTTTATCTCCCCTCTGCTCTGGTATGCCAGACGAGCCCTAACCATGTCTAGGGGATAGGTGCAGATAACAGCTGCTAGCCCTGTGGGAAACATATATCATACATATACATATCAGCATCAAGCCTACAAGTCTGAGTCAAAACATTAAAATGATATTTTTTAACCTGTAGAGTTGTGTGGTCTAGTAGAAGGTACTTGGGTTCAACAAAGGGAGTTAGTCTGAGGTCAAAATTGTTCTGTGTTAAACATGATTTTAGATTAGAGGTCAGGTTTATTAATTGAATTGGTAAAAAAAACGGATAAATGATTTTATAAAAAAAGAAGCACTATTAGAGCTTTGATCAGACCATTAAACAAGAGATAATGACACTTACAATGTTAACTTTTGTATGATTTTCTTGTTTTCTTTGGACAACTAATGACCAATCACATAAACCTTTGTCATGTCCGTTATAATCAACGCCTCATATGAGTTCATACATACATGTATAAGTCATCTTCACGTCCGAGTGAGAACAGAACAGCGTATTCTCAGACATTAATCTGATTGAACTTTGTTTCATTCAATGTTGACATGTTTGATCATAAAATCAACATTTCAAGAACATGAACTGTTATCATAATGATTTGATAAACTTCTAAGGTTCTAAAATTCAATAAAATCTATTGCCCCAATTACATACCATGACTAGAGCAAACATTCAACAGGTTTATTATTAATGTAAACAAAAAATTCACAGAAAAAACAACTCTCAAACAATAACAACAAGTTGAACAAAAAATAATTACCTGCTACAGATCCAGATAACAGCTTCATTTTGGTTTTCTAAAATGCAAACAGAAGTAATATTTTTACATTAGTAGACTAAATATTGACTACTTTAATACAAGATAAGAACTATGTATTCTTTCAGTACATTCGAAGGACTCAAAACAAATGTTGCAAGGTCAGTTGCTGTGTCAGCATAGTAGTGTTATATTAAAAGCACAAAATGCTAGACTCTATTGATAATGATTGTACTGTAACAAAGTCACGTGGCCAGAATGAAGCCTTCAATCAGCTTGAAAATGGTTGTGTAAGGGTGCGTTCTAGCGACACTTTTTCTACCTAGAAACACAGTTTTCAAAGACGTTTAGTTTAAAACACAGATGCGTTCAAGGGATTACAAGCAATTTTCGTCGCTTAAAAATAAACGTGTTTCAGAACGCAAACATGAAACGCTGAAAAAATGCATTTTGTATCGTGATTCTGCAAAAATCGCTTGAACGCAATAGAGATATCAATCATGATTCTATAACGTCATTATCGTGGCCTGCTCCCGGTCTGGCCGACAGTCGACCGTATGAAGTGTTTATGACCTATAAACGAGATGATGGCTCGCAGAAAAGTATCGGTGATTCAACATTTTATCCAGCGACAATTGCTCTGGGCTATATTTTGTCAAAGGTAAGAGATTAAGGTTAAGGTTGCAATCGGGTTGCAGTTTAGGGTTGAGTGCATTGTTGGATCTAAAACTGAACTAAAACAAATCAGAAAGTTTTGTAAGTGAATGAAATTGACCTGAAGCACATGCCATCAAGCATAGCCATAATAATAATAGATATGACAATTATTTCACATATCCATCTTTAGAAATGCTCAAGGCAAGTTCCAAATAAATTCAATTAACTTCTCCAGAGACAAATGACATCCATATATGGCATCAATAAATTTAAAAATTGAACTATGAAAAAAAGTAAATCGCTTGTCAGCAGAAAGCATCAAGTGGGTCGGTCAGAAGTTGTTTTTTAAGGTAACTAAAGAGATGATTGGTACTACCAACTCAAAGAATAGCAGTAAAATGAGTAAATGCAGACATAGTGTACTCAATCTTTTTGTTCTGGGCTCATCACAGTAGTAATTCATCACAGTATATTTCAAGAATGAACAGAAAACCAAAATGAGACAATATAATTGGAAGATAAAAATAAAAAACGTGTGAGAATAAGTTGGAAGGTTATTAGCAATTTGACGAGAAAATGGTAACTTATTCAATGGACAAGGAGTTGCTGCTGATACTTACGCTCCACCCCCCAAGTCCCCCCCCCCCCCCAACAATGTGCTGTTTGAAGTAGGTCTTGATGAGTGAAGGGTAACTAGTTCCAAAGAATGGGGGCTGCTGGTGCATACAGTATGCCACCCCCCCCCCCCCCTCCCCTCCCCTATACCATCTTACCTTTTTACACCATTCATAAGTCATGAACTGGATGGCTCCATAGGGAAATATCCGAACCATCATCGCTCCGTTGCCTTTATAGAGGGCACGGTATCCCTCGTGTTCCACTACCTCCGTTATTGAAGACCAAACACCTGTTAATTATCAGAAAGTATATAGTGCATCATAGTGTACATGTACATGTATATCAAAATGAAGAAATAAAAGTATTTACATGTTCAGCTTTAAAGTTAAAACTATTTAGGTTTGCACACTTCTTCCCAATTATCAAAATGCAACTATGCTTAACATTCAATGGTTAATTGGATTGGATTATTAAAAGCATTATAAACATATTTAGACATATCATTTTTATCAATCTGATGTCTTAATATGTTACAAGTAGATTTACGAGTTTTAAACAAAAAATGGGGGGGGGGGGGGTCTTTATTTTCTGCATGCACTCATATGGATATTACATAGTGCCCTGTAATATCAAATAGTTAGTACCTTCAAAATAAAAATAGATATTATAGTTGGCTAGTAGCCATTCTTAGCTTACCCAAGTGCTGGAAGTGTTTATGTCTGGCCTGTAGCAAGATCTTAACCCTGTCCAAAGGAGCAATAACAGTCTTAGCACAACATCCAGCCATACCTTAAACAAAGGCAAAATATCATACAATGAACAATTGAAGATACATATTAATTTCAAATAAGATTATTATGATTTCTAAAATCTGTTTAAAAACCAAAAAGTTAAATGCAGCATGAAATGTTCATGAATTTTGTGAGCGATCCAATCTTGCTTTAACATTTTGAAGATTTTCTTTTAAAGCTTGTTCGGATATATGGCGCAGTAAACTCCTGCAAAAAAGCTGTCACATTTTTGTTGAAACAAGTTAAAGGTAAAGACCAGTAATGGTCATGCGATTGCATTGTGAAAGAAACGTTGTGGAATCGATCAGAAAAGGTTGATCATCTAGCATCTAGCATCTGCAAGGTTCTGGAATCATCAAAATGATAAGAAATTTGGCCCATTCTTTGTAAAGTTACAAGCACTATACACAGAAAGATGTATATGGGACTACCCTATCTCTCTCACCAGACCATGAGAGAAATAAATTTACCAAATATATGAATTAGTAGGCGGTTTCCCGGCAAATTTTTTATCATCATGTATTAGTCAAAACATATTCTTTCACATGATTGGTAATGAGAGCTTCCATTTCATTTTTTGAAATTGGGGCGTTGCCAATACTGGTCTTTACCTTTAATGAATGGAAACTGCAGATAACAAAGGACTTGCTTTTTATTTCAATGAGCTCTGTGTTATAAGATACAGGAATGAGAAGCGTACAAATGTATTACACTTTAGATCGTCATATAACAAAAATGCTAACAATTTTGCTACCTCAAGCCTCATGTCTGAACGAGCCTTTTTTTACTGCCGATAGTTAGGGGCTAGGTGAGAGCACACATAGGAGCATCACTATCCTGGCTGTGTAGTGAAAGCTGTGCTTTTGATTCTCAACATTTCAAACACCACTGTACAAAACTCAACTGATTTCACTCAAAATCGGTACTTTAGTGACAATTGATGACACCTAAACAGGGTGCTACAAGAATTTTTTTCACCACTTGCCCTGTCGGGCAAGTGGGTTTTCAATTTACTTGCCCAAACAATATTTCCACTTGCCCAAAACTTTAAAGCGAAAAAGGAAACGTAGGCTAATTTTCAGCTGTTAATAATTTGGGTCAACTCTTCCATCAAGAAACGTCATGTAAATAATGGGTAATCAACTATTTTAAATAAAGTACGGACATTTTTATTTCATCATTCACTGCTATAAATATCATGCCAAAATTTGTAAATTCTTACTAAATAATAATATTGAAGATATTTTACGATAAATCTCGGATAAGTATGCGAAAACTAGACTAAACAACGTCGCTAAAACCATGAAAACAAAACAACAACGGCTTATATTCTGGGGGTCTCGATACTATTATCAAAATGACTCGCTCGGTCGGATCTTGAGACCGCAGTAATAAATTGAAAACGAGACAAAAACATTCATCTGATTTATATGAGCAGCGAGTTTTAAATAATATGTTCACAATCATTAACAGTCATTATGAATAAATATCAAACATTTGACTTTTTGTACTAGAAAATCCCTGTTGTTTATTCCATTCCGATTCGCACGTGTTCATTTCCCTAGAATAATGACGTCATATTTGGCGTGATTCAACCAATCGGCAATCAGAGAATAGCAAAGGCCTGTCGGTGCGGCCTGCAGAGCTAGAGAGAGAGAGCGCGAATAAGCTCGCAGCTGGTACGATCGCGCTAGCTGTCTCTAGCTAGCTCACGGCCGGCCGTGCGTGGAGGCGGAGCGGCATTCATGGCTTGAAGTGTCACTGTTGCATGCGCGCTGAGCTAGCTGAGCTGGCTAGCTGTCTGTGAAGTTTTTTCGAAATCGGAACGATCGCTTTTTTGCTTCTGGATTTTGACGACGGGTAAGAAGTTGACGGGTGAATGGTAGAGTTCTTGGACACTAGGAAATTACTGTAAAAGTATCACTTGCCCGATCGGGCAAGTGATAATTTTATTTACTTGCCCGACGGCTCAATTTGGTTGCCCCGGGACATCGGGCAAGCGGGTTTGTCGCGCCCTGCCTAAATAGCAGTAAAATACTTTTTTTTTCAACTTACAGATGTTAAAAAGAATAATTTAAAAATTCAAATTGTAAGTCTATTGACTATTGTCGAACTTTGCTTACAGCCGCATCGGCATAATTGTGCAGTCCATGCAATATAGTGTGGTGTGTGTATTTGTGTATGGGTCTAATAATACCGGCCTCACAGCAAGCATGCAGTGCTAGAGGTCAATACGCATTAGCATTGACTCTCTATGCTTTGCTGGAGTGGGTGCTGGAGTGGGTGAGAGAGGGGCTAAGTGGATATACTTACCTAGATCTACTTGGTTTGAAGGGGTTGGGTTTCTTTAATTATGAACAGTGGGTAGGATTATTTAAGGATGATCAGTAGGGGCACTGGTTCGAGAATAAAGATCGTCCGCATAAACAAGGATATCCTCGTAATTGCGGACAAATCGCATCCTAAAAAATGAGCCCGGATCCGAAGAGAAGGCCAGGGGAGTTGAGGCGACGAGGGGAGGGCCTTTAAGTCCTCTTTATATCATCTCACTTAGTACACTAAAGTATAGAATAACCCATATTTCATATTATCACCTAGGTCCTAGCCGGTAGCCTTAGCTAAACATTCTGCAATACGCAGCTGAACAAAATTGACACACCGCCGACACCGAAGCGGTAGCATGGCTGTGGCTGGCCTCGGCTCGCCTATCTCGGGGCGCGATGGATCCGTCATGTCCGTAGTGGCAGCTACTGACTACACGCAGCTCAAACGCTCAACTCAGAACACACATTTCGCCACCATTAAACATCAAATTAATCTTACCTCCGGAAAGGAAATTCTTCAGAATCTCATCTCCACTTTGATTTGCTTTATTAGATGAATCCCTCATTGTTACATCGATTAAACGGCTAAGAAATCACTGTTTCAAGGGAGGGTTTCTCTCTGAAGGGACGACGAAACAGAAACTGTTCGTAGTTTCCTTTCAATAACATTTTATTATTTTTTATTGCAGATCTCTATCTGTTAATTTTTTTACCATTCGAAAAAAGTTTTAAACAAATAACACAATATAATGAATTAAATTTGTATTGTAAAATTAATATTTAATGGTCTGGATAAACTTATAGGTCTAATAAAAAAATGGATATTTATAATTGGCCTTGAACCATCTCTTCTTCAAGAGTTCAACGAACTTTTCTACTCTGTTGGCGTGCGTGCATTCGGAGTCGTAGCTTTCGACTTGGCTTTTTTGGCTTTCGACTTTCTCTCTCTCTCTCTCTCTCTCTCTCTCTCTCTCTCTCCTCTCTCTCTCTCTCTTTCTCTCCCCTCTTTCTCTCTCCCTCTCCCTCCCCCTCTCTCTCTCTCTCTCCCTCTCCCTCCCTCTCTCTCCCTTTCTCGACCTCTCTTTTGCCTTTTTAGTTTTTACAAGTAGAATAGTTAATATCCATTATATATCTTTAGGGCCTCATCACATCTGTGTCCTTTTTGTTACCGTTTTTTAAAATAATAATAAAATAAAAAAACATGTATAGAGCAGCTAGGACAAACTATATACAACAAATATTTAAAAAACGGTATCTCTCTCTCTCTCTCTCTCTCTCTCTAATTCTCTCACACTCTCCCCCCCCCCCCCCCACCCCCCCCCCCCCCCCCCCCCACTCCTCTCTATTTCATGACATCTCTCCATTTTCTAGTCCTACTTATTTTTTCTCTTCTCCCTGACTGGTTTTTATTTCTATCATGTCGGCAACTCATACTGTGAATAAGCACAGTCATGATAGAATAATGCATGTTGAACGTCAAGAGTTTAAAGATGAACTTGACTTCTGGTTCAACACAAAACAACAAAGAAACGGAACAAAACGAAACAAAATAAAGCAAACAAACACATAAAAAGAATTTGCTTTCATTATACCTTTAGTCAATGAAGATCAGAATTTCTGTCGTAAGTGTAAATGAAAAAAACTCGGTATATTATAAAACATTCATTTTACATGGTTGAATGTCTCTGTTTTAAAACATGTTAAATTACAGTCTTTTTTTAACAGATAGTCTGTGTTTGTGGAGGGGGGGGGGACCTGTGGGTTCGGTGTAAAAATGTCAGAGGTAAAAATGTGAGATGTAAAAATGTTAGATGTAGAAATAATAGAGGTAACAATGTCAAAGGAGTACAACAAATTATGAGGTAAAATGCCAGAGGTAGAAATGTCATTGATAAATATGCCAGAGGTAAAAACTTATGGATATTTGCACATTTATATTACACAAAATTCCAAACATTGTTGGTTCATATTATTTGCTCTTAGGTAGTACATTTTTAATGTTAATTTATGATACTGTTGAAATGATGTTTGTGTTGCATCATTTTCGTATTCACATATTGTGTTGCATTTCGTGTGTTTATGTGTGCCCTAAAGGACAACAGTGTTAAAATCACTGAGTAGGCCACGTACCATGGGTAAAAAGACACATAAATAAATCCAAATAAAAAGAAGAATTGCAAATACAGTCAGTTAACATAAATGATTGTATTACCGACCACAGAAAAAAATGATTGGAATCGAGATTTAAATAAATATTGTTTCAGAATCATTTTGAGCTTCAGAGAAGCGCAGCAATCAGCGTATCACGCACCAACACATAGGGCCCTGTTTCATAACACTTTTTTAAATGCTCAATTTCAGTAGCTTATAACTTGTAACTTTTATAAATGAAACAGGGCCCAGAACAACCTCAGTACGGTCAAGAGAATGAACAAAAACTGACCACGTCCATCCTGCTTCTCTTGTCCATTTGCTCATTATTTTTGATCATCTTAGTCCAAATACGGCCATTAAGTCTGGAGCTGAGACGAAGTTAACGTCCTTGTAACCTAAGATGAGGTTTACACCGAGTTTAAGACATTCGATTTCAGCTGCTGGGTTTCCGTCTAAATCCTCCACATGTGCAGCGCCGACAATTCTGTATAAACAAATACAAAATAGTAGTGGCATCATCATCACCTTCAACATAATCAATGTCACGACTATCACGGAAATTACCTACAAGTTAATTGGTCATATGTAGGTCATTATTGTCTTATCTTAACCCCACCATCCGTGGGGTGCTAATCAATTCCTTCAGGTGTAAGGTAGAATAATAAAAAGTATTGGATTCCATGGAAGAACAGAGCCATTGATTAGGTTAATGGCTCTGAAATGGACTATCCAACCGTTTTATCATTCTATTATTGTTATATAAGTCTTTGATTTTGTAATATTGTGTTATTGTTTTTATGATGATTTTTGGATATCAAACAAACAAACAAGAGAGTTGTAAAATTTGCAATCCAAAAAATGTGAGTTGGATTGTGTATCTACCACCCAAAATATATGTTGTGAATAGCTCGTGCACAAGTTTTTTAACAGCTTGCCAACAAGTATGATTAAAAAAAGGACGAACGGGTGCAAAATCGTTTCGGAATGGGCGATGGGGTTTTATCTGGGCAAACTTGCTATACAAATTAATAAAGACTTGTGCAAGATTAGTTTGTTCGGTTTGGCCCTCCAAACGTGTGTTTGTGGAGGGGGGGGGGGGTGCTTATATTATTTGGGATACACCACTGTCCAATAAAAGATAATCTTTATTTCTCCTCTGATGCCATTTCTCCACTCTACAACAAGCAAAAGGGAAGTATCCAATGGTAAATACGCCATTATTACGAAAAGGAGAGATAATTCTAATCTCATCTTTTCTCGTCATTCTCTGAAAACACATCTAAAAAGCAACATCAACAATAACAAATAAACAGAACAAAACTTAAATGCTCATATACCTTCTTATGAGTTCACAGCCTGCGAATCCTACAACTTCACGAACAAGCGATGTAAGATCGTCGCTCGGCAACCTCGTCTCGGCATCTCCGAAATAGTCCGAGATAGCATCCGACATTGCATGACGAACCTTGTCGTGAAACTTCGTGCAACCGGACTTTTTATTCTGCATGTCGATTCGATGGGCGTGGTAAGAGAAGATGTAGTTCGCGAGGAGGATACCGAGATCGAAACCCATAGGACCGACGAAGGAAAATTCCAAGTCAATCATCTAAAAAAAATCAGAGATAGAGAGTATGAAACTATAATAACTATTTAATGTGATAATGGCGGAAGGTCTAGATATAACATTATTTCGAGTGAAGTATTTTTCAAATGGTGAAATATGGTTTTGATATCCGATGTTCGCTCGGAACGTTCTCTCGTCTAAACATATATGATTATGTAGAGTTACGACTTGGGTCGCCATTCCTGTCAGGTTAGGCCCAATGTTATAGGTAGAGAGTTGGGTCCAGGGTTGAAGTACGGGATCCGGAGCCAGTTTCTCGAAACCGTCGTGAGTCTAAGCTCGTGGACATCCTATAGAAACGCGTGATAATTCTATATTATAACACACGTTTCAACGGGATATCCAAGAAGTTATGACGATCCGAGAACCCCCCCTCCCCTGGTTGATATTATAAGTTGACCGTCCGGCAATTTTCAACCTGAACTTGTATCGTACATATATAAAATGAAAAACATGAACAATTGAGAAAGATTGTCCAAAAAATTGATAACGCACTATACTGTCTTATATAGCGCTGTGTGTTTGCAAAATTTGAGATGTTATTGGAAACGTATACGGTAATATAATAAACTTTCCAACATAATCAGGTCAGGTTGACAGTGAAGTTCGTGTGAAGAAATCTTTATAAAATAGTATGACATAATTTTGTTTTACCTTTGCATCTTGATCTTTGGTCATTATAGAACCCGTATGTAGATCACCGTGTGAGAGGCAGTCCTTTTTCTCCAAAAATATTGATCGCAGCTCGGACGCGTTTCGTAGAAGTTCGTCGTTGTCATAGATGAGGGCAAGGCAGTGGGCGACCTCGGGTGAACACTGGTTCGTTGGATGATCACGGAGAAAGGGATACGTGAAGATGAAATCACGCGTCAACGACACCATTTCAGTATTTCTACAAGAAAGAAACAAAACAAACAAATTATGAACCATGGCACCAATTCCCCCAAATCATGACACTACTGAAGTCACAGTTCTTTTAAAGTTTTGAACCCTTATTTTGTAGTCCAACTTGTAGCGCCTCCTGTTTATTTTCAAAGTACATATATGAACAAATTGTTTTGCTTTACAGACACTGGATTAAGAAAAAGTATTATGAGGGTGCAACGAATTACAAACAGCCCTTCCCTCCATTTTTATCCTCAAACTGATGTTGATCTCCGACTCCAACGATTACCCACACAAGAAATGCATCCTCAATCAATATTTCATATAAAACATTTCGACTGAGAAAGTGTCTTTCCAATCTTTCAAATTCTTTGATCCTTTAGATTGAAAGGAGGGGGGGGGGGGGTAATTTTGTTGTACAACTTTTCCTCCGATATCAAGTTGAGGTGATGTATAGAACTGCATTTCAATGCCAAATTTTTTTCTGAGAGAGGATTTCTTCTCCCAAAAGTCACAAACTGCCCTTTCCCCAAAGTTCGAACAAAGGTATACCTACTCGAAAGCTTGTTTGAGTTGATCAAACTTTTCTCGCCCTAGTTCCTTTTCGGTGGTGTGTTTGTGTATCCGGATTAAATATCTGATGATTTGTCTTCCTGCATCAAGATTCAGATGACCGCGAACAAGTTGTTTCCTCATCACCTCATAACCTCGAAGATCTTCCATTAGAACTGATGAGAACAAACAAGTTTAAGCAGGAGGATGAGCAAGCATTACTTTGAAGATAACCACAATTACATGTTTATCAATGAATCTTTGTCCCAGAAGCTTGCAGCAGGCTTGTCCGACATATAAATATAACGTCAATGATTGCATGAAATATAGATTCACCTGTATAGAGAAACCTTCTGACACAACTGTGTTCTGGGAAGAGCGTCCATATATTTTTGTAAGTAATTTACAAGTGTAAATTTCTGAATTATTACTACTTTTGACTACTTGGAAAAGATTTCTAGTATGACATGTGACAGTCAGATCGTAACCGATAATATTATACAAAAGTGTGATGGCAATAATGATGATGACGATGATGATGGTGATGATGATGCCAGGGGCGGATCCAGCCGGCGGCAAGAGGGGGGGGGGCAAATCTTGAGAAAATATTTAGCGGCGAATCAGCCCGCTGGCGAACGGCGAATCAGCGGGGGGGGGGGGGGGGTGGATAAGAGCACATTTTTTTTGGAGGGTCCAGTTTTTGGGGAACATTTTTGCGCCGACTCAGCCGGCCGGTAAATATTAAAGCGGGGGGGGGGATGCTGGAGAGGAGGACCACTAATTTCTTCTTCTTTTTTTTTTCGAGGGGGGAAGGTTAAGCGCCGTTTTAGCATGACTTTCTTTTTAACTCTCACTTTCACCTATCCCAGATAACCCTTAGTTTTTTGTTGCTGCTTTATAATAGTAGTTGATAATGCATGATTAAAATAAATAGAGAGAGAGAGAGGGAGAGAGAGAGAGAGAGAGAGAGAACCACCAACATTATACAATGGTTCAGGGTTTGTGTAATGTACATTTGAAACCATTTCTTAGCGTCTCAACCCTAACAAAAATAGCGAAACTATTTTTGAGGAAAACCATTATACTGAACTGAATAAAGAATAATAACTTTATAGTGGCTCATACTAATACTGATACGAGCTAAAGACAATGTGGTATCGGCACAGTAAGATCGGGTATTTGTATAGAGGTATTCCAAAATGACATTCTGATAATCAACATTTTGTTCTGTTATCATTATTGTATAATATACGCATAATACAACTGATCTTTATGATTTCTTAACGTGACATAGCTTCTTCTCCCCTGCAAATAAAAAAGAAAACAAGGTTATTTAATAAAAGGATCATGCGACAAAATGATCATTGTGATTCAAATTGATGCAAGGATTGTTTTTGAATGAGCAATGCTTTTCACCAGAATCTTCTTTGTAAAAACGACTTTTACAAATCTCAGCCATGCAATTCTGCCACTGTGTTGTAAGATCACTTTCAGATTAGGAGAAGTGTATTCTGAGTATTTTAAATTGAATGGAACGTCTCAACTCAGTAAGCATGGCTGAGATTTGTAAAAGTTGTTTTTACAAAGAAGATTCTGGTGAATAGTAGTGCTTATTCAAACAAATATTCGCATCAATTTGAATCACAATCATTATTTGTCGCTTAACCCCTTTCAATGACCTTGTTTTCTTTCTCGTTTGCAAGGGGAGAAGAATATGTCACGTTAAAGACATCATAAAGATCAGTGTTGTATGCGTATAATTATATACACAGGCCCCGCGGAACGTTTATCAAAGTGGGGGGGGGGGGGGTGGGAGGGGGGCTAAAGTATTTACGATCAGGTAGAGGGTAGCGAGCGTAAATTGATGTGGAGGGTTCAGGGGGCGGAGCCACAGGAAGCTCAGGCGTTTTAGGCATTTAATTACGGTCAGAGAAGCACAAATATTTTGATGCCGCATTTGTGTCACTGGCAGGTCAGGGGGGGGGGGGGGCTGGTTATTTTTTTTATTATTATTTTTAAGGTAAAATTTATGTTACTATCCTATTTTTTTACCGGTTTGGGAGGCTAGGGGGGGGGGGGGGCGGGCCGGTAGAATTGGCCCGTGGATCCGCGCCTGGACGATGCCACTGATGATGATAATAAATAATACTAATAATAATAACAACAATGATTATTATTACTTCTTCTACAAATAATGATAATGATAATACCGGCAACAATAACAGTAATAATATGGATAATAATAATAGTAATAATAAAAAAACAACAACAGGATTTAAAGAAAACAGGTAATATTAACATTTCTAAGTGCTGTACGTTATACTGTACATTCAGGAGGCGCGAGAGCTCAGTTGGTAGAGCAGTGGTCTCGTAATCCTGCGACCCGGGTTCAAAACCAAGTCAATGCGCTAGTGCCCTTTAGGCACCAGGTCTCTCGGAGAGAACCTAAAGCCGAAGGTCCTCTGGTTGCTTACTAACAAGCAATTATGCTTCTAAGCAGTCAGGTAAAATAACCACCACTACACACACTAATGCTCCCCAATTTGAAACATTTTGTCTCTTTTACAGACAACATAATTATTCCGAGATGCACAAGATCTAAATACTCACATGAATGATTGGCGGTGTCTTTATGGTAGGGTTTGGGAACACTGCCCGGTGCTATCTCAGCAAACCAACATAGAGCTCCATACTCTATCTCAGATCTTACCACAGATAGTGGATACTCTGGACCTAGACACTGAAAAGAAAATTATTATTATTAGTAGTATTATGTATTATAGTATAAGTATTAGTAGAAGTAGTAGTAATAATAATAATAATAATAATAATGGGTTCTTGTAGTAGTAGTAGTAGTAGTAGTAGGCCTATTAGTAGTATATGTACATTTAGCAGTAATAGTAGTAGTAGTACTAGTACTACTAGTAGTAGTAGTCGTAGTAGTAGTAGTAGTAGTAGTAGTAGTAGTAGTAGTAGTAGTAGTAGTAGTAGTAGTAGAAGTAGTATTACTATAATTATTACTTTTATTGTTATTTTTACTTATTGTTATCATTATTCTTATCAATGGTATTATTGATAAAGTTTTATTATTATTATCTTCATCATCATCAGTAATCATAATTATTATTATCACTACGAAACTTATAATTAAATCATGTTAACACAAGATGATTACTCATAGTGCCATCTTTATTCTTTATGAATCATTTGTGATTTCGATTGTCAAAAAACAAGGTACAGGCCGGTGTTCTTGAAGTCGAGATAAAGTTGTTAAAATACCGATAGGTCAATGGAAATAGTCCACTGATATTTGAAGCGTCAACTTCTTCATCCCGTAAATGTAATCACGAATTTGTTTTTGAAATGTTTGAAAAGAACCATGCCATCATTGAGTTGAAATGATTGTTTCTTCATTAAAACACTTTTACAATATACTGATTCAAGTGCAGAAACAATAAACACAGAGATATATTTCCAACTATACTGTTTGATTTATATGGCACTTAGCAGTAAACATATTAGTTATCAATATACGAAGATTGGACACGATATTCATAACAATGATAAAAGATAAGGACATCTAAATCAGCAACGGCATAGATATAAATTAACCTGGGTGTTCCACAAAGACTAAGATCGACGTTAAGTTGGACTTAACTATGGCAGGCTATTCATGCCACTGTTTGCTCTCACCATTAGTCTCTCAAGGGACGTTAACCAATATTTTTTCCTTCAATGATGAATTATCCAAATATATAAATTCTGTAGATTTGTGACCACGATTTGTACGTTTGTTGAGAAAACAATATCAGTATATGGTGAGAGCAAACAGTGGCACGAACGGCCTGCCATAGTTAAGTCCAACTTAAAGTCAATCTTAGTCTTTGTGAAACACTCCCCTGTCCTGTTGAAAGCCAGAAAGGTGTTAATTACATTAAATACAGAGTTAACGCATAGCTCTCTGACTCAAAGTAGCGATATAATGAACTAGACATAAAATAGGAAGAGTTGTGTTTTTAGTTTCTTTTTGTAAGTTTCTCTCTCATCTTTAAGTCATAACGAAATTTATTTCGTTAATATACCTTGATATAAGGCGGTGCGTGTTTGACGATGACTGACTTTCTCTCGACGTCCTGCTCGATGACGCGATGTACGTCGTTCAGGTTTCCATCACCGATTACCTCGACGGTAAACCCTGCAGCTTGTAACTAAATAGTACAGAGTATAAGAGTGTGTGTGTGAGAGAGAGAGAGAGAGAGAGAGGGGGGAGAGGGAGAGAAAGGGTGAGAGAGAGAGAGAGGAGAGAGATAGAGAGAGATGGGAGAGAGAGAGAGAGGGGGGGGAAGGAAGTGGATGATTTAATCGTGTATTTCACAATATCCCTTTATATCTTATATAATAATAATAATACATAACATTTATTAGGCGCTTAATACTGATGTTTCTGAGCGCACAGTGTTCTGATTAAGAGAAGACTATAACCCGTAGAATTAAATTAGAAGAAAAAGCAAAAATACAAAAGTAACATAGATAAGGTAAGAAAAACAGTGGCAATCAACTAAATAAAGACAAATACAAATATGGTGCGCACCTCCATTGACCGACGCACAACTGCAATTTACAATTTGAAAAGATAGGTTTTGAGTAGAGATTTGAATTGAGATACAGAGGGGGCGCAGTGAATAAAGGCGGGCAGTTTGTTCCAGAGAGCGGGGGCAATAACTGAAAAGGCGCGGTCACCATACCGGGTGTTAGTGCGGGGTCCAGGTGTTAACAGTAATGTGGAAGATGAACGAAGTGTTCGTGACGACGTACGGGAACGTAAGGATATGAGATCGGAAAGGTAAGAGGGGGCTAAGCCATTGATAGCTTTGTAGCACAGGAGAAGAATTTTGAAGGATATGCGGTGGTGAATTTTAAGCCAATGTAGTGAGTTCAATATTGGAGTTATGTGCTCTGATTTACGCGAGAGAGTCACAAGCCGAGCAGCGCTATTCTGTACCCTTTGAAGTGGGACTAGATGTGACTGAGGGAGGCCAGAAAGAGAAGAATTACAGTAATCGATATGGGTCGAGACAAAAGCATGGACTAATTTTGAAGTTGTGGGTCGGTCAAGTAGCCTCCTGATTCTACTGATCTTGTATATACCAAAGGAAGCAGACTTACAAATATTACTAATGTGTTGTTTGAAAGTAAGATTGCTGTCAATATTTAAACCAAGGTCACGCACAGAAGCACAACAACTGAGAGAGCCATCACTCATAACAAGATCAGGAAAGGGGTCTGAGTTCCGAAATTTAGAAGTAATATGAATCATTTCAGATTTTGAATCATTAAGGCAGAGACAGTTTTGAAAAGACCAGGTTTTGATTTCATTGAGGCAACTGGTGAGTTTGTTCGCGGCTACTGTCCTGCTGTTTGGGTGAAGAGTTACATAAATCTGGGTGTCGTCTGCATACATAGTGTGTTGAATATTCTGATGAAGGTTAATAACATTTGAGAGAGGGCTGGTGTAAAGAATAAACAGGAGGGGGCCGACCACGGAACCCTGCGGAACGCCGCAGATGAGGGGAAATGATTCCGAGTTGGTGTCATTGATGATCACCTTCTGAGTTCGGTGCATGAGATAGGAGCGAATCCATTGAAGTACGGTGCCGGTGATGGAGAAGTCGTTCTCTAAGCGATGGAGTAACAGGTCGTGGTTGATAGTGTCAAATGCGGCAGTGTAATCAAGCAAGATGAGGACAGCTTCATTACCCTTATCTACAGCTAGAAGCAGGTCATTTAGGACCTTGACAGTTGCAGTCTCAGTAGAATGATGATTCCGATAGGCAGATTGGTGGATTGGAAACAAACCGAGATTGTCAATGTGGGCTTTCAGCTGTAGTGACACAATACGTTCCAAAACCTTCCCAAGGAATGGCAGGTTTGCGATGGGCCTATATATCATCTTATATAGGAAATACAGGGTGTTGAAATCGTCTTGAGTTGAATATTTCGATAGTGGTTGCTATCGTGTTTATATTTTCTTGCAAACAAAACTGGCGTGTGTAACGTGAAATATTATGAAAAATAATCTGAACAGAACTGTATAGGCTAATGACAACCCGGACCAGGCGCGCCGGAAGCAGTTTGGGATTGGGGGGGGGGGGGGGGGGCAAACATTCCAGGGGGCTCACTTTCCAGGGGCAGTGACGTAATGAGAAAAAAAATTCGGAAAGGGGGGGGGGGCAGACGAAAAATCTGCATCACCACCAGTCTTACACGTTACATGCAGGTCCCGCGGAACGTTTTTCAAAGTGGAGTATTATCGATCAGGTAGAGCGTAAATTGGCGTGGGGTCCAGGGCATTAGCATCGGCAGAGGGGTCAAGGGGCTGAGCCCCCGGAAGCTCAGGGGTTTTAGGTATTTAATTACGGTTAGATGAGCATCCAGGGGCCCTCTGTAAAGCTATGGTCACAAATCTGAGCAGCGACCGACCGATCAGTCTGTAGCCTGCTCGGTCGCTGCTGGAATTTAGGCATCGCCCAGCAATTAGGTCGGTGCCGGGCGGCGACCGCCCAGGCACCGAGCGTATTTTGGGCGGCGAGTGAAAAGTGAGCAGGCGCCGCCCAAATTTTAACTCCGCGCTAAAACTTCAGCGGCGACCGAGTGATGCCCTAAAAACGAGCGGTGCCTGGGCGGCCGCCGCTCGGTGGCCGGGCAGCCGCCGGGCAGAATTGGTTAAAAACTCGCCGCTCGGCCGCCGAGCAGGCGACTTTTGGGCAATGTGACCATAGCATAAGGCAATTGACGTGTTCCAAGGATGGGGAGAGCCCCCGGAAGCTCAGGGGTTTTAGGTATTAAATAACGGTCAGATGAGCATCCAGGGGCCCGCATTAGGGCCCTTGGTGGGGTCCAGGGGGCAGAGCCCCCGGAAGCTCAGGGGTTTTAGGTATTTAATTACGGTCAGATGAGCATCCAGGGGCCCGCCTTAGGGCCCTTGGTGGGGTTCCAGGGGGCAGAGCTTCCGGAAGCTCAGGGGTTATAGGTATTTAATTACGGTCAGATGAGCATTTTGTATACCTTATTTGTGACATTGGTAGGTCACTTATTTTTTTCTCCTTCTTTCTTTCTTTATCTCTTTAACATACTTTTTAAAAAAGGAGGGGGGGGGGGGGGGCTCGAGCCCAGCCACTTTGCAGACCATGACATAAAGGCTTCTCAATAAGCGTATTTCGCCTGACTGTAATGTGGGAATTTCTTATTTTCCAACAAACGCATAAAAAGGTATGACTTACAACAAAAATGGAGAAAAAATGCCGGAAAATCATGTCACAACATCAACATTTGTAAATCACTTGTTTCGAATAAGAAATACATTACCCCCCCCCCCCCCCCATCAGTACTCCAGCGTTCAGGGGCTCATGTCTTCTCACCCCTATAACAAAAAAACGGACACGCTTTCCCATTCTCGCACAATATGTCCACGATATGCGCGTATCGCTATTATAGAGACCTCCATTTAAAATACCGTATAGGTGGCATGCGCAATGTTTATGAAATTTAATTCCTGTGAACTTTCCTTTTTCTTTGAATGGAATTGTATATGTGATTTAATTCAGGTTTTTATTATTGTTACGTTCTTTTGGATTAAAATACAAACCATGTTTACTCCTTTACTGTTTTTTTGGGAGGGGGGGGGGCGTTTTTGGGGGGCAAAAATGCGTTTTGCCCCCCCCCCCCCACTTTTTTGACTGGGGGGCAACTGCCCCCCTGCCCCCCTGCCCCCCCCCCCCACTCCCGGCGCCTATGACCCGGACTATTCCCAGCCCATAACCAGGCAAGCTATCCACCACCCGGACACATAGCCCCGCCCCGGAAAATGATGTAACGAGGTCGAATACTAGCAATCATATCCTGGGCATCGTAAATATGGGGGCGTATGTACCTCTCAATGCTAGCATACAATAGTTCAATGAGGTAGGTCTAATACATAGGGATAATATGCGAAGGATTCAAAGTCCATACCCAAACAGTATTGACCCAAAGTTATTTGTTGAGGATTTGTTAAAATATTTTCTAAAGGAATATCTACGCACCGTGTCGATTCTTTCACAAAAGTTGTTAATCTACAGTGTATGTTGGTACTCCAATGGGTTGTATTGGTTACATTACGAAAGTGGCCTATGTACGTATCATCATGCCGTCCAGTAAAGCATGCATGCATGGGGAAATGTATAATAACGAAAGGAGACAGTCATGTACCTTGACAGGAAAACACATGAGTTAAGCAAATGGCTTATTTCCAATGGGATGATAATATAAGAATGTAATTGATCCTTGATAAGTTCAGAGAGATAGTATATTTTATTTAAAGAATGAAAATGCGAGCAATGATGCTGAAAACAACAGCAAATTTACTTACGGATTCAAATTAGTTTAATTTAATCTAAAGCAAATACTGGTTCTACTAGTACCCCATGTTTTATTTGTCTAAAATATAAATGATATATTTAATCAGGTAAAACAGATATACACGACACTATAGCTTGCCTAGACCGTATTTGCCTGCATGTCACTGTGTAAAATAATTTTTCCAGCAGTCTTATATTTATAAGCTATATTTTTTTTAAATTAATCACGTTTCGCTAAAGTAATTCATGAAAAGTACCGCATATCGATCACCGTATCGAAAATGATATACTTATCGTGTAAAATACGACGGATTGGGAGAAGAATGATGATAAATGAAAATAAACAACATATTAAATCTTACCTTTTCATCTGTCTGCATACACTCCTTCACCCTCTGGATCCAATCGTTGAATGTCTCTTTCGCCATCGTTTAAAAGAAAAGGCTAATGCAAGTTGTCTTATTGGATAGTTCACATCTCCAATCAGTGACACAATTACGATGTAGACCTACAATGCGCTTAACAACTGTCCCTCTGTCTGTTATCTCTTAATTATATTCATTTGAAATAAATCGCAGGATGATTCGATCTATCGCAGGCAACGAGAAAGGTCTTGAAATTCAATGTGATATGTCATTCCAGAATGGCTTATCCTTCACTATCAACAAAACGTTCTGGTGCTACGTTTTCCTGTAAAATGAATGAAGAAAAAAGAGCAAAATTCGCGTCTTGACTAATAGATGAATGCACTGATACAGTGATAGTGCTCACTGATATTGTCCTATGCTATTAATACGATGATCACATGGCATAACTGGTGTAAAGGTCAATAGTCCCCATTTGTTGAATTAACGACCAATGGTGCATATCTCGTTATAAAAAGTGTCTGTGGCAAGACCGAGGTACCCGGTTATGTCAATATTTACCTCGATCCGTGCCAATGAGTTTCGTTCATTGAGGCTCGTGATCCCATTGATCAGTATGATGTAACATGTCATCACGTGCATAATTTGGAGGAGAGCTATATTTTACCGATCACGCAGAAATGCACAACAACAAAAACCCGAAGTGGGTGTGGAGGGTTCTGTGTTAACGTAAACGCGGTCAAAAGTTGGCAGAAAATCAATCTAAACCATGCTAAGCAAAATCAAATCAATCAAACTAAATCATACTATGCAAGGGCAGTTTCGCATGTTTAAATAATTTTGGCACATTTGGTCGATAATTACTCTTGGCTACTTCGGAGATACTCTACACATAGGTCATTCGTATAAGACTGTACGAGGTACATGCTACAACCCATCGGAGACGACTGCTGCATAATGCCACTTGCATATATACAGTAATTGCTGCTAGGTAGGACAAACAGTATGGCTTGCCTACCTAACAACACGGATTGGAATATATGTTATTTCGCATTCTCAACTATTTAAATACATTTATTTGTAACATCTACAGGTAATGAAATAATTTGTAACGAGGCACTCAATTTGATTACATTACGAAAATGGCCTATTCAATTCAATTTAATTCAATCAAAAATAAGGGTTTAATTTGAGGGAAAAAATGTGGTCAAAGGCTGAATTGTGCATGTTCACAACAATTTCTCACTATCACGGCACATTACATTGTACCATCAGAAATACATATATAAATTTGTGGCCTCATTATTATTTTTTTTTATTTTTTATTTTTATTTTTTTTTTTTTTTTTGGGGGGGGGTGTCATTTGTACAAGTGCTGTCTCCGAAGTGGCTTAATTATTCCAGCTCAAATCCAAGTTTGCCCATCGTCGCTTTTTTCTGACAATAAAATAGTCCTACATGTCGGTAGTCACCAGGGGCGTAAGCAGGATTTTTCGAGGGGGGCCGGAGGGGGGGGGGGGTTAAAAATTGAAAATTGCGCCGAAAATTTCCGCAACGACTCAGCCAGCCGCTGAATAAGCGGGGGTGGGGGGGAGGGGGTAAGGTTACCTTTTGGGTCACTTTTTTCTTTTTTCTTTATTTTATTTAACAAAAATTTAGGTGGGGTTCTTCCAAAACTCACACATACAAACGATTGAGGGGGGTCGACACCCCCCCCCCCCCCCCCCCTGCGTACCCGCCTGGTTGTCACACACTACAATGTCACACACTACAATCACAATTATCTATGGCTTTTCTGCAATGAGTTCCGACAGGAGTTCTGTGATCTTAATGTTCGAAAAAAGATAACTTTGGAAAGTTGAAGAAAGAAGTAAAAATGAATACCTAGAAAATATTAAATATATTTTTCATTTCATGTTCTTTGTTCTCCTTAAAATTCAAAAGCACATATCATGTATTATGTAGGCTAAAAGTTGAACTATAATCTGAATTAATATTATATGTTATTTCCCTAAAATAGACCGTTTACTAAAACTGAATTAGCTATGATTGGGGGTGGGGGCGGGAAGGAGGATGTTATAGTTCTGGGAATATGTTGTCTTTGTTATGATCGTTTATAATAATCATTTATATATACGCACTCTGTGCCCATGTTTTTTGTTTATATTATCATTTTTCGTAGTACATATTAATTAATGAATACATTTATTATAGTTATTGTGGGACCCCGAGGAAGAACAGGTCAACTTTCTTGGTCAAACTGAAGCAGGTGATCCCTTGATATTCTTTTTAATTTTAATATATATATTTATACTTTGAGAATAGTCCTTGTAAAGAATTAGGTTTTTGTTTCTTCATGTTTTACGATGTTGTATTTTATATTTCATGATCATAAATAAAGCCAAACCAATTAAACCACACAAATCAGACATTTCATAGAGTGGTATTCATGTTTTTAATATGCAAACATACTGGACACAACGTTTCCACTTTGTTTGACGAATACACGTTTATCTTTCAGCTCAATGAGACTACAATGCTGCTGAACACCATCGCATATTTCAAAAGTACTTTCTGTCATTTTGCTTGAGGCAGTCTCTGAAATTTGTCGTCTGTAAAAATGACAAAAATCAGTGACAACCTGCTGACAACCAATCAGAAGCAAGGATTTCAGTAGCTTATAACAAAAACTGTCATTGGTCACCGATGACAAGTTTTTTGAAACGCCCCCCTGGTGAGTAACAAGATGTATAGACTTCTAGGATATCATAGATAATAAGAGCATTTTGGGAAAATTACATTCCTCATTCATTTTTGTTTCGCTGACTTCAATATGATATACATAAAAACCTCTATTAGTACATTTCCCAATGATATAATTATGACATTCCTCTGTATAGTGGTCTACATGTAAGTAATCTTATACAGCGACAGATGCATTCTAATTGGTACAACTGAGATCTATATAAAATCCATCTACGAAAGACGATATGGTATCATTGCATTCTTATTGTTGTATTTTTAAGCCTATTCATATAAGTTAAGTTATTTTAAATTGGAATGATACTCCACGTGAGGGCGGTATATCTCTGTGGTGTATTCAGATACATGTACCTTAACAATGTGTTGCTAAACGTAGAACATGCACAACTAGTAATATCATTATCTGTCTAATAATAGTTCCTGAAATTTGAATTACATCGTAACACAGAGAAAGAGAGCCTGATTGATTATATTTGGCCCGTCTAAAAACACTTTATACCACAGCCTATTTAAGTAATATGTTCCATCCTAAATATCTTTATGTTAAATTCAAAAGTTTGGCAACGACTTGACATGTTCATTGGAATGTATGTTTTTAGCTCCAACAACCAAACTATAAGGCACAATATTAATTCATGTTGTGGTAACTCGTTACTAAAGATAACCATTTTATCTTAGTCCTGGTTCATTCTATGTTAAATGAAAGTAAGTTCTATGTATTCCTTCATTATCCTATAGTAGGTGAAAGACACAATGAATAACAATTTTGAAATTGCTAGATAATAACATATTTCTACAGCATGAATACAAATAAGTACAGCCAAATTTTCCCATGAAAATAAATAAACGTGTAAAAAAAAATAGAAGAACGCGCTATAACCAAATTGCATCGCTAAATGACGCCATTATATGAAACCAAATAAGACAGTATTTCATAGACATGCAAGGAAAGATCTTGTGTTAACAGCTACATATTTGTGTACGATTTCTAATCTGAATAAAAGGCGGCTATATAAGCTGAATTGAAGAGAAAGATACGTTAAACCGTCTGAAATTAGTTACTAGGTAATAGTATATATATCTGTTAAGCGCTTTGAGAGGGTATTCGGTCCTGAAAAGCGCTATATAAGAACTAGCTATTATTATTATTATTACTATATTCATGTAGAAGTAAATGGTGTGTAGACTTTCCACTTATTCATTATATTAAAGCACATATTGTAGCATTTGAAATTAATGTACCATTACAAGCACCTGAGCTCATGAACAATAATCGATTTGATGTGTAACTACCCATTGATATTAAAGAGCAATCCAACCATAGTAATAAATCATTTGTATAAAAATAGAAGATAAGAGAAACAGAATGGCGAAAGTTTACAATAAATTGGACGAATGATTATAAAGTTGTGAGTGTTTGGAATATGATATCACTAAACCTATACATATTTCTAATTAGCAATTTAGTCCGTGGATTGTGACGGATTTACATATTTCATTATAAATTTCATACACCACAATAACTCTTAGACAAAGGTGCTTTCCAGCAGCAATTTTCGTTAGATCACGCCAAAACTGCTATATATATCATGTATATACTTAAGCATTACAACATATAAACATTTTAACATGGTAATGAATCATATAGACACTAATCTTTTTTTCGAATTCAAAGACTCATTGGTTTTACCCGAGAAAAATACATATCGATCTGAGAAAAGTACAATGACCCCGTTGTGCTTTAGCTTGAAAGGGGTATGGTATTGCGAAGAAAATAAGAAATTGATATATTCGAGGTGTTCATTGTTCATGCTTCACGCGGTGCTTGGTCTTGTTTGTAGCGGGTCCATTTATCTTGTCCGACACTGGAAATACCAGAAAAGACAACAACAAAAAACACACAAATATAACAGATTTACATAAATCATTTATGGAAGTTAATATAGCTTGTAGTAAACGAGATTTCCCCTGTACAGACATATTATGAAATATATAAGCCAAGGAAAACTGTTGTCACAATAATGTACGAAAAGTGTTTTTTCTACTGTTATCATCATCATGTCTATGTTATTATCATGATTAATTTTGTTCATTCCAAATTTGTTTAAATCAATAATCATGTACATAAATAAAGTAAAAGGAAGTTTATTTACCCCCTTAAAGTTTGTTTTTACCTTTTAGCTTCCGCCTTCATAGTTTTGATCATTATTACACTATTGTTCCATCGTATTTATTTTGCTTTGCTGTTAATAACACAAGTATTTATTCTTATTAGATAAGCAACCATTTCAACAAAAAGTCAAATTTGAATGAATACTGATTGAAGATTTGATGACTTATCAAAGGGCACTGTCGCCTCAAATTTTATTTATAATAATATTGTATAATGATTTTTATGTTTTGTTTTAGAAAACAGTAACAAAAAAGAAAAAAAAGAAGATCTGATTTGATTTGAATTGAGATCGAACAAGAAGCTACGGTTAAGAGACCATGGTTAAGAGACCATGGTTACGAGACCACTGTTCTATTACTGACTCACCACACCTTCATTAAAAACAGAAGATTTGTATGACAAAATAGGAATATTCAAGTTGGGACAACCTCCTTACCGTGTAGCTTTTCTAGTATCTGTACAGGTTTCCACTCGTAATCTATGGGTCCATGTGGTATAAAGAACTTCTTGTCCATCACATAGATGACACTGACCAGACCAACTGCCTGTCGACTTGTTGTTCTGGGTTACTATAAACCCGAATGTTGAGAAGTCACATCTTCGGCTGATGTAGCCCACGACCATATAAGGGTCTGAAATAATAAAAATATGATAGACAGATATTTCTATAAAAGGCTGAAACATATAAGGGAACACCTGTCCTAGTAAGTTTACATTTTGAAAATGTTGAATGGGTGTTAGACCTCAATATCTGCATAAGAACAATTAAAAAACGTTGCCCGGAAACCGCATGTATAAAAACTAATTATTGGGGATTGCATTCTACACTAATATTTGTTATGAAATCATTAATAAAAAAATAAATGTGTCTCATATAATAAACAAAATTTGCTTATCAATCATAAAATTTCTAAAGATTATCTCAAATTAACATAAAAGTGACTTGTTTAATAAGTAGACTAATCGACAAACAAGAATGGAATAAAGCCCGCAAGGGAACCTAAGTCCGACTTGGGTTACTTTTTATGTTATTCTTTATTTTCGTAATACTCCTCATCCGTTTGCAGATAGAATGCCGGGTCAATACAAATTTTGAAGGTTGATTTGATAAATTCTTTTCTTTTAGGTGAATTGGTACACTTTCAAGCTCTACTTACTATTATATCCTGTAATGAGCTCAATACTGCTGTAATAATCCCCTAAGATCAAACCAGTCGACGTAGGAGACAGGCTGAGCCGATCATTGCATTCATTATACCAATCACCTTCCAGATCACAGAATCCAACTGTTTGTGATTAGAGAAAAGTGATACATTTTTCAGTGAAATATAATGGTTAATGCTACTGTTACTTTCTTTGTATTTTTTGCCGTATTTTGCCGTGCTAAAAAGGTATGTAAAATGTAAAGCATTCATAGAAAATCCTTTATAATCTCATGCCTTTTTAACCACATATCTCTCTCTCTCTCTCCCTATATATATATATATATATATATATATATATTTATATATTTCAATGTGTATGCATATACAAAAAACAAAGGTTTATTGACAAATATTTGCAATAACATGATAAAAAGCTCAAAGTTTTAATTTCTTTCGTTTGGTGATTTTTATCATACACTCACGTCTGCCTCCTCATTTTAATTTGTTGTTTGTCTTTGTGTTCCCCTCTATAGTGTTCTATTTTCCAAGCCATCTCTCTCTCTCTCTTTCTCTCTGAGC
The DNA here is from genome assembly GCA_035222895.1 of Strongylocentrotus droebachiensis. Lineage (NCBI taxonomy): Eukaryota > Metazoa > Echinodermata > Echinoidea > Camarodonta > Strongylocentrotidae > Strongylocentrotus > Strongylocentrotus droebachiensis. The sequence continues at coordinate 253,763 of JAVYIG010001348.1, forward strand.
CTCTGTCTTTCTCTCTCTCTAACAAGATTGATACCACTTTATACCTGCATTTACACAACGACAAAAGAACCAATCAGCATAAATGATATATTCCCCGCCTCTCTCTCTCTCTCTGTATATATATATATATATATATACCCATATATACCGTATATAAACACACTCTATATAGTTAATATTCACAGACATTATCTCTCTCTTTCACTCTCTCTCTCTCTATATATATACATACAATGCGAAAGGAAAGGAGAGAATGGTGATTGCGTTTTCATGAGATTTTCTAAAGCTGTTGTATAGATTATATGTATATTTACATACATACGCACACCCCCTCCCACACAAATATTTGTGTACATGTATTTAAATATGTATATATATATATATTCTACATACCGATCCCACAGTTGATACCGGAGTAGCCTTGGCGACAGAGGCACGAGAATTGATCAACACCGTTGATACAAGTACCTCCATTAAGACAGGGAAGGCTGGTACACTCGTTGATGTCTGTACAAGAATGGAGTTATAATGATAATGATAACAAAAGTGATGATGATTGATGATACTACTACTAAATACTGATAATACTAATACTACCAATACTAAACCTACCGTTTATACTAATGATAGTAATAATGATAAAGCTAGTAATATTGATAATAATACTACTACTAATAATAATAACAATAACAATCTGTTCTTGATATTTTGATACTTCCCACAGGACTTTGGACAATGACTGTCAGTAACGATAGGGGAATTATTTTTGTCTGCTATATGAGCAGAGTATATTGTGATTACTCATGCATCTACAAATGAACCAAGGATATATAATACGATGTAATCTACCGCAAAATGAATTTAATTGAGAAAACCCCAGAGACAACTATGATAATGTGCAGGTTTGAGGTATTTTCCAAACCTTACCAAATGTTTTTGAATTGTATTAAGGAATTGTGAGCTTTAATTGAAATCAAAAGAGCACTTTATTTGATGTGTTGTCTGATTCAAGCTATAGTAGGGCTGTCAGCTTAAAAATACAGTTGTCAGATATAATGAAATCGTGGATATGCTTGGACTTGCCCATATACTATGCATACAAAAGAAACAAAAACAAAACCATGAAAAAGTCGAAAACTTTAGTAATACGGTAATCATGGTACATGTAATACTTATTTTATTGTATTCAGGTAAAAAGTTCAAATTGCATCACCTGTATGACGGTAACGTTTTTCACTTTACTATCGCTCGAAATTCAGTCCAAGATTGAGATATTATACAATGACAAAGATGTTGCATTATTCCTATGTTGAAGCTATGAACAACCCTCTATAACAATTCAACATCTTTAGCAAGTCATATTATCGTTTAACCCCTAGGTATACTGTATCCTGATTGAGTTAAACTGGAGAGTTGAGAACAATCGCAGTTCTTTGTGCAATCAGGGCGATACAGACAGACACATGTACATACCAATTTCGCACCGGTCGCCTACAAAGCCTGGTAGACATTCACACACAAAGTCCTCTCCTACAGTCACACACGTCGCCCCGTTTTCACAAGAAGTGTTGCCACATCCAGTCGGCCCTATTGAAAAGAGATGAAATAATATCTACATTCTTGAAATGGTTCCACCCTTCTTCTCTTAAGCTGCACTTGGTATGGATGGATTGTAGTGAGTTGTTTCCCTCCTCAAATGAATATGATCTTTAAGATTTCATCTATAAAATATCGGCCGATTCATTGATGAAAATCGTTAAATTAGTACAGTGTAGTATACATTAGTGGCGCCAGGTGTCGTATACACTTGTGAGGTACGTATCATTAACTTACTGTTCTGGTTTGTCACCAACTTACCTAATGCAGTAATTGTGACACATAACGTGCAATTTCCAACGTTTCCACTTCGATCAGCAAATCTAAATGTGATTTCAGTTGGTCCGAGTGGGAATAAGCTACCAGACGGAGGGTCCACACTGACTAGAGTTGTTCTGCCAGAATCATCAGTTGCTGTTGCATCTGGGAAGACGACTCTCAGAGAAGATACTCCTCGGGGGACCAACCGAGTGAAGTTTAGAGGACAAGTCACAACCGGTGGAATAGTATCCACTAAAAGAAAGATCAATGGTCATTGAATGAGTGTCGGTATGGCTCTGCATCGTTAATGAAACAAGCCAATGAATGAATAAAAAACATTGTCAATAACGACGATGAACTTAGGAACACGAGTTATAGAATTTCAATGTTTTTGTTAATATCAAAATGTCATAGTCTTTAAGAGATTCCCTCGAATGAATATGTGTAAAGGTGGTTTAAGATACTCACTTGTGATTATGGTAATTGTGAACGTGCAAGACCGTTCTTTCCACTATCTATTTCGGATAATTCAAAAGATCTTCAACATTGCATAATAATCATGTAGGATATGAATATCTGCCTATAAAGGCTTTCAATACTTACGTATTGTGCTTGTGGTTATGGTAATTCTGAACGTACAAGATCCATCATTTCCACTTGGATCTTGAAACACGAATCTAACATCAGTTGGTCCTAGAGGAAATGAACTACCGGATGGAGGGTTAACACTGACCAGAGACGACGTGCCGGAGTCATCTATTGCTGTTGCAGGTGGGAACGTAACGGCCAGAGAAGTTACTCCAGGAAGGACAGACCGAGTAATGTCCAAAGGACAAGTCACAGCTGGAGGGGTGGTGTCAACTGAAAGATATTTCAAAGGAAAATCAAAATAGAGACACGAGCACATCAGTCTAACTTTGTTTACATAAATGCAACAACTAAATAGAAAATAAATCATTTTGTATACAGTAGGCTTGCGGTTGCACCATGTGAGAGAGAGGGAGGATTGGGCAGTCCTGAAAAGGACTCTCGATACTCTTTCTTTCTTGAGTGTGTGTAGTCCTAAAAAAGGACTGTTGGTGTAGTCTTGAAAAAGACTGTTGGCTATCTTTCTTAGCTTATAGTTCTAAGGAGAACTATGGTGGCAGTTGGAGAGGATAGGTAATCGTTTTGTGTTACCGATTCATTTATATCGATGAGATTCCATCGTTACAAAATCCTCAGGGTATGAATAACTGCTTACAGATGCTTTCAATACTTACTTATTGTGCTTGTGGTTATGGTAATTCTGAACGTACAAGATCCATCATTTCCACTTGGATCTTCGAACACGAAGCTAACATCATTTGGTCCAAGAGGGAACGAACTACCGGATGGAGGGTTAACACTGACTAGAGACGCCGTGCCGGAGTCATCTGTTGCTGTTGCAGGTTGGAAGGTAACTTCTAGAGAAGTTACTCCAGGAAGGACAGATCGAGTAATGTCTGGAGGACAAGTCACAACTGGAGAGGTGTTGTCAGCTGAAAGATATTTCAAAGGATAATCAAAACAGAGACAGGAACACATCAGTATGACCTTGCTACATAAATACAACAACTGAATATGACACTAAACTTAGAAATTGTAGTAAATAGAAAATAAATCGTTTTGTGTTACAGATTCATTTATATTAATGAGATTCCATCACTACAAAAACATCAGTGTATGAATAACTGCTTACAGATGCTTTCAATACTTACGTATTGTGCTTGTGGTTATGGTAATTCTGAACGTACAGGACCCATCATTTCCACTTGGATCTTCAAACACGAAGCTAACATCACTTGGTCCTAGAGGAAATGAACTACCGGATGGAGGGTTAACACTGACCAGAGACGTCGCGCCGGAGTCATCTGTTGCTGTAGCAGATTGGAACGTAACGGCCAGAGAAGTTACTCCAGGAAGGACAGACCGAGTAATGTCCAAAGGACAAGTCACAGCTGGAGGGGTGGTGTCAACTGAAATATATTTCAAAGGAAAATCAATATAGAGACACGAGCACATCAGTCTGACTTTGTTTACATAAATGTAACAACTAAATAGAAAATAATTCATTTTGTATACAGTAGGCTTGCGGTTGCACCATGGGAGAGAGAGGGAGGATTGGGAAGTCCTGAAAGGGACTCTCGATACTTTTTCTTTCTTGTGTGTGTGTAGTCCTGAAAAGGACTGTTGGTGTAGTCTTGAAAAAGACTGTTGGCTATCTTTCTTAGATTATAGTTCTAAGGAGAACTATAGTGGCAGTTGGAGAGGATAGGTAATCGTTTTGTGTTACCGATTCATTTATATCAATGAGATTCCATCACTACAAAATCATCAGGGTATGATTAACTGCTTACAGATGCTTTCAATACTTACTTATTGTGCTTGTGGTTATGGTAATTCTGAACGTACAAGATCCATCATTTCCACTTGGATCTTGAAACACGAAGCTAACATCAGTTGGTCCAAGAGGAAATGAACTACCGGATGGAGGGTTAACACTGACCAGAGACGCCGTGCCGGAGTCATCTGTTGCTGATGCAGGTGGGAAGGTAACGGCCAGAGAAGTTACTCCAGGAAGGACAGACCGCGTAATGTCTGGAGGACAAGTCACAGCTGGAGGGGTGGTGTCAACTAAAAGATATTTCAAAGATCATTCAATAAAATGAGGTATTAGCTTGATTGATAAGAGCACTATTAAAAGGTCATGCAAAACTGGAATATTGGTCATACTCTTCTCTTATCATGGGGAGGGGTGCAAAATTTTACCCTCCAAACATTTAATAACTATAATAAACAAAAAAGCATCTGCTCATTCTGGCTACAGACAGGTCTTCTACAATTTTAATATTGCTTCAATTTTTTGAGAGAGCCTAGCGACTGAACGAATAACATTTATCTATCTGTCTTACCTACGTAAATAGTGACGGTAAACGTGCAAGTTCCTATATTATCACTGGGATCGATGAAGCTGAAGGTAACATCGGTTGTACCCAAAGAGAATGAACTACCAGATAGAGGGTCCACGCTGACAAAAGACGCCGTGCCTGAATTATCTGTTGCTGTGGCGTCCGGGAAGGTGACGGGTAGAAAGGAAATCCCTTGGGATACTGGCCGGCTGATGTCCATCGGACAATTCACATCCGGAGGGATAATGTCCGCTAAAGAATCTTTCGAAAGGGATTTTGTTCAAGGAATATTGTATTATAAAGAAAACATTCATACGCACTCTCAGTTTAGAAATTATTTTACCTTAAAACTATAAAAGTTATTACCACACATATGCCACAAAAGGAAATTTATTGAATATTAGGTTTACGTTAACTATTAGGTTTTATGTTTAAGTCCAGGCTTCGAGTTAGTTATTTGGTTAGTATGGAAAACAGTAGCGGTTCTAGATGGGTTTAGGGGCTTAAGACACCTCCCCCCCCCCTCCCCTCCTCAATATGTTCATATATTTGCGAGGTACATGAGCACATTACATGCAACGATAATGACCGATGAGCAATTGTCACAGGAGCATGACTTTGCCCTACTACCAAAATAATGACCCCTGTCATTGGAGTTAGGCTTGGCCGGCAAATAATGTTTGCACATTCTCCACTCCCTGTAGAGCAATCCAGCCAGGCGCGCACATAGCTGATCAACCTACAATGACGTTCGCGTCCTGCAAGGTAGGTTGACGTCTGAGTGGAAAGAAGCAATAGAGATGAAATGCCTTGCTCAAGCACATAATTATATAACCACTATGTCACCAAACTTTTCTTGCTGGTCATGCCTAATTTATGTTGCTTTACCGACTCTAAACTCATAGATTTTTGGGCAATATTGGAGAATTTCATTTTTCATTTGGTCTGTTGTCGGTCTGGTGACGGTCTCGTTGACTTGACTGGGGTCAAACGACCTCAGTCACACCACTAAACAGACTCCGAACCGACAGATACATTGTGCATTGAGGTTAATGTAATAGTTTGCTCGACCTGCTTTCGGTCTCTTTGATGTGACTGCTTCCTTACCTGTAACAAATACAAAAAATGTGCACTCTGGAGCGATGTTCCCGTCCGGGTCTCCAAAGGTATAAGAGATCCTGGTTGACCCGAAAGGAAAGGTATCACCAGGGGCGTGGCTTTGGGCTAGAACAAGTGCACGACCTCCGTTGTCTGTTGCAATTGGTTCGTCATAGAATACTTCTGCAGAGGTAACACCTGGCGAGACGTTCAATGTGAAGTCACCAGGGCAAACGACAACAGGTGGAGTCATGTCCTCTGAAAAGCGAAAAGATCATAGTGCTGTGTTTATACCACGATCGCAAAGATTTTCGAGAAATAAAGTCGAAGAGCGATTTCAATAGCCTGTCACTATGAACATGACGGACAAATAAAGAGGACAACATATACAGTTCCTCATTCTACCCTCAACAATTGCTGTGGTAGACAAAGGTACATTCTTTCACTGCTATTACGTAAAAATGTGTAGTACAGGTGAATATGCATGTGACACCTGTTCTACACATTTTTACATGTCTACCACAGCAATTGTTGAGGGTAGAATGAGGAACTGTATATTTTGTCCTCTTTCTTTGTCCGTCGTGTTCATAGTGTGTAGAATATTCAATATAAAAATCATTTTTGAAATCTGTATAGCGTGATTGTAACGTTCGTATTGTCCATAGGTGATGGACAAGGCTATTGAAATTAGGTAGATTAGGTAAATTAGGTTTTTTCGAAAGTCTTTGCGACCTCGCTTCCTAAGAGTGATTCAATTTTTGTTATTTATCTTGTTTAAGTTAGCAGACTCATTGCTGGAGTGCTAAGTGTCAGCATGTCTATTCGGTTTGAAATACTATAATTCTGTAATCAAATTAACAGGCGAAATGAATCAAAACATGAAATGGAGACCCTGGTCACTGTTACTAAGGCATTCAGTGATTATTGTCTTGAACATACAAACACAAAGAAATGCATAATTCACAAATGTGTTCAAACTCAAATTCAAACGACCATTTCAAAATGATCAACACTGCTTTTATTTGCTACTCGCTTTGGAACGGTCCATATTTGCATTAATCAAACATTTCAAAGGAGTAATCTATAATATTTACTTTCTGCTACGTATACGAAGAACAGACAAGCAGGAGCCACATTGCCTGCAGCATCTTCAAATGTATAGAAGACAGCGGTAAATCGACCAGAAACAAATACATCTCCAGGTCGATGTGATTGTGAGATGATTCGAACTGCTCCATCATCCGTGGCTGTGGGCTCCTCGTAGAAGAAGGGTATAGATGTGGTGCCCATATCAACCTCTAAGGATTGGTCCCGTGGACAATCCACGGTTGGCGGGCTCGTATCTGGGTGAAAAGTGGAAATTGTCTTTATTTTAAAGAGTGAAACAAAAAACGAAAGAACTTGTACCTCATTATGATTGTTATAATTCACAAGGAGGAGGAGGAGGAGGAAGAAGAGGAGGGGGGTAATGAAGACGATTATTATGATAATGAGGAGGAGGAGGAGGAGGATTTTGATGATGGTGGTGGTTTATAATGATGATGATGCTGATGATGATGAAGATGAAGATGACGATGGTGATTATATAATATTTTCTATAAAAACTGGTTATTATACACGTTTTCTGAAACATGAGTCTTTTGGAATTATTATTATATTAATTTCAACGAATTAGAGTGTGAGTTGGACAGGCAGAAGACCTTTCACATATCCTTTGTAAAATGGTATTTAAATATTGACAACAAATAAGTTATGCATGCCCTTGCTTAGATATCTCGAAAAACATTAATTGTTACTTGAATGACATGCAGTGTTTTAATACAAAATAGTCATCCCAATCATTGCTTATTATATTCGAGATTCAAAATTATACTGAGAAATCCTTTTTAAAATTTGAATTCAATATTTGATATTAAAACTAAAATTGAAATTGAATTCATTGAGTACATTGGACGATAATAGAATGCATTTCTTCAAATCTAATCAAATCTGAAAGTAGTAGTATCAGTAATATTAGTTACTGTACAGTTGTTGTTGTTGATAATAATCTTGTTGTTTTTACTGTTGTTGATAATGATGATATTGTTATTTTTGTTGATGATGTTGCTGCTGTTGTTGCTATAGACGCATTCGCAATACTCACCTAACGTGGCTCTCCAGGTTACTCGAAACCCGGCGTCTGTACCAACATCATCGGTGCGCCAAAACAACCAAGCAGAATCCGTACCGTCTAGCATCAACGCACTTGGGGCCGAGTTCCCTCTGAAAAAATTTACCCCCTTCGATGGGTCGCTCGCAGCATTCAAGTCCGAATTGGCATTAAAAGTCAGCCCTGCGCCAATGTATAACTCATCCCCTGACTCTACGGCGAAGTTTGGGTGGAATGTAAAAGTCAGGCGAATCGCAAGAGGGACGAATATGAGATAGACTCTTGCATCCGTGCTCGCGTAATTGGAGGGCCAGTTGGGAGAGATGAAAGTCCCGTCGTTGCATCCTGATCCGTAACAGGTCTGCTGAGATGTGGCGACTGTAAAGAGATGTTTAAATGCTTACTTTAAAAAAAAGAACTTAGGGAACGGATCGAGAAAAATAAAACAACTCACAAAATATCAATTACAGACATTGTAGACCATGAATGTCTGACCCCAACTTACAAATGACCATCACGATAAGTCCACTCCAAAAATAATTTGCTTTTAATAGATGCAGAAACACAATAGAAACAGAGCCAACAAAATTGAGTAAAATCGGATAACTAATAAGAAAGTTATGAATTTTTGAAAAAGTATTTAACAAAACTATGGAACAATGGAAATAACTACACGAATTGCCAATTTGGTTATCAGTTTGTGACGTCCGACACTGCCTCACTATTTATCCATTGCTTTATTGTTTGATTGATTTTATTTTATATATTTTTTATATATTTATATATTTTTATCCCATTACTTTCCTTTTTATCCCCCAAAACTTGACTATTTCTCCATGCTTTTACCGAGGTTATATGACTTGTATCATAGTGCGTGCATGACATGTCACAACATTTTTTATGAACTTTGAAGAATTGATACTTTTTTTCTGAATGTTGTATATTATTATTGATTTTTGTATAAATAGTTTATCGAAATTATTTTGTCATGATTTATCTGAACAAAATTACTCTATTATATATATATTAGTGCATCCACACAAAATCATATAACAATCGATATAACTTGGATGACGGTGTGAGGAAATAATATTATTAGTAGGGAAATGAGAAATATATTATCAATATAAAGAAAACGTCACAGACTCATGTGTGAGTTGCCAATTTGTCTTGTGATTTTCAAAGTTTTTCATGTCGTTAAAAACTCATTACTTTCTTATAAGTTATCCGATTATGCTCAATTTTGTTATTCAACATATCGTACTCAATAGTTATATGACCCGATTTCGACATACCTTATAACGTTAAGTAAAATGTATATAATATGATCGGTTCTGTTTAGCGGTGATGCGAAAATATCCATCCAATAATACGTTTGGACAATTAGAGAAACCAATACCCAGCAATAATAAACCAATGCATAATAGATACAATGAAACCTTTCTATAAAGGTCATCTGTCTTCAATGGAAACTTTTTTAGTTTCTCTTGGGCGGCCTTAAAAGACTCAAATGAACGCAAGTACAGATCAAGCCTTAACTTAGTTTACAATTCTCATGGACTGCAAGTTTTTATCTAGTCCAATAACATTGTTCAAACTCAATTATTCTGTACGTTTGTTGTCATGGAGCGTTGCATTTTCATGTTTCAAATATAATATGAATTATATTCCCTGTGCATTTATATTTATTGATTTTCTCCTGAAGCTATTTAATTGAAAAAAAAACTTTGAATTGTTACCCTGAACTTTCCAAAGAGAGCATACAATTACTGCAGGAATATTCAGTCTCGTGTAATAACATCAAATAAATCATCAATAACATTTTCGTTTATTTGTGAAACCTCCATTAAGCCATACATCAATATTTCAAAAGAAACTCATTATGCCTTTTTCATGGAACATTACACTTCTCTTCGAACTTAAAGATCTACCGACTGGTTATGTTTTGATCTGTACTTTATTGCGGTATTCTCCTGGAGTATACCCATTTGCTTCCTGCATGTGCCTGCTAAAAGTCGAAACTGTTCCTTGACCACTATTCATTGACCTCTAATGAAACAACCATGTATACGAGAGGTAATATGAAGGCAAACATCAAGGTCAGAATATTTCAGCTTGCGGTAACATGTTTGACCAATACCTTCAATTGTTCCTCGTTCCCAAGTAAATATTGTCCAGCCTTAAGCGTATTTGCAGGAATATATTCACAGAATTGTTAAAGATTTGGCCACATAATGATGTCATACTTGCCTCTATTATCACCATTCCTATGGTGAGGCTAATACCAGTGTTCAAACAAATCAATCTCCTTCCTCAAAAGGAAATTAATGGTAATTCCCCGTACGAATTCCTCTCCTATGCTTCATTCTTTTTAACAATAGTCTTTATTGTTGACTTTTTTGTATTTTGATCCTATTACGTTTCGCTGTTTAATCGGCTCATATCCCTTGTCCATGTTCAAATAGCGATTTAAGGGAGTTTTCAATATCGGCACTTCCCTCTTGATATTGAATTTGACCATTTTGCTCAATTGCCAAGGCGTTCTGTGGACGCAAAGGACGTTCTACAAACGTTTAAACGCTCTTGGGAGGTTTTGTGAACGTTATAAGAATGTTCAACTTGGGTATAGTCGGGGTAATTTTACTTACAGACATCAACAGAGCAGTCGTATCCGACATTGTCATTGGTACATTGACAGGCATAGTTGGACGCCGTCGAGTAGTATCTATTATAACACTGCTCGTTTCCTGGACATTGGTTCACGGCACAATCTGGCGAGGAAAAGGATGAAAAAAGGAATATTATCTGATTTGTTTTCTCCATTCATTAATTAGTTTCAGTACAAAATGCAAACGTAACACCGCAGGGAAATACTTATATTATATCGCAATGAAATGCAGATCATTGCATATTGCCCATTTATTATATTAAGAATGCGTTTGTAAAAATATGCCCTTTCTTTGACGTTAATTTTGCTGCACGTACAGCTCGAATCTTTACCTGATACAGTAACATATATTTTTCTTGTTAATACTCGAATCTGCTATGCATACGATCGCAAAGACTTTCGAAAAGTCAACCTAAGGCAGTTTCAATAGCCATGTCGGTCTCCTTCTGAAATGTGTGAACATACATGTGACGTATTACGTTATCAGAACATATGAAATTGCCCATGTGTTGTCTTTGCAAACGTGTTTGCATGTAAATAGATATAGATATAGATTCGGTTAATTGCAATAAAAGAACATGCAGCTGGGAAGCTGAAATTATTCAATTTACAAAGTCAATATAATACAACACAATAAACGATCAAAATATGAATGACTAAAACGTACAACTATAAATCATGCATAATGAAACAAAATTAAAATCAAATATTACAACAAAATCTAAATATATATTACAAATATTACATCAAAATCTAAATATATTACCAGTATTACATCAAAATCTAAATATATTACAAAAATTACATCAAATTTTTAATATTTTACAAATATTAAAAACATTGAAAACATTCTGTGTCATCAAAAAAGGAGAGAAAGAGAGAGAGAGAGAGAGAGAGAGAAAGACGGGACTAGAAAGAGGAATAGAAGGAAGAAGAAAATATACGAAAGATTGGAAGAGAGGGGTAGAGAAGGACAGAGTAGAACAAGAGAAATAGAAAGAGAGGAGAATCGTACAAAGGTGAACTTCAAAGAAAATCACAAATATGTCAACTAATATATCACTAGAAACTGGTAAGCTAACAGATAGCCATCCTACAAGTTTTAGGTCAACTACATATCGGGTGATTTATAAAAATACAAATACAACCACCTCCAATAGCAGCTGGGATATGCGAGAGATTCGCCGGAAAAATAACGATGTTTTTAATGACGTCACTATATGGACCAACACTGCCCAAGCAGACGACATCCCATAGAGAAGGAACATAATTGCAAAGCTATTATTTCTCAAATTATAATGAGTTTAGTGTATATAAATATAATGGCATGTCAAACCATTCAAAGGGGGGTATGACCCGATTCCGATAACTAAAATCGTTTGCTTGTAAATACACAGGATATGTGTTAATTAACGATCAAAGAAACCAGACTTTCAAATTGAAAACCCCCCGGAATGATATCAGGACGGCATTTGTTTCCTCTTGAAACGCCGAACATACCGCGCTGTGTGCAGCCAGGGGCGTATGCAGGGGGGGGGGGGTTTTGGGGGTTCAAACCCCCCCCCCCCTTTGGTATTTTAATGTATGTAAACCCCCCTAAAATAACCTTAAAACCCCCCCCCCCCTTTTTGCTTTTTTTTTATTTTATTTTTTTATTAAAAAAAAAAAAAAAATTATACCCACGGCTAACCTAAATAAGGTGACCTTACCCCCCCCCCAACGAAAAAAAAATGTGTAATTTTGAAATTTTGAGACCAAAAAAAAAAAAAAAAGTGTCCGCTTACCCCCCCCCCCCCCCCCCCCCCCCCCCCCCCCCCCCCCCCCCCCCCCACTGAGCGACTTTTCGGCCGGCGCGATTTTCAAATTTTCGGGAGCAAAATATTTTAAAACCCCCCCCTTGAAAAAATCCTGCGTACGCCCCTGTGTGCAGCTGAATATTCAATACCGTCTTATTTTGTTTACAAGCGACAAATTCCTTTATTTTTGTATCGCTGCATTTGTCATCAAAATAAAACCGTGTGCGGGGTTTAGAGTGAGGCAATAGATTATAATTTTAGCCTGACGGTAGTGAAGTAAGAGAAAGAACTCAAGAGAAGATGTAAACACAGGCACTGAAAATGTGTGTGATGTCATGGGACATCGTCTGCTTGTGCAAATCGTGTCCATACAGTGATCTCACACATCTCAGGAGCGTTCGGAGAGCTCTTCAGGTGCTATGCCGGGGCTGTATTTAAGCGTTTTATAATTTATAATAATAATCACCTCGAATGTTTCCAAGCATTGAAGTTTGATAACCTTGTCGAATCACAGTTTCAACTTTGCAATAATGAAATTAAGTTAGTTTTTAAAATCAATGAACATCAACTTTAAAGATACGACAGAATCGACAGGATAGAAAGGAAAACACACTTTTCTTTACATAGTGGTGGTGGATCTTGAATTATCACTTCTCAGTTAGTTGGCTCTTTCCAATTAAGAAGATGATTTGTACCATTACATTGCATACTACCTTATTGTAAGTACCTTCCTACTCATCGATTCGAATAATTGCAATCTGAAATCTGAAGACAAACATTTCTTGTTAACCTCAACCTAGGGCTTTAAACATGCCAAAACTATGATCGGGCGTCAATCTTCTCACATTTAATTAGTTGTAAAAGGAACAGCAGAAACTCGACTGAACACAATTATTATAATGGTTAACAACAGTAACCGATCTGGAGAGGGCTTTGTGTTAAAGCCCCACTCCTCACAAAGAACATAAATTGTTGGTATATTATGAATTTAAGCGAGGCACATGTAGAAAATGAGTGCAAAACACCACCCCCACAATTATATGTATATATATATATATATATATATATATATATACATATTACTTTAGAACCGCTACTGGTTATATGATTCACACATTAAAAATAGTTTACACTAGTCGAGGCTCTGGCTTAAATTGTCATTTAGTTTGTCAATCGGGCAACCGTACTTCAGTTGCCAAAGTCAAGGGTTGGGGACAAAATTTAATGACAAAATTCAAAAACACTAATGTTTTCAGTTGTCACCAGGGCAACAAAGGAATGAATTTATATTGCCTGGCAAGATTTTAAGTGGTCAATGGCACATTGATATTTGCTAAGATCAAGCCCTGTTCCCGACAAAAAAGTTTCCCGAACGAAAACTGGATGAACTGACTATTATGAGAATTGTGAGAATTTCAAACCTTTGTTGTGAGAATTATGCCTCCTTCAGCTTACGCATTTTTCTGCCGGAGATATTTATGTTCATGCTATTTCCTCAAACTCTTAAACACAACGAACCTGATACAAAATCACATTCCATACTACAATGCATTTCGCATTGACATACCGTCTATTATTCCATTATAAACTTAACAGAAGATATGGTGTATGATTCCATTTGAATTGAGGTATGCTTCTTTTTGTCATGATTTTTGACTTTTGTTTTATTCAGCATGGTTGATCCATAGAGCTTGTTGTTCGCTACAAGTACGACTGAACTAATGACCCGTGAGATAACATAATGATGTATAGACACCAGTGTCTTTTCATCATTCATAGTTTCACAGGGGTCCCGTCTACTACATGGCGGGGTCAACAGGGGGGGGGGGGGTTCGCCGCCTCACCCCCTCTTATTGAAATAAATGTTTACTAAGGCGCTAAGTGTTATGATACAGAGATGTCATGGACTTTTACGGTTTTAACCAACCCCCCCCCCCCCTTCCACTACCCCCACGACCCCACGACCCCATGACCCCCACCCCCCCCCCCCTCACTACCCCCTGGCAGTCAAGCGACTCTGAATCAAGTCCATGTTTTCGGTAAATCAGCGCATCAGGATGAACCACGAGAAATTGTATGCTTGCACATTACATCAAAATGTGGTTGAAAAGGATCGTTATATGCTTATGGACATGCATTAAATTTGTATAGAAATTATAAGTGTAAAAATGAGGTGATGCATTGGCAACATGATAATGGACCCATCGTAAAATACACCACAGGCCATAACAGCTTTGGTGTTGTCTGTTTCACTTTAGAGACGAGCTGCCTAGGAGGGCAGAGTCAAACAGACAGATAAACAGAGACAAAAGGATGGACAGCGAGAGAGATAGAGAGAGAGAGAGGGGAGAGGAAGAGAGAGAGAGAGACATAAAGACATAGACATAGAGAGAGAGAGAGAGAGAAAGAGAGAGAGGGGAGAGGGAGAGAGAGAGAGACATAAAGACATAGACATAGAGAGAGAGAGAGAGAGAGAAAGAGAAAGAGAGGAAGAGAGGAGAAAATGAGAAATGCAATACCCTCCCATACCCTTCCTTCGATGGCCTTGTTCCCTCGCATTGCAGCGCCCCTAAATGTTTCAATAGGGCCATCCAATACTCAGGCACATACTCGAGTAGTGAGGCGCCCGAATATGCAATCTTTATACCCTGTGCATTTTGACTACCAAATATATCTTTTGCAATGATATAGTGGTACACTGGAAAAGTGGGATTGGGGCGGGAGGAGTCACCCCCCCCCCCCCCCCCCCTCCCCCGGATGACGATATGCCCATACGCCTATTGTATTGCAACAATTTGATCGACGCCGGACTTTGTGTAGAATACATGGAATTAAACGACCAGGATATTAGATGATGACATCGGACTAAAAAGCAATCAACAAATGCCAAAAGTACATACATGACAAATGAGCATCTCGATTGACTATGACCAAACAAAACTTGGATAAATAAACATCATTTAAAGATTTCAATTTTGAATGGTTTAACTTCTTTTATTGTGGTTATAGCGCGTAGATAGATTGTCAAAATATAAAATGAAACTTCTCCAAGCGTTAATAATAAATACTACAAGAAGAATAGGTTATTAAATAAATCTCTGGAAATAATACGATTGATGAAAATAGAATTATATACAATTTAAACGCAACTATCTACGGGGCCGGTATATGGTTACACGCCAGTGGAGCGAGTAATGTGTCAGTTCACCAAGACGAGTTTATATTTTGGAAATGATTTCCTGTTATTGTTAAGGCGGTCCTGTTGCAAAAGGTGTGAATTTAGCACAGCTTTTAGACGATAAAAGGACTTTTTCACAAAATAAGTTAGGTTAATGAAATCATCACCCCATAACTTTGGGGACAAAGTCAAGAGATTGTATTTGTCGAAGCCTCAATGGAACATTTCAGGCATTTCAGCTTCTAGCATACCTTTTGTTTGTTTTGTTTTGTTTACATGTTAGAATCATCAACCTGAAAATCTAAAGTAAACAGAGTAATCTCACAGGGGAAATTATAAGCAAGCGTACTCCATTTGAATATTTAACGGGTATTAAGATACGTTAATGAAGTTTCATTGAAAAAGGGGCTTGACGCATTCAAAATTAGACGTATAGCATATTTGGGGATCCGTTCAATTCGGACTGGCTGAAAAGCAGTCATTTGGGCTTAAAATGAGTTACCGTAAATAAATTCAATTCAATTCAATTCAAGGTTTTTCTTCGAGTAAATGGGCTATGCCAACTCCAAAAACTAATGCTAATGGCGTGTCAATAAAAGGCAGTTAAAGGCCAAATCTATGTAGGATATTCACGAAATGACATCGATTTTTCTCGGACAAGCACTAATTAACCAGCACTTACAAAATGCTAAGACAAATACATGTATAGGTGGGTTCTCTTTAGTATTAAACTGTGGTTTTGATGAAAGAAATTTTACATTATTGTGTATCAAAATTGCTAATGTTTTTATTGTGAACCTTACTAGCATGGTATAAAGTAAAGGGAAATATAATTTAAAATGCCTCAGCGGAAATATTATGAACTTTAGAACTTTATTTTAAGAAAGAAATTGGTGTTTTTTAAGAACTGTTTTCAAAGTGGTATTGTGTATGTTAACGACATTTTTTTTTTATAGAAACGGTACATTTAGAATTAGTGCTCAAATTAAATCAGGGGAAAAGCTATGTATTGTTTGACCTTGCAAAACTTAGAAAAGCAATTCCAAAACAGTTGCTTACCAAAGAAAAAATCTCCATTGAAAAGAACAAATTTACTATTTCCAAGAATTATTAATAAAGGTAGAATGAAAAACAACTGTTTGAGTTCAAGATAAAGGTGAGTTCTGGTAATGCGATTGCATTGTGAAAGAAAAGTTGTGGAATGGATCAGAACAAGTTGATCATGTAGCTTGTAAGTATTGGTGTGCACTGTAAGGTTCTGGAGCCATCAAAATCATCATAAATTTGACCCAGTCTTGGTAAAGTAACAATCACTGTACACAGAAAGATGTATATGGGACAACACAAATGGTGTCGGGGCTAGTACTACCTTGATTTCCTTATCTTTCTATGCTCATTACTCAGTCAGTATACATTTTCTTCCAAAATTGTTTGGCAGATAACATTTATTTGAAATCTTGAACATTCAGTGTAAGTTTCGTTAGATTCTGTGAGAATTCCTTTTTTTTAATATTTTTTGTACCAGAACTCAAGTTTATCTTTAACTGGTAAACGTTACTATGACATGCTACGCCTAAGTTCATGATGGGGGGAGGGGGGGGGGCAGGGTAGGTTCCTCTGTGATAACACAATATAGCAATATTTCTGTATGAGAACATTTCTGTTGTTTATTTCGAAACCTGTACACACTTAAGAATACTTTAAATGTCATATTATTTAGAAAGACAAGAAAAC
This sequence comes from Strongylocentrotus droebachiensis, assembly GCA_035222895.1. NCBI lineage: Eukaryota > Metazoa > Echinodermata > Echinoidea > Camarodonta > Strongylocentrotidae > Strongylocentrotus > Strongylocentrotus droebachiensis. The sequence goes on from JAVYIG010001348.1 coordinate 271,173, forward strand.
TTAAAGCAAATTGTCGTCAGTTTCAAATGCATTATTATCAGGAAGTAGCTTAAAACTGTAGATTAAAAAAGACATCAATACCCCAAAAAACGAGGTCCTGTTTTTTTTTTTTACACGACACTAATTTGAAAATTCACAATACAAACACAGTCAAAAGAATACTTATAATTTCATACATGTATAATTCATCTTTTAAGCACAGTGAATTCTTTATCATATTTGATAATAAAATTATATACCAGAGAATTTGTATGTGCAAATAATTCAACATCAACACTCTAATACTAATAGACAATGATTTTATCAGGCGATCTAGGGAGAATTTTACATTTTACCAACCTTCCTGAAACTGGGCTTCTCCACTGGCCAAGCAGCACGCCAAAACGGCAAACAAGACACCGAACTTCATATTCCTTCCTTCCTTCCGACTATTCCCTGTGTTGTATTTAAGCCGGAACTGGTTCAATGAGGCCTTGTCCCCCACACGAACAAACGCCCGAACACCGCCGCACGCAAAACTCCTGTCGTATTTTCGCAAAGACTCTAGAGAAACGTGACGACATGGGCGTTGCTGCTGTGTCTACCAAGTTATGAAGCTCATTGCCTCTACATACACATATCCCAATCCTAAGCAAGATGTTTATGCATTGAATTCGAAGTGAAGGTGGCTTATTTCTTACTTCAACTTTCTCCGGGGAAGTTTCCCAGTCAAAACATGAAACTCTCCACTCCTATGTAGTCCTGAGAGAAATCGGAAGGATGCCTTGCGGTGCCTTTGCTTGGGTTGACTCCACAACCCTCTAGCTGGTATTTTTCACACTACTTGTATACTCAACATCGGAAACGGCAAGCGTTCGGCCGTAAATAGTACATTGCTCTTGCTCAATTCACCTCAGCTCACGGATGATCACACAAACTCAAACAGCTTCCAATGAGTCAATCACAATATCATATTTGCCTGTACCGAAAGATTGTATTCGTGGATTTCCATACAGGAAGAAGATGAGTTGGATTTGAAGTTGGTTTCGCCTTTATTCCCATTTCTATACAAACATATGAAATGAAAAGGGAGTTCTGCGAGAAGTTTCTGAAGTGTTCGAAAAAACTTGCAGGAAAGTTTGATAAAGATATCAACAGGCTCAGCGTCATTATCATATCATATCATGTACGACAGTTTCTCAAACCGTATATTTGGAGCGAAAAGGGGTATTAACTCATATCATTGTACACAGAGCTACTCATCTTCGGGGTCTGAAACATTATTTTAAGGACATTTTAAAGTATCGTTGATAAAATATTTTCTGAAAAATTCGAAGCTTTTTCGAATATTTGTAACCCCCCCCCCCCCCCCTCCCAGGTTGCATCATTTAAAGTTAATCCAAATGAGCATGATACCCGCGCCAAATCGACATGCTCTCGTCACTTTAAACAAAAAAGTGAATTATCAAAATGGTGATTTCAGGCTCCAACAAGATTACCCCAGTCATAATATTAGCAGAGCGCTGTGGTCATTATGTAGCGCTCTAGCATATTATCTGGTACCCATTTACACCTGGGTGGAGAGTGGTTAATGTGGATTAATGTCTTGACAAAAAGTGTTAGTGCAAGGCTGGGATCGATACCATAAACCCTTAGATCGAGAGTCTACTGAATACCACGACACCTCTATTATTTGATTCAACTGTGTTTTAAAACTGAAATTAGTTATACATTCCATAAGTCCTACCAATGGTTCACTTCCACTTTAAAAGGTCAAACATAAAGTTAATCAGAGATAAATATGTATTTCGATAATATTGAAATATTGTTGTCTCGTTTACCCAGGTTAGCCTCATCAGTAGTAATACTGTTCTCCTCGAAGGCACTGCAATCAAATTATTACCCCGGCTTTAGCTGAGCTATACCATTAAAAGGCGCTCAAGCGTAAGGCGCAAAAGCCAAATTCATTTCTTTTAATTTTCTTCAAAATGAACTTTGATTGAGGGGTGCAAATATAAAATCGTCAGAAATATGAAGTTTTCGTGATTGTCATAATCAAGGCACGTAACAGACTACAGCCTTTCACATATAACAAAATACGATCAAGAACGGTTTGTAAAGCGACGATCGAGAAAGAAACATAATTAAGAAGCCCTTAAGGGCAAACTAGCTGGGTGAATATTATTATCATCTTCGGCGCTTTTAAACTTTATATTAAGTGAAGAGAAATAGTTCGCCGTTGACCTCGGACTCAACCGTATTCTGTGACCTTACTATATATATTTAGATGGTGTTCAATAGCTATACTGAAATCTCCCCCTCTCTCTCTCTCTCCCTCCACCTCCCTCCCCCCCCCCCCCCCCCTCTGCCTCCCCTCCCCCTCTGTCTAGTTTCTCTCTCTCTCTCTCTCCCCCTCTCTCTCTCCCCTCTGTCTATTTTCCCTCACTCTCTCTCTCTCTCTCTCTCGCTCTCTCTCTATCTCCCTCTCCCTCTGCCTCCCCCCCCCCCCCTCTGTCTATTTTTCCCATCTCTCTCTATCTCTCTCTCTCCCCCTTTCTTCTCTGCTCTTCTATTCTCTATTCTTCAAGGGTTTATGGTTTTACCTTGCTAAAAGTTAAAACTTTTGTATTGTGTCTCCCGGATTTTCTCCTTTCATCTCTATCAAATATCTTATATTACAACTTCCAGTGTACCCTCGTATACGAATTAACCGTATGCTTGGTCTGATAACGTTAATTCATTACACGATCGTGTGAAAGAGCGTGTCAGCCTTATGAATATTACGTTTACATATTTACTATTCAACAAATAACAGGGTTACGAAGGAGTGTACATCAATTGTACCACAAATCCCCTGTTTGAGATTTGTCTTTCAAATATGACATTCTTGCGTGTAATTGGTATGCGCCTTTCATTCTTTTTTTCTTTCCCCTTCATATTCATAAACAGAAACCCGCCGAGTGCCATTATCTGACAATGGTGACGGTTTCAATATGGGATGAAAAGATATCTTTGGCCGAGATTACCCCGATTGAATTCCGAAGGAAATTCAGTAAAGAATAAAACATCTCCCCCCCCCCCCCCCTTCTCAAGGTGTGCCGTTTCATTCACTTCGGGTCATGTTTGATATTCCTCATTATTGTTCTTATCTATAAGCCTACTCTTTATTGATTTTTCTTCTATTAAAGTCGGAGATAATCTGTTTATTATTACAGATATTTTGTTGAACGCGACAAGAGTGCGTGTCAATATTTTTAGTAGCGACCTCAATGATAGTTCTTGGAACATTTTTTTTTAATTGCGCGTGGGCGTGTGTGCGTGAGGGCATGTATGTGTGTAAATGTGCGCGCGTGTATGTGTGCGTGTGCGTGCGTGTTGGTGAGAATGGGAGTGATGGTAATACCTGCTTGACATGTGATTAAATAGACCATTAAAATGAAACTCAGAGCATCCTTAGTACTACATGTAGCCTGCTACTACTACTACTACTACTACATGTAGCCTGCTACTACTACTACTACTACTACTACTACCACTACTACTACTACTACTAATAATAATATGTCTTGTTTACCCAGGGTAGCCTCATCAGTATTCATACTGTTCTCCCTGAGGGCCCTGCAATCATATTATTACCCCGGTCGTCGGATTCAGACTTACCCGCACACAATGTATGCACTTTATCTGGGGAGCATTTCAGCCAGGCGTCATTTTTACAAGCACACACTTGCTAATCTAAGCACATTAGCTTTCGCATCCTACCGAGTACCCATTTAACACCTGGGTGGAGAGTGGCAAATGTAGATCAATGTCTTGCCAAGGACATTAGTGCTGCGGTGGGACTTGAACCGCGGACCTTGTGATCCACAGTCCGGTGTGTATATCCATACAGTAGCACATACAGCATTGTGAGGACGGGCGTATGGCAAGCCGTTTTATCACTTATTCATATTTCTTGATATCAAAAATTCAATTCTTGATATCAAGAAATCAATTCTTGATATCAAGAATTACCATTGCTTTACAACATTAAATTATTTCTTGATATCAAGAAATGATTTTACGTTGTGAACCGATGGTAATTCTTGATATCATGAAATATTAATAAATGATAAAACGGCTTTCCATACAGGCGATGCAACCTTCAGTCTCCCTCTTCACACACCCGCTCATAAAAAACATATTAATGAATAAAATCGATTCAAAACAAGTCAAATTATGGCCTAAGAAGCACTATGCTTTATTTGCTCCAATACCAACTCTCAGTAATGTAGAAGATATGAATATTCAATAACGAAATATGCATATTCATAACAAGATAGACTAGAGCCGACGTATATATAAGCTTGACCCTTTCCCTTTGACGCCCCCCCCCCCCACCCCCACCCCCCCCCCCCCCCTCCTTCCAAAATCAAAAATTGCTACGGATTTCCAGCCTTCTAGAAGGGATTTTGGACAAGGCACTGGACAAACAATTTATATCAACGATTTGGAGCTAATAATTGATTTTACTAATCCCATGACAGACCCCGTGTTCTTCTATCTTTGTTGAGTAAGCATTGTCTTGTCCCTGTTGGCATCCCCCTTTTTCTTTCCCCTATTTTGTAGTTCCTTTTGTAGTTACGGATTAGTTAATTTAATTACTCATTATTTCTAACTATCATTTGAGGTGTTCACACTTATACAAGCATTGATTTTTAGTGGACCCCTCTGTTTCCAACATGTATTTCTTACATTTGTTTTAAATGCTTATAAATGATTTGTAATGTTTTGTAAGAAACATTAATAAATTTGAAATTTGAATTTGAAATTTAAGTGGCGGTAAGGAAACAGAGCACCTACATCACCCTGTTCATTCAACACTTGTTTTGACTTTGTGGAGGAGAAGAAGGGGAGCTTTGCCCTGGAAAATGACAGGGGTGTAAGCAAAATCGTTTATCTGTGATGGAGAAGCCTTTCCCCTTAGCATACAAGAACCAAGTTTGTATGATTCCAAATTGATGTTTTGGGTCGTATAATTAGAGCGATCTCTCTCTCTCTCTCTCTCTCTATCTCTCTCTCCCTTCTCCTGACTATAAACAAAATCCAGAATCACTTGTTCGTAATTTGTTCAATATGCCAGTAACACTGTTCCAGTTAAGGATTCTCCTCTCCCCCCCCCCCCCCCCCCAACAAAATTCTGCTGTACTTTTAAACATTCTTGACTTTGTGCGTACATGTATATGCTTATGTTTGTTGTTAACATCCCCTATCCCCTTTGTTGTTGTTGCTCGTGAGAGATTTTTTTCGGGTTGAGTGTTTTTTCGTTATTCTCTTCAGATATTTGGTGAAAGTTTGCGCCTCCCATCTGTGCGCCATCCACGCCAAGAGGGTTACCATCATGCCCAAAGACTTACCATCATGCCCTTCGCCTCCTCTTACAAACATTCCCCAATCTGCAAACGCTACTTTATAAACTTTAAACCGTCAGACCTTTATACCCTTGTAACCATAGTGTTCATGGAATAAATCGATGAAACCTACATGGCCAATCATATTGATTTGATTTGATTTGATTTGATTTGATTTATTTATTTTCCACTCAAATATCCACAAATTAAATGACATATATAAACCATACAGTAATACAATATATAATAGAACAAATGAATTATACAAGTAACGAAATACTGACAAGTATGTTCATAATCAAATAAGTTTACAAAGTACATTTATGTTTGAGAATTAAACAACATATTTTAAATTGCTTGATTTAACTGAGAGGGGATCAATAGCGACATGATTAATTGTCATGTTAGCCCCACCTCTTGGCAGAAAGATTAAATTCTTGGTCAATTTATGGTGGGTTTGGTTTTCATTGCAGGTATGCATGCTATGAAAACGCTTTAACTTTAAACAAAAATTAATCTTGCACATTCCTATTAACTTTGCATTTGATTGTCTCTGTCAGGTAGGGTATTTTCTTTTTTCCAGTTATGTTTTCAATAACAATACTCTATTACGTATGGTGGATTGGAGTTAGGGTCTATAATTTTTATTTATAAATATCGAAGGGGATCAAGTGTTTACATACACCAACCGTATTACACTGTTGGTCATAATGGTGGAATAATTATTTTTACCCAAATTTATGGAATGATTTTAACAATGATTTATTCCTAATAGATCTAGATAATAGTATACATTCTCAGATGTTATTGAATAATAATTTGTGAGTGTTTGTATTGCGTGACTGCTAAAACATGTGTATGCTACTATGCTAATCAACTAGGGGACCTACGCCCTTAAGTCACAACTGACAGTAATGAGGATTAATGCCTCATAAAAGGGCACTGATATAGCACATCGACACGGTTTTTATCCTTGGGGCTCACAGTAGCGAGGCCATTACTTAGCCACTGAATCATGACTGTACGCAGCGGGGGCTAAGGTTCGTCGCAAAGAAAATGCAATAAATTATCAATAGTTCATTGCATTTTGCCCCGACCCCCAAAATAAAATAAATCCTGTATGTGAGCATGCCTTGAACCATAATGCACGGCCCTACAGAGGAATTTTTCTTTGTTGGGGACAGGGGGGAATTGTAATGAATTATTTATAATTTATTGCATTTTCTTTGTTTTTTTGTATTTGTGGGGGCGACGACATACCCTAGCCCCCGCTGCGCACAGTCATGATTTAGTGGCTAAGCAATGGCCTCGTTACTGTGAGGCCCCAGAATAAAATCCTTGTCGATCAGCTATATTAGTGCCCTTTTGTGAGGCATTAATCCTCATTACCGTCAGGTATGACTCTTAGTCGCTTGAAATTAGGGGCACATTTAATGATGAGAGGAAAAGGGGACACTTATCGAAAGGGTTAAGACACTTAATAGAAACGAAAAGGAGCACGTGTCAAGGTACAAAGGATAATTATCGGAGGTGAAAATGGGGCACTTCTTAGTTCTTACACCTAAAAAAAGGAGCACGCACCAGGGATGAAAAGGGATATTATGAGAATGGGAAATGGGCATTTGTCGACGGAAAACAGGCACCCATCAGAATGTGATAGGGGCATTTATAAGAAGTGAAAAGGAGCATTTATGAAAAAGGGATAGGTTCCTTATTAGAAGGAAAAGGGGGCACATATTATTATTAAATGGGTAATTATCAGAGGGGAAAAGAGGCACTTATCGCATCTAAAAGGGGGCAATGACCTTACATGAAAAGAGGCACTTATGAGAATGAAAAAGGGCCACTAATGATAAAGGGAAATGTGCATTATTTTGTTGAAAGAAAAGGGGCACCGATCAGATTTGAATAGAGGCATTTATCGGAGGTGAAAGGGGGCTTTTATGAAAAAATAAAAAAAATAAAAAAAAGAGGCACATGCTAAAATAAACGGGGCACTTATCAAAGATGAAAATGGTAATTATGAGAAGAGGAAGGGGCACTTATAAGAAGGAAAAAGAGCATTTATTAGGAAAGAAAAGGGGGACGTGTCAAAAAAAAAGGGGCATTTATAAGAGATGAAAAGAGAACTTATCTGGAGGGGAAGAGGCACTTCTCAAAGTAAAACGTGTATATGGTTTAAATCATACCTGTCATGCCATTCTCAAGCTGTCTTGATAAACGGCTGCCTTTCAGATTTTGTACCACTCACATGCGGAGTTCCGCAAGGCTCTGTGGGCGGGCCCACGATGTTCTCGTTATATATAACCGGTTTGAAGAATATCTTTCATCACCATTCTCTCTCTTATCATGTTTATTCTGATGATATTCAAATATATACTTCTTTCAAACCCAATCAAAGCAATATCAATATTTCTCAAAATCAGTACGTTTTCAGTTACGCAATTTGGGTTTTATTCGTAAATATCTTAACCGTATTTGCCACTGAAAGAATCACTCATGCTTTAATTTCATCTCGCTTTAATTTTGGTAACGGCCTTTTGTTTGGTTCGCCTCACAACCTACTCACAAAATTACACAAATTACAGAATGCTACTGCTCGTGTCGTGACCCTGTCCAACAAGTACAGTCACATCACACCAGTCCTCAAATTATTTATTTATTTATTTATTTATTTAAAATGGTTTATTTCATTAAAAAAACATTCGCGGCCCGAGAGCCGAATTGCAGTTTCTTTTACAAGGTATACATCAGTGACAAAGTAAAATTACTCCATTGATTGCCCGTAGAAGAACGTGTTGTTTTCAAGATTATTTTGTTATTATTTCACTGTATGCATGGCTCTGATCCGCAGTACAACAGCGGCTTGATTAAGCATTACTTTCCCTCTAGACAGCTACGTTCTCAAAACTCTGGCTTACTTGTTACTCCTAGGGTTAAAACAAAGTGGGGGGGGGGGGGGGGAGCGAACCTTCGCTCATGCTAGGCCTTCGTTATGGAATACTCTCCCTTAATGGATTAAGAATAGCAGCTCTGCTGATGTGTTAAAAACATTCTTAAGAAATATCTGTTTAATTTAGCTTATAATTGATTACCATAACCTTTCATGTCTGTACCTTTCCTATTGCACTCTGTGTAAATGTATCATGTACGTATTTCATCTTTTGCACAAGCTGCGCCTTGAGCATTTGACTGTCAAGTAGATTGAACTTCTCAAAGCAAAAGGGGACTTTTCAGATGTGAATGGGGCAATTATCAGAGGTGAAGGGGGCGCTTATCAAAAATGAAAAGGGGCACTTCTCGTACCTGAAAAGGGGAACTTACTAGAGATTTAAAAAGGCACTGATGAGAATGGAAAATGGACACTTATTAATTGGGGCACTTGTCAAAGTAAAAGGGGCACTTTTTATGTAAAAAGGGGCCCTTTTGGGGTATTTGAAAAAGTGGGAGGGCACTGTGTCCCCTGCCCCCCCCCCCCCCCGGGAGCGCCGCCTCTGCATTCATTATTTGTCTTAGTTTTGAACATTTTCTCTTTTGTAATACTCTTGGTCTTTTCTTCTTCTTCTTCTTCTTCTTCTTCTTCTTCTTCTTCTTCTTCTTCTTCCTCTTCATCTTCTTCTTCATCTTCTTCTCTCCATAATGGGTCTTTCTCTAGTTGAGGCCATTTTCTTCTTTCTTTCTTTTTCTCTCAATTCAACTGCATGTCTATTCATGAATGAAATTTGTATATTTGATTTTAGTATTAACTTGGATGAATCGAGCTTTATCATTGTGTTAAAATGATTTGTAAAGATATAGTGACGTAGTCAACTTTGAATGCCATTTTCTTTCTACCTTTTTATGTGTATTGTTTTGTTGCATTTTATCATTACATAATGGCCTCGAATGGCGGGAATTGGTTTTGAATTATTGATACACATCACTATGCCTACATTATTATTTGCCTGCGCTATCCCAACACTGCATTCATCAGTGATCACCTACATAACCTAAAGATAGTAGAATTCGGTTTTCAACAATTATACTATAGTCAGGTGGCTTAGCGAAATTATCGTGACACGGCGGATAAAAGCGCCATTTTTGGTACAGGGCTTCCTTTCGACCTACTGAACAATATTAGCCTAGGAGCCCTCGGCAAAAAAATAATTTAAAGGTGTGGGGGCGGGGGCGTCATTCCGGAGCCCCTAAATAAAATATAAGTTAAAATAACATTGATCTGTTGTTGTACGAATGTAATTTTTGGTACAGGGCTTTTTAGGACCATCTGAACGATGTTAGGGTTGAAGCCCCTCCCCCAAAATAAATGATATAGGTGTAATTTTTTTTAAATTTTTTTTTGTTTTTTTTGTGGGGGGGGCATCGTACCGAAGCCCCCATATTATATATCATGTAAGATCACATTGGTTTGTAGTTATACGAAAGCCTGTTTTTGGTACAGGGATCTCTTAGGACCTACTGAATGATATTAAGGAAGGAGCCCCCGGCAAAACAATCGCTTAAGAGTGAAGAGGGTCGGGGCGTTGTTTCGGGGCCCCCGCGTTGATTTTTTTTAAAAACCTGAAAACTGTGCATACTCTGGGAGTAGAATGTTGGAAGTTGCCAGTATTTAGTCTTATCATAGCCTAGGAGCCTTTCGGAATTTTTGAAAAAAATCATGTAAAACACAGAATTTCAAGTTAGCCGACATTTGTGACATAATTCCACTCATTCCTGAGAATCATAAAAAGTCTAAAATGGTTACGAAATATATGTGTAGATGCCACTGATCAATTGAATCCAATTATGGATCAATTGCAATATTACAATTGGACCTAGCTACAAGCAGTTTCACCAAAGTAATCATTGAAATGTGTGACTCACAGAAAAATATTGGATAATTGAACATTATAAAAGTAACAAAACAATTTTTAAATTATTATATATACCATTTTTATTCAACTTTCAATGAAAATCCACCCTCTTCAGGGGCGGATACCGGAATTTTTTAACAAGGCGGGGGTTCAGGCCCATCAGATTTTTTTCGCAAAAGAAATGAAATATATAAAATCATATGCGCAGTATGCTTTCTAGCACCTATTCCAAGCGTTTACCACATATCATGTATGACCCATGGGGGGGGGGGGGGGGTGGGTGCGTTGACCACCACCTCCCCGGATCAGTGTCTGCTTTACTGGTTTGAAGTTAAATTTTATCACCCATTTTAGTAAATATTCATTCGTTCTCAATAACTAGATAAAACTTGTGTTTCAGCAAAAAAATATCAACGCAATATTTGTAGGCCGCCCAACAATTCTTAATTTTCATGACTATCTCACATCACGGAGATTAGACAATTACATGTGGTTGAAATGGATTGCAGTGTAAAAGAAACTTTCATATTTTTTTCAATTGTCTAAGTATATGTGGGATTGTTAAGTGATGTCTAATAATAAAATCACTTACAGTTTACAATGTTCTATGGAGTACAACTGCACTTGCAAAGTGGTGAGCAGTCCAAATTTGCTTTGTCGCATTTGCAGTTGGAGCAGTCTCCTTTGCATGAACATCTGATAAGTTCACGACATGATCTGGATATCTCTCGAATTGTCATCCAAACTGGTACCCATGACTCTGATACTTTGGTCCAGGCAAAGTCCTTTGGAGAAGGAACCACTGGCTGTGTTTGAGTGCAGGTCGTCAAGATTCCCGCTTGATACACTGCACAGCGGACATGCTGGAGTAGTGCATCCTTGGTGGGTGGCAGTTTGTCCATTGCTCGATTCTTATGGCAGAAGAGTTCCTGTCTTGTCTTGTTGACAGAGTTCAAATGACTGTCATACAGGATAACAGTCAGTCTCTCAAGCTTTAGGAACGAGTCGTCGTTGAGTTCCAGCATCTGGAATTAGGATGGTCGGCTAGAGACACAAATGCCTGTGTGACGTCTTCATAGACCTGCAAACTGACTTCTTGCCCGTGCCATTGAAACCTGAAAATGCGTGGAACATGGGTAATGCACGTGATTTTTGCTGCCCTAGGCTCGAGTAGATGGCGTTGATGTGATAACCTGTAATGCTTGCCCATGCCAAAGGCCACCCAGATGTCAGCCAAAGGTTGAGTTGAAATCAGATTATGGAATGTGCTAGCAAGGATTACTACAACATCTGTGTCCACAACTAGTATGCACAACGATAGTCTTTCCCGTTGTTTCAGAGAATGTAGCACATGAACCACAACTCTGGTGTCCGCCTCCTCGTGATTACAGTTTTGCATGGGGATGCCAGTACCAATGAATGCCACAGATTTCCCGGATGTGACATATACAGCTTTGGCTGGCGGCAAGTTGAAATCATCAATCTTGGAAGTCAAAAAGGCAAACAGCTCTTTCTTGTTAAGTGGGTCATGGAGAAAGTCGAATTGCCTGGTAGTTTGGTCTCACCCGATACTTTCCTGCGCACACCCTTGCCTCTCTTTTCCCAGGTACATTATTTCAAGCTATCTGGATGTGTCCCACACAACATCCAACCTCATGGCGTCCTGAAGCTGCTTCTCCAGGTATGGGATGAATACCCTGTCTGCATACTGATGGAAGGTGATGACGCTGGTAGTTGGCAGACAGTGTACGATGACGGCACCATCCAGGACTTTGTAGTCATAGGTTGAAGGTGGCTCTGATTCACCAGGTTGCTCAAGACATTTTAGCAGGTCCGACTTTGTGCTGGGCAAATGAAGCTTGTTAAAGTCTGAGAGGGAAGGACTGTATCTCATGTGCAAAGAACTCTGCCAAGTCACCATCCCGGTTCTGCATAGATATGTAAAGCTGGCCGAAGAATGCCACGTTGTTTTGAAGCACTTTGATCTTCTTCCCCTGCTTAGATGTTACCTTCCGTTTAGGTTTACTGAATAGTGCTAGAGAATTCCTCTTGATTGGGTCATGGATGGAGTGGCTGTGAACATCAAGCACATTCTTGACAAAGTTCTTGTACTGTTTCCTGCCTGTATCCTCCAATGTGTGCAATGAATTTTAAACTTTTTATGAGTCTCAGGAATGAGTGGAAGTATGTCACAAATGTCGGCTAACTTGAATTCTGTGTTGTATATGATTTTTTTCAAAAATTCCGAAAGGCTCCTAGGCTTTGATTAGTTGATAGTAACGTTTAGCCACCTGACATGAGCGTGTTCTGTTGTTAAGACTAATTACTGGCAACTTCCAACATTCTATCCCCAGAGTAATGCAAAGTATTAATTTTTTTTTTAAATCAACGCGGGGGCTCCGAAACAACGGCCCGACCCTCTTCACACTTATGTGATTGTTTTGCCGAGGCTCCTTCCTTAATATCATTCAGTAGGTCCTAAGAGAGCTCTGAACCAATAAATGCTATCCTAAAAAGCCCTGTAACAGAAATTGCATTGTGCAAGAAAAAGAAAACCTTATATATTATTTGGGGGGCTCCAGGATGACGCCCCGCCCCCACATCCTTATATGAAATTGTTGCCAGGGGGTCCTACCCTAATATCTTTCAGTAGGTCCTAAGGAAGCCCTGTACAAAAACAGGCTGCGTATAACCACAAACCAATGTGATCTTACATGATATATAATATAGGGGCTCCGGTACGACCCCCCCCCCCCCCCGCCCCCAAATCACCCCTATATACATTTTTTGGTTTCGGGCTTCAACCCTAACATCGTTCAGAAGGTCCTAAAAAGCCCTGTACCAAAAATTACATTCGTACAACAACAAATCAATGTTATTTTACCTTATATATTATTTAGGGGCTCGGGGATGACGCCCCCGCCCCCCGCACCTTTTTATCAAATTTTTACCGAGGGCTCCTAGGCTAATATCGTTCAGTCGATCCTAAGGAAGCCCTGTACCAAAAATGGCGCTTTTATCCGCCGTGTCACGATAATCGATACTTTTGACGCTAAGCCACCCGACTACTAATCGAGGTGCTCATGACATGGCTCATTGTATGGTTAATGATGATATGTGTATGTCGTGCACGATCCATGCACTTCTGGTCGCCATGGCGTTCATTCTTTCTCATCTCGTTTCTATTTGTTACCAATGCAGAGAAATAATGTTTTTATTTTGGTAGGTTTGCAGTTCAGTGACAAATCCCCCCTATTAAAGGCATTTTATGTCCTGTTTCTTTTTTTCTTGGGAGAGGTATCCATTAGTAAATAATGAATCACATTATTTGTGTACGATAGTGGGTTCAGTGGAAAGGATTAAAGATACTATGTCCCTTTTGCAGCCAACCTCAAATTCTGTAGAACTTTGCAGGAATTATGAATATGTCATGTATGTCCTATCTGTGAAATGTAAACGTTAGCAGTGTCCTAATATTCAAATTATGCAAGGAAACCCGTTTACTTGCTAGACTTCACTGTCAGACACTATTGAGTGACTAACTGGCTTTTTTCTTCTTTGGTAATAACATTACCATACAACTAAGCTGCAAAAAATTCAAAAGAGGGCCGCAAGAATAATATTGAACAAGACATATGACACACCGTCGGCTGATTTGTTCACAAGTCTTAAATGGATGACACTAGACAAGCGGTTTGAGTTAAGTCGCGTTATGATGATATATAAATGCGTTCATGACTTAGCACCCTCTTACCTTCAGGTAGGCTTAATCAATCCTAATGATGTACATGAGCATCATACAAGGCAAATAGACAGTGGATGTATACGTGTGCCTAGATTTCACACCGATTGTTATAAGTGTAGCCCAATTGTTTCTTCCATATTTGAATGGAATAAGCTAGATAATTCGTTGAGAACGGCTTCCTCTGTCAATTCATTTAAGAGATTGTTTAAACAAAGTTGTAATTTGTGAATGGCTCAGCCGAACATACACTATGTGCATGTTCTGTAATATTAACATGACTTATTCACATAATTGCGACTTAATTAATATTTTCCTATTGACATTACTGTTTACTAGGTTAATGATATATGTTTATTTTGCAAACGAGTATTATTTTTGTAACTGTTCTGTATAAATGTTATAAACGATGTCATTCAGGGCCCCATGGAAGACCACCACTTGTTGGTGAATGGGCTACCCTGTCAAAAGATTAGAAATAAATAAATAAATAAATAAATACATAAAATGAGCTGTAAAGGGTTCAAGAGCATTTGTCTACATAACCCACTTCTTGTGATGGCCAAAATTAAACTGATTAAATATTTGCGCAGCATAAAACGTATGATCATTCGATACAATGGTCTAAAAATCAAGACTATTACTTATTGGCTCTATAGCTACTAAGTCGATTTGACAACTATAGTCGTTATTTTCTCACTTAAAGACATTTTCAAGCCCCCTATTTTTAAGGGAAGTTCTAAATTAGTATTATCTTTCAAATGCCATTGGAATTTAACCTTTTCATTTTTTTGGCCTGCAAATGGGACATAGTACCTTTAAAACCCAAAACTTTGACGATTATACAATATTTAGATTTGCACTGTTTGCCTAGTTGTCCGAGGTGTAGTTGTCCTAGAGGATGGTCGTCGTAGGGGTAGTTGTCTGGGGGGTTGGTGTCCGGGTGGTAGTTGTCTGGGGGTAGTTTACTGGGTGTAGTTGTCCGGGGGTAGTTGACTTGGGGTGGTTATCCGGTGGGTGATGTCCAGGGGGTAGGTGTCCTAGAAGCTGGCGCTCACATCAAATTGACATGGGCGCCATTTTTAATTACGAGTAAACAACTTTGTTAATTCGTAAATTAAAATGGCGTCCATGTCTGCGCATGCGCACTCTTGTAACCGTGAAGGGTGCATTACCCCCTCTAAAATTACCCCTACCCCCCCCCCCCCCCCCGTGAGGACAATTACCCCCAGACAAAAAAAATATGCTTTTATTAAAACTAACTTATTATCAGGGTAGACTTCCCCTTCAATGAACAAGGAGGAGGGGGTTAATTTTCGGGGTGGGTAAAAATTGTCCTAGCGGTGGTTTTCCTTAGTTTTCTTGGGCGAGAATTATCCTAAAAGGTGATTTGTAGGGGTAGAGGTATTGTCCACGGGGATAATTGTCCTAGGGGTAATATTTTAGGGGTGGGTGATATTGGGGGTTATTGTCCTGACATGAAAATGAATGTTACGTCTGAAATTTTAGCGGTGTCAATATGTTTCTAGGTGAATTAAATCATTTGTTGCGTGGCACTAAAAGCAAGGTTTGTGCATTAAATGTGATTAAATAAAGAAAATGATCTATTCCTGAAGGAGACTGTTTCAACCTTCCCGAAAATTCCTCTTGCCATGGTAACATAGGAAACTTTGATTGAGCTATACGCTCCATTATTCTCTTTTTTTTGTTTTAATTGTGCATTAACTCCACAAGAGTCACTAAACTAGTTTGGATTGTCTATTTTTCTTTCCCGTTTTCATTCCAAGTACATTTGGTTATGGTCCGTACCCCACACGATATCAACATTGCTTCGTTTTGATAGGCGTAAAGGTTCAGTTTTTGAAGGCGGCGATCCAAGCCCGAAATTAATACCTCAAATTACGCATCACCACATATACCATCCATAATTGTATATCTTTTTACTCTTCATATATAAGTTTCGGGTGACTGAAGGTGACGAAGCCACACAAACTCATTTTTAAAACGATTATGTTGTAAGGAAAGCCAATGACATGAGAATTCGCATCCTTGAAATACATGAAATTTGTTTTATCTATATTTAAGGGATAAGTTATTGCATCGATCTTTGAATGTGAGTTTTTGCATTGTGATATGTATAAATGCATTCATAAGTTTGCGGTTCCACCATGTTGGTAGTCCTGAACTATGGAATAGACACTATGAACATGACGGAAAAAGAAAGAGGACAAAATATACAGTTCCTCAGGTATAGACAAAGGAACATCCCTTCACTGCTATTATGTAAAAATGTGTAGAACAGGTGTCACATGCATATTCACCTGTTCTACACATTTTTGCATAATAGCAGTGAAGGGATGTTCCTTTGTCTACCTGAGGAACTGTATATTTTGTCCTCTTTCTTTGTCTGTCATGTTCTTAGTGAGACGAACCAGCTTATGAATGCGGAGAGAGGTCTGATGACGAACAGTCAACCTGTTCGGAAAATCGAGCCTTGACCTCTCTTTGCATTCATAAACTGGTTCACAGTCTTTCTCGGGACTCCTCTCATGAAAGAGTACATGTCTTAATTTCTCTACCTCTCTCCGAACAGGGAGGTGTTTAACTCACATACCCTGCTCTAAACATACCAAGTAGTCCTCCATTTGACAAAACTTTTTTTGTCTGTCCCCTTTCAGATCAAGCAGACCGCTTCAGGACCCTGTTTCATAAAACTTGCTATTGATAACAAATTCCAAAAATTATATGACAAATTTGCTTTCAGCCAATCAAATGCCACGATTTCAGTAGCTTATAACAATTATTAACAGGGCCCAAGACAACCCACATGTGGTGAATCCGCAGGCATATTAAATTGGACCATATTGTCAATCTTTGTTAATTAAAGATTATGTAAGACTTTTCTAAAAAATAGGTAATGATAGTTAGGCTGACGTCGTTTAGGACGTCGGTAGTTCATTCATGATGGAGGTAGCTTTAAAACAATTCCAGCAAGCAATTCAACAACAAAAAGAACATACACACATATATATTAATTTTTGCTATTTTACCGACGGTGAAATTTTAAAAGCGGAGGTCAAATCCCATGCCTCTTCCCTTTTTGTGACCAACCAACCAGTCTGCCAGCCATCCTGCCTGTGTGTGTACGTTGCACGTGTGTGATTTTGTATGCGTGTGTATGTGTGTGTGTGTTTGTGTGTGAGTGTGAGCGTGTGTTTGGTCGACCCATTACAGAAAACAACAGCATTCTCTATTAATCGCTATATATAAAGGTAAACAAATAGACATCCAACAACGCTGAATGTACCTGTATATCCTGAATAATAAGAATGAATATATCGTGGAAAAACTTAGAAATTGGTCGATAAAGTTTCATGTCCCAATTTTATTTACATAAAACTCCTAAATCTACGGCCTACCATCATGGCCGTGCTTATCCTTTCACAAGAAGGATAATCTTAATCATATTGTCTTACTCAATCTCTTTTTTCCCTCTCTGTCTCTCTCTTCATTAATTCTCTCCGTCATTTTCATTACAACTCTTCAACATGCTTTATAATTTGATCACAAATCCTTGTTTGTTTACTTATGGCAAAATTAAATTGCTTACGTCATGGTTAAAGATGAAGTCGAGTTTTAGTCATGCGATTGCATTGTGAAAGAAACGTTGTGGAATCGATCAGAAAAGGTTGATTATCTAGGATAAAAGTGTTGGTGTGTACTGCAAGGTTCGGGAATCATCAAAATGATAAGAAATTTGGCCCAGTCTTGGTAAAGTTACAATCACTATACACAGGAAGATGTATATGGGACAGCATAAAATTCCGTCCAAATTTTATGATGTTACATGCCATATTTAGAATATTAAGGCATTTGAAGAGCCATGCTTTTCAGGAACATTTTTTTATCTGGTGTTCTTCCACACTTGCATAATACAATGATAACGCTCCTAAATTATTGTTCACCTCTTCCCAGAAATTCAACCTTCTCTTTAAGACCAGAACCACATAGATTGTGTTGGATTTGTAGAGTTGGTAGTAAATATAACCTAGACTAAAAATTATGATATAGTTTACGGACGGTCTATAAATTAATATATTATATTTCCTATATAAATAGAGAACGACCAAAGAGACTAGGAATGAAAACAGCAGAAACGTTTATGTACTTAAACTACGAGTTAAATTTATTGTTAATGAAAACACTTTGACGTAGGGGTTCCGTGGTCGAGTGGATACGTCACCTGACTGTCGATCACAAGGTCCGCGGTTCGAGTCCCGCCGCAACACTGATGTCCTTTGGCATGACATTGATCTACATTTTCCACACTCAACCCAGGTGATGTAAATGGGTACCTGGCAGGAATTTAATTCCTTTAAATGCTTTAGCGCCTTATCATGGCAGCTCAGATACAGTCGGGGGTAATAATATGAAACCTTGTATTAAGCGCATGAGAGTATATTCATATAGTAGCAGCGCTATATAAATTGAGCTATTATACATTAATGATTTATGCAGGCATATATTCATTTCTAAAAGATGGAAGACAAAAATTGTATTTCTTCTCCCAAATTACAAAAGAGGATACATAATTGTAGACTTCAATTCCATAATGTATCTACATAATTGGTTACAAATTCCAAATCTGATAAATTAACAATTGTCCTAATCACAAGGAAATTATATTTCTAATCATCTTTCATTGATAGATGTCATATTAATTGTACCCTTCTACTTTAGCTTTCGTCACCAATGATTCATTTATATTACCACTTTCACCTCGTTAAGCACTAAACTGGTTTTAATGAAACACAATTGTTTCCTTAGAATACACGGTTGTTAATTTTTACTTAAATGTATTTCTTAATTAAAAAATAATTATGATTATAATACGCAGTAATATAGCGTCAGCTATCTAGTAAAATACAAGAAAGAAAACATGTAACAGACTATAGAAAATAAAAATATGCGCGCAATTGCATTAATGTACTGTATGCTTTAAGAATGGATTTCCTTCTCACATATGCCCTAATTTCTCAAATATCACTGACTCATCCATTCTTAGTATTCAACATAAAAAATGTCGTCCCAATTGCACCCTATTGTCACGAATCTGATGTTAATAACTCAAGTAAGGTCATGTTAACATCCATAGTAATTTCGTGTCTCGTCTTAGTCATTTTAATCTTTTGGTCCAGAATGCTATATATATATGAAATATTAGTGCAAAAATACCTGGGAAATTTGAGTCCCTTCCTGTTGCCATATATTGTGACGTTCAGATATTTAATCGAAAGTAATCATTATGATCACTGAAGTCTCTAAATTGGCAACGCAGGATGAAAATTTGCCATTTTCTTTCCGTCCAAAATGTCAATCTCCCGTTTATTTATTTCATTAAACATGTCCATTCACAAAGTTAACTTAACAATTTTTTTTTTTTTCAACTTCAAAAGTGTACAAAATATACAAATAAATGTTACTCCATTAAGGAGGAAAAGCTGATTCATTTAGACCGTTTGAAAACTTAGAGCTTATGAAATATGCGTATGATGAATACTTTTACATTTAGTGCATTGAAGCCGATATATTTACTACAGTACTAAATAAAATACAGTAATCATAGAAGAACAAAAATGATATATTTCAAATAAATCCGATTATACATAGACATATTGAAGATTTTTTTTTTTTTTTTTTTTGATTTTTTTTTTTTTACTTACACCTGCACAACAGGAACAAAAAGTTAAATTATGGAATAACAGGATATGTGAAAGTCTCCACATATACACACACAATCAGTGCGTTTATCATCACCTTGAAGCAGCACTTACACTGGAAGAAGAAGAAGAAGAATTGTAAGAAGTTGAATTCAGTCAACTTTTATCATAGAGGGGATAGCACGTATGCAACTATCGGAATATGCATGTATATATAAATATATTTTTATGTGGACGTCTTCCAACCCTAATAGCTATCATATACATTTACCACATATCAGAATCTTGCAACACGATTGGTCAAATTGACGCCACATGATACATGTAGATTTTGTATCCTGACGGGGGAAAGGTAAAATGTATTCAGTATGGATTTTTTTTTTTTCACACTTGCTGCATGTACACATACACGTTATAAAAACTAATTGCAAAGGTTCACCAAAACTGTATCTGCGAACGTATTTTTTTAAAAAAATGAAAGTGATAATGAGATGACTATGATGATTATAAGAAGAAGAAGAAAAATATGAAAAAATATAATAAAGTCAACATAAACAATAGGGAATTTCAATATATTTGCCAAAGTCTTCGTAAACCTTAAATAGACCTTTTTGGTTTTTATCACAGCATTGAAACAGCTACTGGTATTCAAAAGATCACTTATTTTTACTGTCATAATGTTTAGACTTGAACATGTGGGTGTAATTGAACCAAATGTGATATTGATGTGGGATTCAAAGGAAATAATTATTTTCTTTTAATATACGGGCTTTGGATAAACAATCTCCGTCTGGGTGCTCTCAGGGTTACACCGTTTTCCATGTCGCCGGATGGCGACTCGTGATCTAGCATTTGCTCTGGCGAAAACTGTTCGGAACTTTGTTTTTTAAAAGGTATAAGGTTACAGGTTAGGGTTGTACTTCTGTTTCGGTAAGGTTAGTGTGTTAGGCAAGAGTAAGGGTTAGGGTTTGAGTTAGGTTTAGATTTAGGGAAAGGTTTAGGTCTAGGGTTAAAGTTATGGGTAGGTTTAGGGTTAAGTTTAGGTTTCGTTTTAGGGTTAGGATTAGGTATAGGTTTAGATTTAGGTTCAGGTTTAGGGTTAGGGTTGGGGTGAAGTTTAAGGTTAGGGTAAGATATAGTGCCAGGTCAAGGGTTGAAGTTAGGACTTTGAGTAGTCTTGTAAGAAAATGACGCGGAGCAATTGTCGCGTGACTTCCCTAAGGTCAGCTGGGCGAGGAGAGTTTGGCCAATCGCGCTCGTTTTCGGTGATAACTTTCTATTTAATCCCCTTTTAAAGGGCATTAGTTCTGAATTACAGTTTATGTCCACTTTATTCAACTTTCATAATAAGATTACATATATTTTTAGTTTAATGATTATTATAGAGAGAGACAAAATGAAATGGCATATGACCTACGCTGACATAACGTAAAGCCGTTCACGGTCAGATTTCTAAATGAATTGTTGAATTTACATAAAAATATTAATGATAATGTCAATGATTTTTTGACGTAACTTATTATGAGATCTTAAACACCTTATACACGATAGTTCCATTTACATTTTTAAATTCAGTAATGAAGGAAATTATATACGCTATGACTAAATTTCATATATATGATTTACAAAACATTCATATGACTTACAATTTCCCCGCCGAAATGACTGCAACAGGCCTTACGCCTGTATGTGACAAGGCAGGGAAATTCCACTTTGCAAAAGGATTGTTTTTCTTCAAATATGTGCTAAACATTTTATAAATTCATTTTTTTTTAAACCAAATGTATTCCTTAGATAAATCTCTTGAAATGAAAATCCATCCTTAATAGATAATTAATCTGAGTGGAAGCAGAAGAATTAAAAAAGCAGACTGGTTAAAGTCTGATCGAAATCGGACCAACAATAATAAAGTTATGAATTTTCGAAATTTGTAATCACGTTACGTATGGGTACTTCGAATTGCTTGCATAGTAGTGCTGGACAACTGTCCAATCCGTTCCAACGCAAAAAAATACTCAGATGTAATTATTATTTTTGTTTAATGTATGATTTAGAAGAGTCTTTTCTTTTTAGAGGACCTGTAATAATATGCTAACCATAATAGATTGTGAGTAGTACCCCAACCGAGAAGGTGCTTAGGAAGACAAACAAATATAAATTAATTATGTTTTTGTTCCCGAAAGACGAGCAATTTGTCCGTAACTACGTCACAATTCACCTACCGTAATAGCCATCTTGAGACTCGCACAGATGTAGTGATTTCATATTTCAAACATTCATAACTTTTTAATAATTGACCGATTAATTTCAAACTTTTGCCATTCTGTTTCCCTTATAATTATTTGCTCTGTTACGCATGAAAGCACACATGTTGGATTGCCCTTAAACTATTCTGGCGATGTGATGTGCGAAAACAATTAGACTGCTTTTAAAAAAAAGGAGAATTATGTTGAGAGCTCAAATATTACAATCTGAGATACACAAATAATGAGTAATAAATGAGCCTTGAAAGATGCCCTGTTTTCTTATGAAAGTCCGTGTAATGATTATATGACACTATAGACAAATAATGCCATTCGACTATCATGCACGTGGAATTTCCCTTGTTGTCACCATTGAGTTGCCTAGTGCAGTTTCAAATTGCTTAATTTACTAAATTATTAAATTGTAATCACTACTGGACTCTGCGTCGTGGCCAGGGATGACAGCAACATCAGGATCAACTCAGCCTTCCTCCTTCAGTCTCTAAAATCACCCGGAAATACATGATCAAAAGAAAGACAAAAAGAAAGAGGGGATAAGAGGACGAAAAGTGGAAGCACATATAAATTCTCTCTCTCTCTCTCTCTCTCTCTCTCTCTCTCTCTTGCTCCGGTTAATTTAGAGGTGTCCGGCAAGAAAATGGATAAACGATATTTGTCATAGTCCTCTCCTGGAACCTAGATAATTCTGAACTATGAAGGAGTTTTATCCGGCCCTCCCCTTTCTCCTCCCCATCCTCCTCCCCATCCTCCTCCTCTTTTTTCCTCCTCTTCTTCTTCGGCTTCCTTGCTTCTTCATCATCATCATCTTCTTCTTTTTCTTCTTCTTCTTCTTCTTCTTCTTCTTCTTTTTTTCTTTCTTCTTCTTCTTCTTCTTCTTCTTCTTCTTCTTCTCTTTCTTGTTCTTGTTCTTGTTCTTCTTGTTCTTCTCTTTCTTGTTCTTCTCATGTGCTTCTACTACTACTGCTACTTCTGTAAATATGAATCAGGTGTGCTACAGGCCCTCTTCGTCGTCTTAAAGGCATCGTTTATCATGTTAAATCCGAGATGCATGGCCCTACGTGTTATCAGTGTCTGTAATATGGTATAATATTGAAGCCCTAAAAACTTGCGCTTCAAAATGATCATGAAGTGCCTCAGAAAGTAAAATCTTTGAGTGACCGGTTTTACCATACTCCTTTTCCCTAGTAGACTGAAGACTTGAAATTTTGATTTCAATCATAAATATCTTGATAATTAGACAGGCGATCGGCTTGTAAAATTCATGGGGTTCCTGACTGGCCTAAAGGTTATAATTATCGTTTCAGAATCTGAGACAAAGATACCCAATCCCTTTAAGGGTCTAAAAAGGCAGAGACTTAAGACAAGTTTCCCTTTAAAGGTACTATGTCCCATTTGCAGGCCAACAAATGAAAAGGTTAAATTCAAACAGCATTTACAACTTCCCTCAAAACAAAAGGGCTTTAAACTGTCTTTAAAGTGGACAATGACGACCTTTAGTTGTCGAATCGACTTTAGTGATGGCAATCACTAAGGTAATAACTTGATTTTTAGATCCTTGTACCGAATGGTCGTACGTTTTGTGCCACGTAAAGATTCAATCAGTTTATTGGAGGAGCTCGCGCCTTTGAACTTGTTTGAAAGATATATGGCGCCATAAAAATGCTGTTCATCATCATCATCATCATCATTAAGAGAATCAGGTTATTGATGTAGACAAATGCTCATGCACCCTTTACAGCTCATTTTATGTAAGTTATTACCAAAGAAAAAAGAAGTCGGTCAGTCACTCAATAGTGTCTGACAGTGAAATTTAGAAAGTAAAGGTGTTTCCTTGCATAGTTGGAATATTAGGACACTGCTAACGTTTACATTTCACACTGTACGTGACACGTTCATAATTGCTGCAAAGTTCTACATTATTTAATGTTGGCTGCAAATGGGACATAATATGGTCCCTTAAAGAGATCCCCATGAATGAATGGAATTCCACTATTAAAGGGACTTGTAACATTGTTCAGATGAGAGATAGTGGTGCTAAGGTAATGACTTCAATGCTAGATGTACAATTAAAGATAATCTGAAAAATTGAGTGAAAACGGACCATTATTCATGATACAAATTGGGAAAAACTGATCTGATCGATTCCTTAATTCTCCCAACTATATTATTGCAATTTAATTACATTTTAGGTGAATGGAAATCGCCACAAAGCAATAAAATGGTTCTACATTCCATTCCAGACATTTAAGTGTTGACAGATTTTTATAGCCTGTTTTATGTCTTTTTTTCATGGAAAAACGGTTGGGAAAATTCAAAAATGGTTGGGAGAATATACTGTTAATCACTGTTAGAGGGTGTCATACATCGACTCCTTCAAAGAAAACCATAGATATTTTCGTGGTTTGAGAATCAGGATTTTTTGCGTGTCAGAGGGTTAGTATAGTAGAAGGAATAAAGTAAGTAACATTTTATACAAAAATTAAGCAATTTTTTCATCAACCTTCAACAATGTTACCAAGTCACTTTAAAGTGCGTAAAGGTGTCTTAAGATACTCACACTCGAATACAATAACTCTGAACGTGCAAGACCATTCATTTTCACTTGGATCCTTGAACGTGTACGTAATATCATATGTTCCTGGAAAGAACACACCCCGTCCGCGAGAAGAAAAGACTTGATACTTCGTGCCGGAGTCATCTATTCCTGATGGAATGTTCCATGAAACGTATGTGTTTGATTGGCCAATAGGCACAGTCGTATTAAAGTTTGAAGGACACTGAGTCACAACTGAAGGGATGGTGTCAGCTGAAAGATATTGCAAAGAATAATCAAAAAAAGACAAACGACCACATAAGTATGACTTTGCTTCTTAAATTCAACAGCTAAATATGACACTGAACTTAGAAATCATAATTAATGGAAAATAAATAATTTTATGTATGTTATTACCACAAACAAACAAAAATCAGTCCGTCACTCAATATTCTGACAGCGAGGTCTAGAAAGTAAACGAGTTTCCTTGCATAATTTGAATATAAGGACACTGCTTGAATGTTTAAATTTCACAGATAGGACATGCGTGACATGTTCATAATTCCTGCAAAGTTCTACAGAATTTGATGTTGGCTGCAAAATGGGACATGAGCGCTATACAAGAACCCACTATTATTATTATTATTATTTTGTACTAATAACATGCATAAAATGAGCTATAAAGGGTACATGAGCATTTGTCGACATCAATAACCCACTTATTGTAATGGCTTAAATTAAACTGATTGAATCTTTGCGCAGCACAAAACTTACGACCATTCTGTACAATGCTCTGAAAATCAGACTATTACTTTACTGTATTGGTATCACTTAAGTCACATTTTCATTTTTTGGAGCCTGCAATTGGACATAGTACCTTTAAAGGGTATCAAACAACTAGATGTCGATCCTCGTTGAGGGTAGTTTTCAGAAAGTGAATTACGCAGATGATGTTTGGTGCTCAAAGTGACTTCTCCCCCGTGGTTGATTTCTTAATAAGGATAACTAGGGTACCTCATGGCCCAGAATTGCTGTCGTGTTTATAATGCTATTAAAAAGAGAATTTTTGCGATCTATTTGGAGAGGTGAACATGCACGTGTTAACCATCATTACTGGAAGCCATCAAGTACACTGAATAATATTTTAAAATGTGCCCGCTTTTGTTTAGGGACGGCCATGCACCTGTCTGATACATTGAATCCTATTTTGTTATGCTCTAGGATGGCCCCCAGCTATGGTAGACAAAGTACTACCATGGAGCCATGGTACTACCAGGGTACGCGAGTTATCCCTGGTACTACAGTGCTCTCAGAAACCGGCACCACATGTGTATGTGACTTGCAAGTAGGCCTCAGGGTTCAAATCGCATCGGCCGTTATAACTTTGCGCATGAGCATAGCAGCTATGCTTGTTGTCGCACCATTGGTCTAGTCTGCAAGCACAGACCCTAATTTGACACTTTATCAAAAAACCATTGTGCCTTGAGAGAAGCCTAGCCCAGCTACCTACTGGTTGTGTCAATATAGCAGTGTCAGGAGCAGCTATAGTACATGGCCAATGGTAGTCTTATAGTGCAGACTCTCTTTTACGACTGACCAGGGTTTGTGCTTGCAGACCGTCATCCTTGTCAAGCTTTGCCTGTGATTGCGGTCTCCTGCACTTTTCCAACATAATAGTTCGGATAATACTTTAAATTTATGATAATATGTTATTGAAATATTAAGTTTCGTTATTATTATGTACATATATTATGTAAAAAAAAAACATTTTGACATGTAGAAATTATTGTTTGTTTATGTTGTATTATACCTTACATTACTTGTATATGTTCTTTGTTATTCAGTTATATTATATTTGGAAAACAGGCAAAAACAAAATCAAATCAAATAAAAAAAACTACCATTGGCCCGGACCATTGGTCTTGCAAGAGATCCGTAACATCTTCGAAACACATGCTGGAGGTATCGACGTTGTTACTTGCACATATATGGTGCTGTTATTCCACCCGTAAAAAGCGCTGCAGAATATCAGTAAATCTACCCAAGCATCCTTATTTATTGGTATGATCATCAATGGCACTTGCTTTGAATGATTTGAGATTGTGACAGGTGTTTATTGTTTGCATTCTGCCCGTGTCCCGAATGTATAAACGAGCTTTGTATCGTAGGTTTCCTGCGATAGGTATCGTATCGTATCTTAGTTTAGACATAGGTGCCAACATACTTGGTGGTGGCGTTGTTGTCATCGGTGTGGTTGTCGGTTGTGTCGTTGTTGCCATCGGTGTGGTTGTCGGAACATCTGGGTGTGTATAAGAACATGTCGTAGGGAAAAAATTAGAATAGAAATATGTCGAACTTTTTATGTAAAAAATTGAGTCAAATACTTTCTAAAAAGAATGGGTATTCACTCTACGTTCACCCCTCTAGGCGCACGTGATTGGTCACTTGTTAAGGTTTATTTATATATTTATCTTTTATATTTGTCTTTATATCCTGCATCAGAAATTTGTTGGCTTTTGATTGGTTGAGAGCTCGTCACATGACCAGAAATATTTGAGCTATTTTTAGAAAGTACTATATGAGAGTACTATTTGGGTTTACTATTTTTTTAATTGAATCAATTTTTTTCTTCTTCAAATCTTAATTTAATGAAAACAAAATATTTTAAATCTTTTTAGATAAAAATTGACATTTTTTTTGTTCTACGTTTTTTCTTTCCCAAAAATGTTTTTTTTTTTATAATAAAGTTTTGATGCAGGATATAAAACAAATATACCATGCCTTCTATTCGAGGTACTGGTTAAACTATGGACCTCGGTGACTCCAAAAGTACCATTTGCTTCGGGGCTGCGCCCCTCAGCAAATAGTACTATTGGAGTCACCTCTTGCGCATAGTTTTAACCAGAACCTCTCAAGGCATTGTATATTTGTATACTAAAAAATGAAAATAGAGTCGATGTAGAAAATAGGTTGACAGAGCATTCAATACAATATTCTAAGTTTCAATCTAGGTGACCACATAACTATGGAGCTAAATTTCGAATACTTGTGTACACCCGAGAGACTTGTAGCAAATTAGCCTTTGTGCCAAATACTCCTGAGGCCGCTGCTGCTACTACTACAATTATTATTCGTATCGCTACTATTATACTTCTCCTGTTACTACAATCCCCCTCTTCCTCCTCCTTATACTACTACTACCACTATTTCTTCTCCTCCGCCTACTACTACGACTACTACTACTACTACTACTATTACTACTACTACTATTACTACTACTACTACTACTACTACTACTATTACTACTACTACTATTACTACTACGACTACTACTACTACTACTACTACTACTACTACTATTACTACTACTACTATTACTACTACGACTACTACTACGACTACTACTACTACTACTACTACTATTACTACTACTACTATTACTACTACGACTACTACTACTACTACTACTACTACTACTACTATTACTACTATTATTACTACTACGACTACTACGACTACTACTACTACTACTACGACGACTACTATTACTACTACTACTACTACTACTACTATTACTACTACTACTACTACTACTACTACTACTACTATTACTACTATTATAACTACTACGACTACTACGACTACTACTACTACTACTATTACTACTATTATTACTACTACTACTACTACTACTACTACTACTATTACTACTATTATTACTACTACGACTACTACTACTACTACTACTACTACTACTATTATTACTACTACGACTACGACTACTACGACTACTACTACTACTACTATTACTACTATTATTACAACTACGACTACTACGACTACTACTACTACTTCTACTACTACTACTACAACTACTACTACTACTATTACTACTATTATTACTACTACGACTACTACGACTACTACTACTACTACTACTACTACTACTACAACAACAACAACAGCAACTACTTCTACTACTATTATATATTGAGAGAGTATAATGGATGTTTTGCCAATATTGGAGATTACTCCCGGGGGTCTCAGTCATGTAGAAATACTGTAAGCATGCGTATGTAAAAACAACATTTAAGGGACCAGCTATAGGCATGAGACTTAAATTGGTAGGTCTTGGTCGGTATCGTGTGCATCCATCTTGATTCGGGAGTGTCGTGGTCGAGTGGTTTAAGGCGCTTGACTGGAAATGCGAAGATCGAGGGTTCGAATCCCGACACGGCATTAATACCCTTTGGCAAGATATTAACCTGCACTTGTTACTCTCCATCCAGGTGTTAAATGGGTACCCGGTAGGATGCGACCGTCATTGTTGGTCAAACAGTTTTTAAGCGTCAAGTAACGCCTGGCTGGAATGCTCCCCAGGGAGTGGAGATTGTGCACACATTGTGTGCGGGCAAGTATTAAATCCAATGACCGGGGTAATAGTATATATGTAAAGCGCTTAGAGACATTTGTATTAAGCGTTATATACCTCATTTTAAGATTCTTTACTAATCCTGTCTTCTGATTGGTTGAAAATGCAGTCATGTTCTTAACCATGCCCGCTAATTGAAATTCAAGGTAATTTTTCCCGGCTCTACCGGTTTATATCCATTTTTCATAGCACTTTTTCCATGGCTGTGAAACGTGACGTCATTTTGCTGCGATCCCCATTTTGGTTTACGTGTTACCGTATAAGTTTCTTTTGTGCGATGACCGATGCACGATACCGTTAACGGTGTTTGAGTGCAATTCGATTTTGGTCGCTGCATTCAGGCGACGAATCTACCAATCCACGCAGCGCAGACGACCGATCGCCATTTTGTGTACTAGTCTCGATCGCAAAATACTGGGGTTTTTTGTTTCCAATTTTTTGTCAATAAAGAGGCAAAATGGAGGACACAGCTATGCCAAGATTTCAACTTATGGATGACATTCAGCTGCAAGACTTAATCGATTCTGCTGATAGCAAAAATACGAAGTATGCAGTAAAATACGGCATTAAAATATTTGAAGAGTTCTTGCGAAATGTCAACACGGACCTCGGAGATGTAAAGTAGACTAGACGCACAGTCTGTGTAAATATGTTGCGAATTTGTGAATTTATAAAGTTACTGTTCATGTTCTACTGTTCTACTGGAGCACAGCTTGTTGGTGATATCATCCTGTACAAAAGTTACTGTTCGTGTAAACGTGTTTGGTATTCCCTGTTCTACTGGAGCACAGCTTGTTGGATTTCATACTGTACACAAGTTATTGTTGGTGTTAATATTCATGACTTCAAAGAGATGGAAACCTAAATGGGTGAGTCAACATTTTCCTTTTTTTCGGTATATAAAATATATATTGACTGCTTTTAATATTCGAGGCATAGTTGTTTCTATAGGGTCTCGGGAAACTCACAACCTGCTATGACCCCGCGGCGCAAGCGCCTTGGGGTCATAGCAGGTTGTGAGTTTCCCTTGACCCTATAGAAACCACTATGCCTCTCAAAGCAGTCAATATATCCTTACTATATAAAAGTTAAATATTATTATTATCTACTGAAGATCTTAAGATCGTTTCAAACCGACTCGCGCTAGATAAGCTACCTCTCGCGGCCGTCATCCACACTATGCAATGAGCAAACACGACGAATTATTACACCGTTTTTCCCCGGTCTGGCGCTGAGGGCTAGAAAATACCCATAACCGCGTATACCGGCGCGTACTGCAGGATTTTGAATCATGGGGGTTTTGAACCCCTCAATGCGGCATCACGGGGACCGCGTCCAATCTATTAAAAAAAAACACCTCTTTGTCCGAATGCTTAGAGATTTATATTTGACTGAGACACCCGGGAGATTCCTCAATTTGAACAAATTCATAACTTCTTAATTTTTGTCCGACCTTTCTCAAACTTTGATCGTTATGCCCCCTCATTTTGTGCTACTTCTATTCCCCCTAAAAGTGTAGAGTATAATACCTTCGCATGTGTGAGTAATATTCAAGTACTTGGAACCTGCACACGGATTCTGTTTTCCGAAGAGCTTCCCCTTGGGTACAAACTCACACGATGCCTTATTGTCACACAGAGGCCCCATGTACTTGATCACATCCAATGCACAATCTGTGAGGTCACTAGTTTTGCCACAAGTTGGTTCGGCGTCAGTGCGCCCCCAGACGGCAGAAACGATGTTTATAAGTCGCTCGCCGCAGTTGATTATTCCACTTGCCTTCTTACACACAATCTGAAGTTCTGAAGAAGAAAGAAAAAAAGAAAAGTTTAAAATCCCAATGCATTGTTACACATTTTATTCAAAGTATCAAATAATGTTCCCTTCAAAGCATTAGATTATGCCAATATGCCATTATTACATCTGGTCCAGAGAGGGGTGCATACAAGATCTCACACCAAGAAAGACGAAGATTAAACGATAAAGCGCTTAGAGACATTTGTATTAAGCGCTATATAAAAATTAAATATTATTATTATTATTATGTGGGAAGTGAAAGATTATAACATAATTCAGTGGACAAAGAAAACAAAACGAAACAAAATAAACCATAAAAAGCAAGTAAAGATGACCCAATTTACGAGGGAAGGGGGTGTCCGGGTGGACAAGTGTCACTGTATTTAATACACATGTCAAAATAATACCTTTTTTCTTTCCTACGCAAACTGTTTGCTAAATGTTGTAAACTCCTATATTTCCTGTACTATATATTTTAACACTGTATCTCTTCGGAACTTTAAGCGTTTTTCAGAAAATCTATGTCGGATTTTTCATTTACCACTTTCTCTTGTAGGTCATCCATTCTTTTTTTAATATATGAGAAGGAGAGGCAACCTAAACGTGCTTTTAAAACCATGCAGTGCCGAGAATAAAGTTGATATCCAAAGCTCAATCCTCCTAATTGCTTCTGATCCTTTTTTGTTCATTGTTGAGCAAGGTTGTCTTATATGTGAACATGCTCATAACATTTGAACGATTACTTGGTCTATTTTTGCCACTTTATTTATCAGACCTTTTAACGGTCAAATGAATGTGCCCGTTCAAGCGAGAAAGTTAAAAACTTGATCTAAATTGATGTTGGTAGAGTTCCATATGAAAATTCTAAACAGCAAAGAGTATCCACTTTTGTTGGCTATGTTATTATTATCATTATTTTTGTTATTATCATTATGACTACTATTGTTCTAATTATTACGGTCGAGTTTCTCCTCTCGATTTACTTGCAAATGTGGTGACTCTCCTTTACAGGGGGAGTCCATTTAACGTCCTATCCTAGGGACGGTGTTTTTTTTCTCACTGTAACATACACGGCGTCTTTGAAACAGGGTAGGAGTATTTTAACACACATTCATCCGACTGGGTTGGATTCGAACCCACGATCCTTTGTTAGACAGGCAGACACGTTCCCGACTGAGCCAACTCGGACACAGTGTGTCCCAGAAAAAAATGAAACCCGGAACAAACCATTATTGTAAGAAAACTATAAGCTGTATAATAATGATTTCTGGCTTTGCATGCAGTAGAAGTGATATGCTCTCAAGGGATACCAATCCATTACTGCTTCGCATAGCAACATTGTTTTAAACACGGAATGTTAAAATCCATTTATGCCAAATTGTTGTAGAACATAGTGAAAACGTTAGTGTCACATGCGAACATGACATTAGGGAAATAATCATAACCTATTTCACATGATTATGCAAGGTTTCTATCGTATGATGATGTGCATTTCAAATCAAATAAGCAGTTATTTAAAATATGGGAAGATATCCATTTTGGGGATGACAGGAGCGAACAGCCTCAGTTTTTCCCAAAATCAATAAATACCCCTCTACCAATAACAAATGCCCATTAACACGATAAAATGCTTGAAAATAGTAAATCTTACGAGGAAATTATATTTTCAGATGGTTTATTTCCTGCCTTATTTGCTCGTTAGACCAAATATTTCCCTCAATATAAAAATGTAAATTAACTCTTACTTATTCCTGTAGATATAACACCGGACTGTCTTATTTGCTCTTTTAAAAAGTTACAGTTCTGAAAAATGCTAAGATTAATGCCATCAGGAGACCCCTTTAAGTACGATATATCCCCTTTTTAAAATTTACCATCGATAGTTTCACAATTATCTATATTTCATGACGTTGGCAATAATCTTGCCCTCATGATTAAAGGCCCGGTCACACAGCCTTTCGCGTCTGTATCGCGGGTAAAATTTCGCGATTTTTTTTTGCCCGCGGTTGCCCGTGGTGGAAAATGTGCAAAATTGGCTTACCCGCGGTTTACCCGTGGTATGCCCGCGGAACAGACGCCGGCGACTGTTCCGCGTCCTTATCGCGGGTGAAGCGCGGCGGTACCGCGGCCTACCACGCTTACACGCGGTACACACGCTAATGCACGTGATAACAACGCGGTACAGACGCGGAACAAACGTGCTATGACCGTGCTCCACCCGCGATTACCCGCTAAAATTTCGCGTCCAATTCCGCGTGTAACCACGTCTTAACCGCGGCCGTAGCACGTCCTAGCACGTTCGCTCCGCGTCTGTACCGCGTCTTTACCGCGTGTGTACCACGTGTACCACGTGTACCGCCCGCGATTACCTGCGGTCTAAATTTTTGGGCAGCCCAAAACTTTTTCGCGCGGCCAACCGCGTGTGAATTTCTTACCGCGTGTAACGACGGGTAAAGTACGGCTGTATCGCGTCTTTATCGCGACCTCAAAGCGTCCAACAGCGTCTGCTTCACGGGCAGAAATTTTTGGCCGTGATTCGGCCGCGATACGCCCGTGGAGGGCTGTGTGACCGGGCCTTAAGAGAAGCTCATGGAATCTTCTCATTCGGTGTTAAGCTTTATGCCATGTTTTCAATTGATACTAACGCTTTCAACCATGTTCCCTGCTTCACCCGAATCCGGCATCAATGGATTTCGAAATTCTATTTTCATAACAATGTTCCTCAGTAAAGCATGTATGGGTGATTGTCATCAGTGTATCATTTGAAAGCATATGCTACTTTATGGAAAGCAAGGAAATATATCTGAACAGCTCATATTATGTTCACAATATCTGTTTGTTTTCGGGTTTCGTTTTTTCCTGGGATGCGCTGTGTATATCTGTATTTATGATAAATTGTATTACATATACGTAGGTGTGTGTGTATGTGCATGTGTGTGTGTGTGTGGGTGTGCTTGCGTGTGTGTCTGTGTGTAAGTTTTAGGGTGAGTGCGTGTGTATATGCGTAGGTGTGTGCGTGGGTGCGGGGGCTTGTGCGCATGTGTGTTTGTGATTTTTAAAAGTTCTGTGTCAACCTTCATCTCTCTATTTCCTTTTTGACGTGAGGTCATCGTTGTTGATGTCATTTAAGTTTTTTATCGGCGTTGTTGCAATATCACCGGGTCAATTTATAAACGTATAATGGAATAAACGGGGTGTTCCATTCAAAACCGACGCATGGGTACATACATTTTCGCATTTGCGAGCTTTCGATTTTCGCACCGAACGTGGGCTACGACGAGTTACTGGAGCGTGGTGACGTTGCGCAGCTGACGTCCGTTCCCGTCGTGACAGTGCTTTCGATTTTTCACGACGCTGCTTTTATCGGTCACGTGACCAAATTTTGAGATCAGGTGACTGATTAGGTACTAAATTCAAAGCGCGCGGAAATCTGATACGAAGAATAATATAAGGATGAGAGAAAGAGAAAGTTAGAATGATAAAACAAAAAATAACATAAGAAAAGGTGATAAAAAAGAAAGAATAGCATAAGAAAAGGTGATAGAAGAAAGAAAAAAGAATAGCATAAGGACAGACAGAAAAGAAAGTGATAGAATGATAAAAAGAAAGAATAACATAACAGAAGGTGATAGAAAGAAGAAACAAAGAAAGAAATAAGGACAGACAGAAAGAAAAAGTAATAGAAGGATAAAAACAAAGAATAACATAAGAGAAGGAAGAAACAAAGAATAACATAAGAAAAGAAAGAAAGAGAAAGTGATAGAATGATAAAACAAAGAATACCATAGAGAAGGTGATAGAAAAAGAAACAAAGAATAACATAAGGAAAGACAGAAAGAGAAAATGATAGAATGATAAAACAAGGAATAAAATAAGAGAAGGAAGAAACAAAGAATAACCTAAGGAAAGACAGAAAGAGAAAGTGATAGATAGAAGAAACAAAGAATAGCAAGAGAAAATAACAGAATAATAAAAACAAAGAATAACATAAGAGAAGGTGAAAAAAGGAAGAAACAAAGAATAACATAAGGACAGACAGTAAGAGAAAGTGATAGAATAATAAAAACAAAGAATAACATAAGAGAGGTGATAGAAGGAAGAAACAAAGAATCACCTAAGGAAAGACAGACAGAGAAAGTGATAGAATGATAAAAACAAAGAATAACATAAGAGAAGGTGATAGAAGGAAGAAACAGATACTAACATTAGGAAAGACAGAAAGAGAAAGTGATATAATGATAAAACTGTCAGAAACCTGGAACCCTAGGTTGGCGCTCAACGTGGCAGCCTGTTTGCACATTTTTTTTATTTTTTTTTAATTACACAGAGATGATCAACCAGCAGCAAATGAGACCTTTGTGTTATAAGACACACATTTTGACGCGGTTGACATTTGTTATGCCGCGGCAATTTATCTCATTTTATTGTGTTTTGTACACGATATCCGTATTTACTTAGACAAGTTCTGTCTTTACTTTATAGAATTATTTTCGTTATCATGATTATCATTGTTATTGTACATTAATTCTAGAAATGTTATTTTAGATTCTTAATGATTATTCATTTAGTCATTTGTTTTTGTCTATTTATTGAGTTTCTAAAATTAATTAGTTAATCCAATTTTTCCCCATATATTTATTTGATAATGTATGCACGAGGCTATATAGTATAAACGCCCGCATAGATCCAAAACATACGCCATGAACTAAGTTTAATCTCGAAGTTCCTTTTAATGGATTTGCTTTCAATCTAAGCGTCGTGTTATGAAGCTTTTACATGACATATTTGGTTTGTTTTAAGAAATTTCCGCCATTTAGCAAGTCGGATAAAGAATTGTTTAGGAATTATCCCGCATGTGTGTGAGGGTAACACATAACTTATCATGATGATGAAGATGATTATAACAACAACATCATTAGTTGCTGCTTATAAGTATCGGCTTGCATGGTAATGTAGATACAGTAGGCCTACGGTTATGCCATGACTGTGAGAGAAGGGGAGGATTGGGGAGTCCTGAAAATGACTGTCATTAATCTTTCTTTTTTGAGTGTGTGTGTAGTCCTGAAAAGGACTGATGGTAATCTTTCTTTAGCTTATATTTTTAAAGAGAACTATAGCGCTGGTTGAATTACTGACAGTCCTTTTCAGAACTCCCCAACCCCCCCCCCCTCTCTCTCTCTCTCTCTCTCTCACGTGTTTCAACCGTAAGCCTACTGTATAACATCATAGTGATGATACTAAGGATGATGATTATGATGATAATGGTACACAAAATGTATACTTATAACAAATGATAATAATGATAAGATACCAATAATAACTGTTATCTCAGCTCGGCACTAACGTCCTTTGACAAGACGTTAATCCACGTTTGCCACTCTCCACCCAGGTGTAAATGAGTACCTGGCAATCGCTGGGTTATGATATTTGCAGGGCCCTCATAAGAACAGCATTGAAGCTGGTGATGCTTCCCTAGCTAAACAAAGTTATCGTTATCATTAATATCATTATTATTAGTATCGTTATTATCAGTATCCTTATTATCAATATCATTATTATTCAATATTGTTACTGTTTTACATACCCAGCGTGCATTTAGGTGGGCCAGGGGACCAACTTGCAGTAATTGCTGTGTTGTTCTGTTCACAGACGACCAGCAGGTCCAAAGGATTGGCTGTAAAGCCTGTCATGCAGGTGTAATTATATACTACTCCAGGAGACCCTTCATATATCGAGACAGGCTCCGTATCGACACCGTCTGGCGGTGCACCGCACTTTACCCCTGTTTAACGTGAAGTATGAGAAGTGGATGGTAAGGGAATGATTATTACTTTGGCGATAGGACAACAGAGGAGATCTCAGGGCTACTATCTTCTCGAGCTGAAGGATGGTAGGTAGTGCCAGCACTAATTTTTGTTTTCTTTTCTGCCCTCGAAAAAAAAAAACGCGCCGACCGATAATATCGTGCAGTGGGGGGGGGGGGGGGGGGGGGGGGTCAACAATTTGTTTTTAATTTTTTAATTTTTATTTTATTGCCCCCGGAAATTTGAAAATCGCGCCGACCGATATTTCACAGAGTGCAGGATGGGGAGCATTACATGTTTTGCTGCTTAACACCCCCTCCCCCATCCCTTTCAGCCAAAAGTGGGGAGCAGGGCCACCTGGGTCCCCCTGGATCCGCCACTGACAGAAACATCGAGGGGGGGGGTAACCCCGAAAACACCCCTCTTGTTTGTCCGCCTGTGTATATGTGGGGGGGGGTCAACAATTTGTTTTTAATTTTTTTATTTTTATTTTATTGCCCCCGGAAATTTGAAAATCGCGCCGACCGATATTTCACAGAGTGCAGGATGGGGAGCATTACATGTTTTGCTGCTTAACACCCCCTCCCCCATCCCCTTCAGCCAAAAGTGGGGAGCAGGGCCACCTGGGTCCCCCTGGATCCGCCACTGACAGAAACATCGAGGGGGGGGGGTAACCCCGAAAACACCCCTCTTGTTTGTCCGCCTGTGTATATATATATATACCCTATACATATGTAATGTGACCTCATTTAGACCAATCATAATAATTTGCATTACTCTACCTCAACAAAATCCCAAATAAAATTTCTAGAAAAAAAAGTGTATTATCAATATGATGTGTATAACCCATACAAGTATATTCGGATTACATATTTGCGGCACGTCCACAGCCACGGTCCCAAGCGATCTCTGCCATGATGCAACACCCTATACATTTTATGCAGGTCAATAGACTTGTACTTCTCTGACATCACTATTTTTATAAAAATGACAGAAAATGACAGCGTCGGTCTCGTTAGTGTGA
The DNA here is from genome assembly GCA_035222895.1 of Strongylocentrotus droebachiensis. NCBI lineage: Eukaryota > Metazoa > Echinodermata > Echinoidea > Camarodonta > Strongylocentrotidae > Strongylocentrotus > Strongylocentrotus droebachiensis. Next base: position 308,708 of record JAVYIG010001348.1, read on the forward strand.
CTGAGGTATTAGGGACTTTTAGATTTGCACAACGACAACGTGGGTTGCTACGATCGACGTCCTTTTAAAGGTACTATGTCCCTTTTGCAGCCAACCTCAAATTCTGTAGAACTTTGCAGGAATTATGAATATGTCATGTATGTCCTATCTGTGAAATATAAACGTTAGCAGTGTCCTAATATTTACATTATGCAAGGAAACCTGTTTACTTGCTAGACTTCACTGTCAGACACTATTGAGTGACTGACTGACTTTTTCTTCTTCTTTGGTAATAAAATACATAAAGTGAGCTGTAAAAGGTACATGAGCATTTGTCTACATCAATAACCCACATCTTGTGCTGGTCAAAATTAAACTGATTGAATCATTGCGCAGCATAAGAAAATCAAGACTATTACCTATTGGCTATATAGCTTCTAAGTCGGTTTGACAACTAATAGTCGTTATTTCCCAATTGAAGACATTTTCAAGCCCCACCTTTTTTAGGGAAGTTCTAAATTAGTATTATCTTTCAAATGCGGTTGGAATTTAACCTTATCATTTTTTTTTGGCCTGCAAATGGGACATAGTACCTTTAAGACTAATATAACGTACAAACTCGAGAGCTTATAATTGACATAATAAACCCTTAAAATATGTTTTGAGTGTTTGTGCCTCATCTATATGTAATGAGATATTTTGGTCGGCTTATAGTATATAGAGGTTACAATGGGATCGCGGACATTCAATGTTGCCTTTGCCCAACCCCGCCGGCCTATATGGTGAAATTAAACAGTAGTGTACTGATTTGATGTTACGAACAATTCACGGACAACGCTTCCCCTCTTTTCTTTGACCCTCCCCCCCCCCCCCCGCTTCCCCTCTTTTCTTTGACCCCCCCCCCCCCGTGTACTGATTTGATGTTACGAACAATTCACGGACAACGCTTCCCCTCTTTTCTTTGACCCCCCCCCCCCCTCCATTCCCTCTCTTTTAACTTATCAACTAGTCTTTCACGCTCTGGCTACGTTGCGTTCATATATATTATGCGCCATAATGTTAGTGATTGTGATAGATTTTGAGTGAAAAAAAAAATCGAAATTAGATACTGACAAAAATGTATTTAAAGGTACTATGTCCCTTTTGCAGCCAACCTCAAATTCTGTAGAACTTTGCAGGAATTATGAATATGTCATGTATGTCCTATCTGTGAAATTTAAACGTTAGCAGTGTCCTAATATTCAAATTATGCAAGGAAACCTGTTAACTTGCTAGACTTCACTGTCAGACACTATTGAGTGACTGACTGGCTTTTCTTCTTCTTTGATAATAACACACATGAAAAGAGTTGTAAAGGGTACATGAGCATTTGTCTACATCAATAACCCACTTCTTGTGATGGCCAAGATTAAACTGATTGAATCTTTGCGCAGCATAACACGTATGACCATTCGGTACAATGGTCTGAAAATCAAGACGATTACTTATTGGCTCTATATAGCTCCTAAGTCGATTTGACAACTAATAGTCGTTATTTTCTGACTTGAAGACATTTTCAAGCCCCACCTTTTAGGGAAGTTCTAAATTAGTATTATCTTTCAAATGTCGTTGAAATTTAACCTTTTCATTTGTTCGGCCTGCAAATGGGACATAGTACCTTTAATGCACTGCCTTGAATGGACGTCACACGTATCAGTCCACGCAAATCTAAAATTCACTATTGCGGTAGCTACACGACTCGAACGGGGTTGTTTGCTGCGTCGTATTTTCTTTCAAAAATGAAATTTTACGTTGACGTTTACGATTGGGACTTCAGTTGTAGTATCACTTAGGTTTAGGACAGGGTTATTCGAACATTGAACTCACCATAGAGAGCTTGGATTGCGGCTACGTCATCAGCAAAATCAGGAAGACTAACAGAAGGGTCAGGATCGAAGAATGGATACATCAGGGAACCGATATTTAGAGAATGGCTCAAACCTAAACTGTGGCCAAATTCATGCAAGATCAATCTAGCATACTCTTTTCCTGTTCAAAAAGAAGATGAAAAAGAATTGGTGAACTTTCTCATTCTTTGTAAGTCACATCGGAAGAATAATAGCAGTATTATAATGACTCTTGAAAAAGACTGCTCGTCAAATGCCCTCAAGTGCGAAATATGACTAGAAATGGCTTTAAATTTTGCACAAAACTCTATGCCACAATCAACGCTTTTTACATCGGCTATAACATTCCCATACTAAATTAATATTATAATTATATATGAATAGTAAGATAGTGATTCAAGACAGAACTTTCGAACTTCATTATCTAAATATTTTATTACAAAAATCATTAGACACAGTGAGTTTCATTCAATTTCGTAGGATATACAACTTATTTTTAATGCCTAGGTCACATTTGCTCAACGGCTAGGATACGGCGGCCGTACGCTTCCAAAATCGACAGATACTTGCGGCGGCCGGTGGTCTCAAGGTCACCCTAGGGCGTATCCCTATCTTTACAGGCCGTACGGGTCGCCGTGTGATTATAACGCGGAGTTATAACTGTTTTAATTTCTAGGTTCGCTGTAGCGATTAGACACGCCGTAGCCACGCCGTAGAGCGATTCGACAGCGACCGTACGGTAGCCTTGCGTTTTGTATACTCTAGGGGTGAAGCGATAATAGGGACTTTTAGATTTGCGTGGACTGATACGTGTGACGTCCATTCAAAGCAGTGCATTAAAAGGACGTCGATCGTAGCAATCCACATTGTCTTCGTGCGAATCTAAAAGTCCCTAGTATCGGTCTGGCCGCACGGTCGCCGCACGGTTCCCCTTTGGCCGCCTTGCGGGCACCTTGCGGCTATATTACGTCTGCCTTATTTTGTGTCAAAAAGCTACGGCCGCCGCAGGGACGCCCTAAGGCGACCGTGCGTCATCACTTCAAAGGCCGCACGGCAGTCGCAGATTTTCTGTCTCCACAAATTCAAAATTCACCGTGCGGCTACCCTCACATATGTGACCGCTCCTGTATGTGACCGTGGGAATGCTGCGGCTGTCCTATAATTGTTATTGGCCGTAGATATTTTAGAGCGCACGGCCGCCGCAGCAAATGTGACCTAGGCATTACACAAGCCCTTCATTTTCCATCATTGAATGTAATTTATTCAAACGCGTTCTTGAGTTCTAAAGCGTAACAACGGGATGTGTAACATTCCACTTGGCTTTGAAGTTCCATGCTCCGAGCCGCGCTTCCACTGCGGGGAATTTCGGAGGCCATGCACCAGATTCACATTTATTACAAAATATCAAATTACCGGCAAAATTTCAGTGTAAATTATAAACTTTATATGGGGAATGTAATGGGAATAGTGCATCAAACAATTTTTTCAATTTAGTACTCCGCCCTTCCTATAATTTGTGTGCCAGAGTTGGTAAAAGAAAAAGATCCTGACAAAAACTCAATGTTTTAGGATAATGCGCTAATTTGTGCGTGTTTTAATGCCTCGTTATTTAATCCATGATATACAATCTTTGATAACTATAAGTTGGCTAATGCGTGTTTTCTGTATTTTTGCAGAAATCATTGAAAGGGACAGCGAACAGTTGCGGTGATACCATTTCTGATGTAGGAATTCTAAATCCTGAAATTTCATGCGCTCTTTTATCTCACCACCTGGTCAACAGTTGCAGATTAGCGCATAACTTTTCGGCGGCTTGGAACATGTGGTCAAAGGAGAGCGGCTTGATACCAGTCCTCTATCACGTCCCTGATTGAATAATAGGGACTTTTAGATTCGCACGAACACAATGGGGATTGCTACGGTCGACGTCCTTTTAAGTGGACGTCTTGAGTGGACGTCACACGTATCAGTCCACGCAAATCTAAAAGTCCCTAGTGTTACATGTCTACACGACAAACCAGCCCAATTAGTTATTGCGTCGTTGAAGTGAACATCGCCTGCGATGGGATTTGAAAGGTCGAAAGGCAAGAATGCATGCGCTAAATCATTCCCATCGAAAGGGTAGCCATCTCCATGGTCACCAGAGACGAAGCTAATGACAATGTCTGCACTAGTCGGGTCTGCCGCCATTTCAAACGTAAGGGCCGAGAAAAAGCTCCAAAACTGTATTAAAAAATTAAAACAAAATTAAAAGGAAAAAAATACTTTAGAAACCATGTTATAATGAGAAATGAAATTGAAATATGTGATTTACACCCCTCCCCCGCAATGATTCATTCCCGAATGAAATAACCTGGATCAAGCCATCCATAATACCCCAGATACGTACACCGCCAAACCAACTTCAAACTGAATCCACACCAATCGATTCTTGGTAATTCTGGGCCCCGTCTTTTATACAAAGAGTTGCGTTTGTTTCGGATCAATCGCAAGCCCTTTAATCAATAGCAAGTTTGCAGTCTCCTATCTCTTATGTACGTACGTGGTCGAGACAAGTTGTGCTAGTCGTGAAGTCCCGTCTGTACTGTATTGCGTAGAAGGAAATAGGCCATTTTCGAAATGTAATCAAATTTGATACTCAATACAAATTATTTCAGCATTCACCTGATAAGAATAATACTTAGTATTTCAATAATCAGAATGCAAACTGCATATATTAAGTGTGGCATAAAATTTGGGTAGGCAATTTGGATTCTGTCTATTGAAATACTATTATTCTTATCAGGTGAATGAAATAGTTTGTATCGAGGCACTTCACAAAGGTGTATGCATTAGTTTACATTTGGTTACATTACGAAAATAGCCTATTGCACTATTGTACTATAAGTACGCGTTCACTGAAAAGCGAAACCGCTAATTGTAATGAGGGCGGTCTGTGTGCGACGGCCGTAACCCTGAGTGATCCTGCGTCGTAGAAGGTTTGTCCGTCGCAGAGAGAAAACTCGCTAGTATCAGTGAGACTGTGGTAAAAGTTAGCTACAAGTAGCTCGCACACATCTAGTGTACTACCGGTATGGTCCGTCCCGCAGTTTACCTGTCCCGGCTGCGTTATTTTTTTCGGCGGCACAGATTAGGTGCGTGTTGAGACTATGGGAAAGTTTAGGGTTAGGGTTAGGTTTAAATCAAGACCCCTTTTTAAAAAAAAGCCCAAATCTGTGCCGCAGAAGAAAATAACGCGTCCCGGATGATAACGGCAGTTATCACCGGCGTCGGGCACCGTCACAGTTTGCGTTCGTCAAAACGTACAATTTTAGCGGTGCCCGACGCCGGTGATAAGGCAATTACAATACTTAAGATTCAGATCTAATTCTGCACGTAATTGATTAAATCAAGATTGATTAAGTTCGAATGTAAAAAAGTATTTTCTTTTTGTTTTTAGTCTTACAACCCTACCGATGCTAGAAGTATTATACAAGGCTAGTTATACTCTTGTTAAATTTGTCTCCAACATGTTTTATGAGCAGTAACGGGCAATGGCCCAGCTAGGGTAGAATATTACAATGAGAGGAAATATAAACACCCAAACTTTGATTTACAACCATGTAACCCAAGTTTGTAGCAAAGTATTAATTTCCCTGGATCAGGTCATGAAGCACATGTGATACAAATTTCGCAACAATTGATCTTGGTCGTCAATTTATACTAATGCAGCAGTGAATTCACGACACAGTCCTTCATACATGACATAGGTTAATTAACTTAGGCCTATGGGAGTGAATAATACAGTGAGTAATAATAAAACCTCTAATGCTCCGGATACACTTTGCTGCATTTCTTCTAATTCTGAGCCCAATGGGGAGTTCGCGATTCCCCATGTCAAATGAAACTTGTCCCACTTGTATGGCGTAGTCACAAAACGCTTCGTCCTTCTTCCGTTCTCATCGGCTTGCACGTCCGGAAGACCACAGCGAGGCATGTGTAGCAAGGCATTGGTTTCCTTATCAAGTTCACCTAATAGATAAGCAGATTATAGTAGAGGCATGTTTACTTGAGGGTCGTTCCTTTCATTTTACAACAAACATTCATTTTACACACAGGCAGTTTAAGCGATAATAAATGGCATACACAATGAGCCAAAGACTTTGAGGGCGTTGAGCCAGGAAGAATCGAAATATTTCCTAAGCGCCAGATTCGCAATGCATGCAACTAGGGAATCAATTTGTTGGGGCATTTCGCCCTTTCCAGAAAAGTATTCATTTTTTGGCATTGAACTTTCGCCCTTTGATGAATAATAATATATCCTTTTGAGAGGTCGCGTAGCGAAGGAGCGAGAAATTTGGAACTTGCATTATAAGGCATTTTTCAATATACATTCCCTGATTTACTCACTTATGGCGATATCCAGCATTAAATCATAGTTCAGACCTTTTCCCAAGTTTCGAGTGACTCCCCCTAATCGTCTTTCAGTCAGACCGCAGCGCATAATTATACTAATGAGGCTTAAAGTGAGAATTGTTTTTTTTGCGGCTCGTTCGCAAACTTGACTGATTTGCGTGCGCTGAACCGAAGGCGTGATTTTTCAAAGTGGAGCACGTACTGCGCGTAAAACCTAGTTTGAGGGCATTTTCCTGATTTAGATAATAATGCGCACTGGAAAATGATATCATGAAATAATTTGTTTCTAAAAAAAATGTATCTTTTGTTACTTTTATCTTATCATCTATTATACTTAAAACAAAATTTACAACTGCTAGAGTCTTTGGTATATTTCGGGATGATGGCAACTTTTCTAGCTCAGCATCAGACAGTATGTTCGACCAGCAAGAACAAAAACATGTTTGACTTAAGAAGAGACATTTGAAAGGAGGTAAACGGGCAAGTCTCAGCGATTTCCTGACCGAGTTACGCCATTTTCATACCAATAGAAAGATCAACATCTACGTCTACAAAATCTAATCTCACCAAAATCATGCAAAATGAGCGATTCTAAGAATCAAAATCAAAGATCGGAACAACCTCACGCATCGCCGTATCAGGACGATTACCCCTTAGACAATCCCCTCCCCGGAAAATTTCCCCGGAAAACTACCCCCTAAGGACATTACCCTCCTCCCCCCGGAAAATTACCCTCCAAGGGCAACCCTCCCCGAGGAATATTACCCCCCCCCCCCTCCCCCTGTTCATTAACGGAGAAGTCTATCCTGATAATAAGTTGGTTTTAATAAAAGCAAAAACAACAATCGGGGGTTAATTGTCCTCGAGGGGTACAGATAATTTTCCAAGGTGGTGGTTGTCCTGGGGGTGGGCATTTTCCAGGGGAGAAATTGTTTCGCTGGTTATTGGCCGGGAGGGGGAGGGGGGTGGGGGGTGAGTGTCCAGGGGGTAATTTTTCTAGAACCATGCATCGCTCATTACGCGCCACCTTTTAATGATTTTGGTATATCTCGTTTTTTACAAATGTTCTTTTATTTAGTTAGTTAATTATACGAAAAGATTTTCCATCTATAAATTTTTGAAACTTAATTTGCATTACAGAGCGTAGTGTGCAATATAGCCTGTCTTGTTATGAACTATTGGTTTCATATCGAAATCGTTTGGAGCTAAATGTTTGAAGAAAATGCGTCAGTCATGCTCTGTGCACACAAGAGATCAGTGAAAAAATACACGGGGTCTCGGGCGAATTAGCCCCCGAAATGCTAAAAAGAGCCCCCGAAAGTCATAAAAAAGCCCCAAAAAATTGGCATAGAGTTCAATGCAAAACAAATTAAAGAGTGTTACTTTCATGCAAGCAAGCTTGAAAAGTAGCCCCCGAAACAAGGGGGGGGGTCAAAGGGGGGATAATCAACGTCTTGTCGATTCGCATTTCATCCACCGAGTATAAGACCTCTGCCCCCCCCCCCGAAAGAGAGAGAGAGAGAGGGGGGAGAAGAGATAGGGAGAGGGAATCTCTATATACTGGACGTTGTTAACTTTTATCGATATAGTCAGGAATTTAGGAAACGTAGCATAAACAATCAAAGAATAACCAGATTATCTCATGGTATTGTTTATTATAGAGTTGGGAGAAGAGAGAAGGAGAGAAAGAGAGATATATATGTATAGAGAGAGAGAGAGAGAGAGAGAGAGTGAGAGAGATTTTTTGCTCAAAATATTCGCCCCTTTGGTAAATATATTTTTAACCTTCAACGTAAATGATAAATATAGGTTTGAACTGATAACTTTGAATATTTGAATTACTGATTAATCTGATTCTCAATAATATTTGCTTAGCTTGATATTTCAATTTTTCCCACTACTACCCATGCGGAATGCGTGCACTCATTGTCAATAGCCCGTGGAAATCATTTGTGGTGTGCTGTCCATTGTATCCAGGCGCGTACGCAGGGGGGGGGTTTGGGGGGTTAAACCCCCCCCTTTGGTATTTTTATGTGTATAAACCCCCCCCCTAAAAAACCCTAAAACCCCCCCCTTTGGGATTTTTTTTTTTTAATTATTATTTAAAAAAAAAAAAAAAAAAAAAAAAAAAAAATTCCCATGGATGACCTAAACAAGTGACCTCACCCCCCCCCCCCAACGGAGCAACATGTCAAATTTTCAAATTTCGAGACAAAAAAAAAAAAAAAAAGTGTCCTCTTACCCCCCCCCCCCCCCCCCCCCCCCCCCCCCCCCCCCCCCCCCCCCCCCCCCCCGCTTATTCAGCGGTCGGCTGAGTCGTTGCGATTTTTTTGGGACCAAAAAAAAAAAAAAAAAAAATGTCCTCTTACCCCCCCCCCCCCCCCCCCCCCCCGCTTATTCAGCGGCTGGCTGAGTCGTTGCGAAATTTTCGGCCCGATTTATAAATGTTAAAACCCCCCCCCCTTGAAAAAATCCTGCGTACGCGCCTGATTGTATCACTAGTCTAGTTCTGGACCCTTTTTTTCTTTTCATCGACTATAAGCGTTAGGCCGAGTGATGGCGCGATCCACGAGAACCGGTTTTCGAGATCGCGCCATCACGCTTATAATCGGCGAATATTTTTTTTTAAAGGGGTCCAGAACTGGACTATTGTATCACAAGCGGAAGGGGGATGAAACGTAACCATAAAAGGGGCCTTCACATTTTGCCAAAGAAGGACAAAAACGTTTTGTCAATGATTCACAGCAAACAATAGTGTTTGGATAAACAATTTCGTTCGACATATTTTGGCAAGGAAAATAAGTGAGGTAAAGTAAAGGGGAATTCTAACCTGATATCAAGTGTTTTTTTTAAATAAAAGCAGAAAAATGAGAGAAACAAATTAGTAAAAAATTTGACTAGTATCCGATTAAAAATAGGAAAGTTATGAATTTTTTGAGTTGTCATCAGACATCTGACAATCTTTGATATTGACGTACATCAGAGTTTGATCCTTATTTTTAAATTCATGAATAACCTGTTCCTGAATCATAAAGATTTTTTTGTATCAAATAACACTATTCATTCTTACCTAGCTACTCTGAATTCATTAAACTTTCATTTGATAAATCCTAAATTATTGATCCTGCATAAATCAATAAGACATCATGGTCCGGATTTATGTAATGCATTCCCAGACTCAATACAATCAAGTAAAACCCTAAATTCATCTAAATTCAATACGAAGAAAGCATTTCGGTCATCAGAGTACATTGTTTAATCTTTTCCAAGTGCTGTATTAATATTCAATATTATTTCCAGATTTCTATAAACATTCATAACTATAATGTATAACTCCCGTATATCTGTTTCAGCCATATTTACATCAACATATTTTCATTTTCATTTGCAACATCATTATCATCATCAACATCATCATCCCCATCTCCATTTGTTTTCTTAATCATCCACTCTTCAATGTTACTCTCATTTTCTTACTCTCAGGTGGACTTCCCCTTTAATATTATTATTATTATTGGGTGTTTGTACGGGTTGTAAATGCGAATACCTACATTAATAAAATAGATTACTATAAGCTTGTAACAGGGAGTCCGTTTCTTTTTCTTTTTCTTCTTCTTCTTCTTCTTCTTCTTCTTCTTCTTCTTCTTCTTCTTCTTCTTCTTCTTCTTCTTCTTCTTCGATCTAGCCAAGAGCCTTTCTGTCCTCGGTTAAGTATTTGATTTTAAATGGTTTCTTTCTGTCTTTCTACTTTTTGAAATCGTCGTCTCTTTCTTTCGTAGTTTTTCTTTTTCATCTTCTCCTTCTTCATTACCTAGCCAGAAGCCTTAATCTTCTAGCCTCCGCAAAGTTCAACAAATTCATACCCGCTCTCTTTTCTTTCTTTCTTCCTTCCTTCCTTTTTTTCTTTTTCATTATTATCTAGCGTTAGTTGTCAGCTTTAAGGAATAAGGAATTCGTATGCACTCTTCATCTTGTTATTGTTATTCTCCTAGTCCATGTCATCTTCCTCCTCCTCCTTCTCCTCCTTCTTCTTACACTTCTTTTACTTTCTTTCTTTCATTCTTTCTTTTCCCCACATTTCTCTCTCTCTCTCTCTCTCTCTCTCTCTCTCTCTCTCTTTCTTTCTTTCTTCTTCTTTTTCTTTCTGTTCTCGGCACAATAAAAGTACAGAGTCGTTTGCGCCCTTTTTTAACCATCACCCGTCACTATAAATCTTTCTCTTTCTCTTATTCATCCCAACCCATTACGGTGCCCTTTACCTCTTACATGTTTACACCGAACCTAACTCTATACCCCCACGGCCCCACCCATCCCATATTAACCCATCCACTGAGAGGGATCCTCTTCTCTTCTTCGGCTGTCTCTATTTTCATTTTCAGTTCCAGTTTCAGCTCCCTCATATTCTGTTATTGTTCTAACTTTATAATATTCCTTCTTCTCTTTCATAAGGCGATAACGTGTGAGAAAGAGAGAGAGAGAGAGAGAGAGAGAGAGAGAGAGAGAGTAGCACATATAGTGGCCATGGGGAAGATAGGGAGAGAGTGGGGGGTGAATGGATGGGGAAACTTCTTAGTGCAAGAGAATCACCTAGATTCAATACAAGTTTGGCCAAGAAAATAAGATGCAATAATTGCCCACAAACTATTTTTTTTTATTCCGCAATAACATTCACAAATCATGAAGTGAACGCAGGGGTGTGATAATTCCTTATTGTATTATGATTTAATGAAAACGTTTTTAATGAATGTTGAATATTAAACCCACCCCCATCCCCCCCCCCCCCCCCAAAAAAAAAAAAAAGAAGAAGAAAAAAGAAAAAACCTACCTGTCTGTTCAAGGCTATAGAAATCTTGGAAGTCCTCTACAGCTCGTTTAATGTCGCTATCAGTGCTTGGTTCCCCGTCCGAGAAACCATAACGGTTAAGCAGGGTCTGTGGCAATAATAGATGACATAGATATGAAAATAAGAGTTAAAGAAGTAGTGCTTCCATCCCTATTAGTCAGGTGGCTTAGCGTCAAATTTATCGATTAGGCCTTTAACAAAAAAGATGTTGTATTGCCCTTTAAGTGCCGAAACATGGGTCGGTCGGTCTGAAATCTTTTTCTTTCTTTTTTTAACTTTTTTTTTTAACTCCCTCTTTGAGCTGATATTTCTCAGTTTTGAATGCTTTGATACATTTTTTTCTTCAAAAAAACTTTCCATTGAGAATTGACAGAAAAAAATCGCGAGGGACCCTATGGTCACCATCCGGAGCTCGCACAGGACTCGTAGGGTGCCCGTAGGGACCTTTACGGGCTTTCTACGGCTTGACGGTCAGATGAAAACGCCTGGAGAATTGGGAGCAGTCAACTCAGCACCACGGCACCCGTACGGCTGGTGAAAATGTCCCGGCGGCTTAAGGAACTCTACGGGAACCGACCGGGCACCGGAGTGTACTGTGAAAGCCCGTAGCCACCGTCCGGAGCTCGCACGGGACCCGTACGGTACCCGTAGGGGAACCCGTAGGGGAACCTGCGCATGCGCACTCGCGAAGGAAACCAGCGCATGCGCACGTGGAATCCGGTAGGGCGGTCAATAGGGTGATAGTAGTAATACAAAGCAATCTTTCATCAACTCATCGTTAGCTCAATCGGTAAGGACAGCGTGTTACTAATATAACCTTGGAGTTGCCGTGAGGGTTCAAATCTCAGTTTATTTAGTTTTTTACCTTTATAAATAGTGAGGCAAAGCAATAAATAATCAAAGTCTAATTGTTTGTGACCTCCTTGCATGCGTCAAGTATAACAGTTCGTATGTGAGCATGCGCCAGGTATAAAAGTTCGTAGGAAAAAAAAGTTCGCGACCGGGAACTGGCCGGGCACTGGAGTGTATATGTGAAAGCCCGTATCCGGATACCTACCCCATGGACATCCACCCCGGGTAACCACCCCCAGTCAACTACCCCCTAGGACAACTACCCCTTTGGGCAACCACCCCTAGGACAACTACCCCTTATGACATTTTTCAGCGGGTAGTTGTCCTAGAGGATGGTTGTCGTAGGGGCAGTTGTCCGGGGGGTAGTTGACCGGGGGTAGTTGTCCGGGGGATTTTGTCCGGGGGTAGTTGTTCTAGGTGATGGTTGTCGTAGGGGGTAGTCGTCGTAGGGTAGTTGTCCTAAGAGGTAGTTGTCCGGGGATAGTTGTCCGGTGGTAGTTGTCCTGGGTGTAGTCGTTCTAGAGGGTGGTTGCCCTAGGGGGTAGTTGTCCTAGGGGGTAGTTGACCGGGGTGGTTATCCGGGGGATGGATCTCCAGGGGGTAGTGTCCTAGAAAGGTGAAAGCCACATAACGGTCGGGCCCCGGGAACCATGGGGAGCACCTGTTCATCGGACGGAGCCCGTTAAAGCTTCCCGGTCGGCACCCGGCCGGGCGCCTTGCATTTTCACTCTACCAATTTTCACCGGGTACCTATACCGGGCGCCGCAGAATATGTGACCACACATGCCGAAGAAATGAAAATCGGAAGGCTACCTTACGGTCCCTAAATTCCACGGGTCGCCGCCGGGTAGGGAAATCGTACGGGGCCCGGCGTATATGTGACCTAGGCATTATGATGCCACAAAAGTTACCTAAACAAATGCTTAACTGTATATAGTCTTGAAGGAACCAATGCAATCATTACAAAAAGGTAGCAGGAAATAGAAATGGCGTGGAAAGGAATCGAAATTTTCTTCCCCCCCCCCCTTATTACTTTCTCTCTCTCTCCTCCCCCCTTCTTCTTCCTTTTTATTTCCTTTTTTCCTCTTTTATTATTTTGTTATCTATTTCCCTTTAATTCTTCCCCACTTCCTTCCCTCATGTTTTGGAGGTGAAAATGCAAGGGTATAGCAGCCCTCAAACCCCCCCCCCCCCACCGACCCCCACCAGTACACCAGTAAATAGACCATCTCCCTTTACCATGAAATGAGATTGAGATTGGCTAAATATTTGCAATTCCAAAAATGTCTAGGATGCCGCATGCCCCTATAGAATTATATGAATACAACATGTGTATAATTATGTTACATATATCATTATAACAAATATATATCATTATTGTACATCAACATCATTATTAATTAATACCTGAACAATATTATAAAACTTATACATACCATTGCACGTTTGTTGGTAAGCTCTGCCAGGCCAGAACCCACAATGCAAGCCAACATGAGGGCCACAAGACTCTCTTTCATTTTTGTCCTCTAGAGATCTCTGCTTATGGAAACAAAATCTAGCTTGAAGATCGTCAAGAATATACTGCACCTCCGGTATCGTCTCTGGAAACTGTGATGAACCAAGACGAGATCCCCTATTTATAGCCTTGCAACTGGGTATGAAATTATTGAGATATGTGAGATAGTTCCTCTTTCTTTGTTGACATGGTTTGCTTTATTGAAAACAATACAAAAACCGCATTCGTGAAATATAGTTGAAAAGGGAAGCAAGGTGAGAGCGTCATCAAATCGTCCCAGACAATTAGCAAATGTTTATTTCAAACAAAACGATATAACAACATGTGTGCTTTGAAGCCGCAGGTAGGTCACGGGCTATACATCGGACCTTGTTTCAGTTCCAGAGAATAGATTTGTAAAATTATGAAGCCTTGAAACTTTGTTTGGACAATTTCAAACATATAAATAATAAGAATTGCGGTGATATTGTTTATCGACCTATCATACCAAATGATTTGTTCCTTATATATCGAACGGATTATTCTCCTTCCCAAACCCCACACTAACTTTTTGAAGAGATCTCTGCTTGTCGTAACAAAAATCTAACTTGAAGATCGTCCCGAATATACTTCACCTCCTGTAATGTCTCTGGAAACTGTGATGAACCCTGTGTAATGAGCAGGCGCGGATCCAGGATTTCTTAGGGGGGGGGGGGCCCATTTTTTTTTTTTGGTCCGAAAAAAAATCGTAACGACTCAGCCAGCCGCTAAATAAGCGGGGGGGGGGGGGGGGGGAGGGGGGGAGGGGGGAAGAGGACCCTTTTTTTTTTGGTCTCGAAATTTGAAAATTTGACATTTTGTTCCATTGGGGGGGGGGTGAGGTCACCTTTTTTAGGTCAGCCATTGGCATATTTTATTTTATTTTATTGTTTTAATAAAAAAAAAATAAAAAAAAAAATCACAGAAGAGGGGGGGGGGGGGGGTTGCTCCAAAATACACACATGAAAAACCGAAGGGGGGAGGGTCAACCCCCTAACCCTCTCCCCCCTTCCGTACGTGCCTACTCGTCTGAAAATAGTTTTTCCCCTCCCGCGCGAAGCGCGGAAGCTTTTACGTTTCATTAAATCATTAGAGAAAGAAGACGATTCGTTGTACCGTTCTCGACTCTTAATCCTCATCTGAATTCAGTTTTCCCCTCCTCCCTCTCGCGCGAAGCGCGGAAGCTTGTACGTTTCATTAAATCATTAGAGAAAGAAGACGATTCGTTGTACCGTTCTCGAAAATAATCCTCGTCTGAATACAGCTTTTACGTTTCATTAAATCATTAGCGAAATAAGACGATTCGTTGTACCGTTCTCGAAAATAATCCTCGTCTGAATACAGCTTTTACGTTTCATTAAATCATTACAGAAAGAAGACGATTCCTTGTACCGTTCTCGACTCTTAATCCTTGTCTAAATTCAGTTTTCCCCCCGCTTCGACGTTTCATTAAATTTTTAGAGAATGAAGACGATTCGTTGTTCCGCTCTCGAAAATAATTTAGTTTCCCCCACCCGCGCGAAGCGCGGAAGCTTTTACTTTTCATTAAACCATTAGAGAAAGAGGAAGATTCGTCGTACCGTTCTCGACTCTTAATCCTTGTCTAAATCAATCCCCCCCCCCCCTTCCGCGCGAAGCGCGGAAGCTTCGACGTTTCATTAAATTATTATAGAAAGAAGACGATTCGTTGTACCGTTCCCGAAAATTATCCTCGTCTGAATTAAGTTCCCCCTGCCCTCCCCCGCGCGAAGCGCGGAAGCTTGGACGTTTCATTAAATCATTAGAGAAAGAAGACGATTCGTTGTACCGTTCTCGAAAATAATCCTCGTCTGAATACAGCTTTTACGTTTCATTAAATCATTAGCGAAATAAGACGATTCGTTGTACCGTTCTCGAAAATAATCCTCGTCTGAATACAGCTTTTACGTTTCATTAAATCATTACAGAAAGAAGACGATTCCTTGTACCGTTCTCGACTCTTAATCCTTGTCTAAATTCAGTTTTCCCCCCGCTTCGACGTTTCATTAAATTTTTAGAGAATGAAGACGATTCGTTGTTCCGCTCTCGAAAATAATTTAGTTTCCCCCACCCGCGCGAAGCGCGGAAGCTTTTACTTTTCATTAAATCATTAGAGAAAGAGGAAGATTCGTCGTACCGTTCTCGACTCTTAATCCTTGTCTAAATCAATCCCCCCCCCCCCCCTTCCGCGCGAAGCGCGGAAGCTTCGACGTTTCATTAAATTATTATAGAAAGAAGACGATTCGTTGTACCGTTCCCGAAAATTATCCTCGTCTGAATTAAGTTCCCCCTGCCCTCCCCCGCGCGAAGCGCGGAAGCTTGGACGTTTCATTAATTCATTAGAGAAAGAAGACGATTCGTTGTACCGTTCTCGACTCTTAATCCTTGTCTGAATTTCAAATATGTTCTTTGTCTATTCCCTTTTCTTCCTACGTCCTCTTCCTTTACACTCCTCTATTTTTTTGGCCGGCGTTTATTGGGGGACCACCCCACCGCCCCCCTGGCTACGCGCCTGCTGTCAGATGAACATAATGTTGATACCTTGTCCGCCCCGGAAGCTCAGGGGTTTAAGGTTTTAATTTACGGTCAGATTAGCATTTAGGGGTCCGCCTTAGCGCCCTAGACGGGGTCCAGGGGGCAGAGCCCCGGAAGTTCAGGAGTTTAGGCATTTAATTACGGTCAGATGAGCATTTTTTGATACCTAATTGTTACAATGGCAGGTCACTAATTGGCTTGGGGTCCAGGGGGCGGAGCCCCGGAATCTCAAGGGTTTTAGGCACTCAATTACGGTCAGATGAGTATCGAGGGCCCGCCTAAGGGCTCTTGGTTGGGTCCAGGGGGCGGATCCCCCAGAAGCTCAGAGGTTTTAGGCGTTTAATTACGATCAGATGAGCATTTTTGATACCTTATTATTTGTGACACTAGCAGGACACTATTTGGCGTGGGGTCCAGGGGGCAGAGCCCCCAGAAATCAGGGGTTTTAGGCATTAAATGACCATCATATGAGCATCTAAGGGCCCGCCTTAGGGCCCTAGGTGGAATCCAGGGGGCAGAGCCCTTAGGATTTTAGGCATTAATTTTAATCATGGTCAGATGAGCATATTTTGATACTCCATTAGTGTGACATTGGCAGTTAATTATTTTTTCTTTCTCGCTCTCTTTCTTTCTATTTCTCTTTAATATACTTTTTCAAAGAAAGTGTGGGGGAGGGGCTCGAGGATCCCGATCCCCGCCGTTCCGCGGGCCCTGATATGTAGGCATCTCAAGAAGCATTTTCTTGCCTGGCTGTAAATTTAGGAATTTGTCATTTTCCAACAAACGCATGAAGTGAGGAAAATTATCTCATTTCAGCATTATTTGTTAACCACAGTTAAATAAACCACGTTTGAATTCTATTTCTCCAACCCCCCCCCCTCCCCTATCAGTATGCCAGTGCCCCCCCCCCCCCCTCCGATCTACACCTTGTTGGCGGGAAAATCGCAACTGATATCCCCCTTCTTTTCTTTTCTTCTTCCTATTTTGTCCTTCCCTTTATCTCCTCTTTATCTTTTTTCTTTCCCTTTCCTTTCTTCTCTTTTATTTTTTTATTGGGGGGGGGGAGAAGGGGGGAGGCAAGTCCTTCCCCCGATCTCCTTCTTCCCTCTTTTCTTTTCTTCTTCCTCTTCTTTTTTCCCTTTCTCTCCTCTTTCCCTTCTTTTCCTTCTCTCTCTTTCCTATTTTTTTTTTTTTTTTGCGGGGGGGGGGGGGGGGGCCAAGGCACGCTCGGCCCCCCCCCCCCTGGATCCGCGCCTGGTAATGAGATGCCCTTTTTATACTATAGCCTTGTAACTGGGTATGAAATATAATTATTGAGATATATGAGATAATTCTCTAACTTTGTTGACATGGTTTCAAAGAAATCTTGGGGGCAACGAGCTTTTGCTCATGCCGGACCAGCCCTGTGGAATTCACTTCCACATGCAGGAGCTGAAGAACTCCGACTCTTCAACATCTTTTAAGAGCAACCTTAAATCCCATTTGTTTAATTTTGCGTTTTGAAGACAGACAGTCATTCTTTTATTTTTGCATTTTCTTTCTTATGTAAATGTACACGATTCTTTGTCATGATGTAATGTGTTCCCTAATATTTTGAAGCGCCTTGAGCATTTAATTAAAATGGATAATGGTGCTATATAAATCTCATGTATTATTACTATTGAAAATAATACAAAAACCGCATTCGTCAAATAAAGTTGAAAAGGAAAGCAAGGTGAGAGCGTCATCAAATCGTCCCAGTAATTAGCAAGTGTTTATGTCAAACAAAGTCTTTTATTGAAAAGGGAAGCAAGATGAGAGCGTCATCAAATCGTCCAGACAATTAGCAAATGTTTATGTCAAACAAAACGATATAACAACATGTGTGCTTTGAAGCCGCAGGTAGGTCACGGGCTACACACCGGACCTTGTTTCAGTTCCAGAGAATAGATTTGTAAAATTGGGAAGCCTTGAAACTTTGTTTGGACAATTTCAAACATATAAATAATAAAAATTGCGGTGATATTGTTTATCGACCTATCATACCAAATGATTTGTTCCTTATATATCGAACGGATTATTCTGCTTCCCACACCCCACACTAACTTTTTGAAGAGATCTCTGCTTGTCGTAACAAAAATCTAACTTGAAGATCGTCCCGAATATACTTCACCTCCGGTATTGTCTCTGGAAACTGTGATGAACCATGTGTAATGAGATGCCCTTTTTATGCTATAGCCTTGTAACTGGGTATGAAATATAATTATTGAGATATGTGAGAGAGTTCCTCTTTCTTTGTTGACATGGTTTGCTTTACTGAGAATAATACAAAAACCGCATTCGTGAAATATAGTTGAAAAGGGAAGCAAGGTGAGAGCGTCATCAAATCGTCCCAATAATAATTAGCAAATGTTTATGTCAATCAAAACGATATAACAACATGGGTGCTTATAGATTTGTAAATTTGTGAAGCCTTGAAACTTTGTTTGGAAAATGTCAAACATGTAAATAATAAGAATGGCGGGGATATTGTTTATCGACCTATCATACCAAATTATTTGTTTCTTATATATCGAACAGACTATTCTCCTTCCCGAACCCCACACTAACTTTTTGAAGAAGAAACCCCCCACAATATACACCAGGCGCGGATCCAGGGCCGAGCGGGCCTTGCCCCCCCCCCCCCAAACACACACACACACTGAGCGAAATATCGGCCGGCACGCTTTTCAAATTTCAGCACACTACATTTCAAATTGATTTCAAATTCAAATTCAAATAATTCAAATAATTTATTCACTCAATATAAAAAACAGACACATAGAATTGCGAATAAACGCATACATGTATAACAAATATAAAAAGATGGACATAGCAAAATCAGTAAATGACAACACAAATAACATAAATTGAGTGGGGATCAGATTAAAGATCTACTCAAAGATCTTGTGAATTCGACCCGTTAGAATAAAATAAATTGCATTGTATACTGTTGCATGTACAACAACAGGAGGGAGAGAATACATATACAGCTACAGCTGGGTCAGAGAGAAACAAGAGAGGGAGATAGATAGAGAGAGAGAGAGAGAGGGGAAGAGGAAGGAAAATTGAAGGAGAGAAAGGCAAGATGAGAAGTAAAGTTAATACATAGGATGAAATTAGACCCAAGCAGAATAATAGTACATACAAAATAGAAAATAGAAATAACAATTATAAAAAGAAAAAACCCATACAAACCAGGAATATAACAATTAACATTGACATAAACAACAAACAACAGGTGACTCAATGTGGATAAGATTGTAAAAGCCTTTCTTTGTATTGTCTCTTGAAAACATTCAGAGAGCATGCAGATTTTAGATAAGGTGGCAATGCATTCCATAGTTTGGGACCTGCATAGTAAATTGTCTTTTGAGAAACTGAAGTTCTTGCATATGGGATGTGAAAGTCTGCATTTGAACGAGTACAGTGGGAGTGGATTGAAGAGTTAATGGAAACATAGCGAGTCAGGGATAATGGCAAGATCTGTCTCTGACAAGAGAACATAAAAATGGCCAGTCTTAATTTATACAAATCAAATACATTCAAGATTTTTAATTGAGTAAATAAAGGTTTAGTGGAGGCAAGGAAAGGCATTTTACAAATTATCCTCACTGCTCTTTTTTGCAATCTATATACTCTCAACATTTTTACTTGAGAAGCTGAGGCCCAGACAATGTTGCAATATATAAGAAAAGGGTAAATGAGTGTGTAGTAAAGAGATAACAAAATATTTCTAGGCAGATAATTTAGTTTGTTCATTACACCAATATTTCGTGAAATTGTTGTACATATGTAATTTACATGGTCATGCCAACGCAATTTGTCATCAATTTGAATTCCTAGAAATTTTGTGTTAGATACTATTGTGATTTCAGAGCCATTTAGATATACCTTATAGTTGGAAATGTCAATATTTCTTTTGGTGAAAATCATCATGTGAGTTTTGTTTGTATTAAGTAGTAGCTTGTTAAGTTTGAGCCAATGGGCGACATGTTCTAGTTCATGGTCTAAAGTTTGAATAAGAGTTGCTTCATCTTTGTTTGATAAAGAAATTGTAGTGTCATCTGCAAAGAGGACATAACTAAGTTTGGAAGAACATTTATGAATATCATTTATATATATTAGAAAAAGTAGAGGGCCTAGAATTGACCCTTGCGGAATTCCGCATGAGATTTTTTGCATATCAGATTGGTTTTTATTGTAAACAGTGAATTGTTTTCGGTCATCTAAATAGCTCTGAAACCATTTCAAAGGGATACCTCTGATGCCTAAACAAAATAGTTTTGCTAATAATATTTTATGATTTAAACAATCAAATGCCTTTGAAAGGTCTAAAAACACACCGATAGATATATCTTTAGCATAATCCATAGCTCTTGTAATAGTATGAATAAATTCAATGAGAGCAGAAGAGGTTGAGTGTTTAGACCTGAAGCCAAATTGATTACTGAAAAGCAACTGAAATCTTTCAATGAAAGTGATAAGTCGATTGTACATGCATTTCTCAAGAATCTTTGAGAATATAGGAAGGAGAGAAATTGGCCGATAATTTGAATACAGATTAGATTGACCCTTCTTAAATATTGGAATAACCTTCGCAACTTTTTTGGGCCTCCCCCTTAAGAAATCCTATATTAAGAAATCCTTGATACGCGTCTCATATACCTATCATGATGGGCACTCTGATCAGCAGGTAAACGTTGTCTTATGTACCCCCTCAAACTCTTGATTCTTTTCAGCATTTTATATGAGAAAAGAGCACAAGTTTTATAGTTCGTCAATCCTTCACAAGTCAAAACCAATTTGAGTCGGCTTATTTTGCCGCGCGAGGGTGAGTCATCTCAACGGAGCGGACGTACGTAGATCACCCGCACCTGTGGCGCTGGTAATTTTCACCTGCCCGTTCATTGGGGACCAACGCCAAAGAACAGTTCACGAGAGGGGTACGGGAGGGCTAATTCGAGGAGGGATGGGGGAAGTAAAGCGGGAAGAGCGACACATTTTGGCATATGGGTAGAACTACTTCCAAACAAACTCAAAAACGGCAACTGTAAAGCAACACTCAATCGAACGTAGGCTATTAATACACAGAATATATTGCAATTATTTAACCAAGAATTGCCAACAAAACGAGCGTAATCATCAATTACTTTGTTCATTCAACATGTTCAACCTTTCATGGAACACATAGACATGCCACCCATAGCAGTGTGTGTGTGAGTGTAATCGGGTTTTTACAGACCTGAATCAATCAGATATGAATATTTACGTCTGGGGACCGACCGACCTGGGGACCTCACCATCCGAAATACGTGACTGATCAGTTTCGAACCGGGGTCCCCCTTAGCCAGCTTGAAGGCGAAGACAGAGAGCTGACCAAGTGAACATACCACTAGACCAACTCACATCTCCCATAGCACCAACTGTCGGAAGGCATTTTCAAAGGTCCCTCTTCTACTGTGACATAATATATTAAACAAAACAAAATATGTATTAAGCGTAGTTTATTATCAAATATTCATATTTGGTTATTAATCAAAAATATTAATATAAACGATCGAGTCCGGGCGTAGCGTAGAAATAAACAAACAAACCACCGGAATTGAAATCAGATCACGACGTTCATGTTTTGAATGACACAAACTTAGACAGAGGTTGAAAAGCTTATCTCCTAATAAAACTATGATACGTATTGTATAATATCCTTAATTTCCTATTTTATAATCACAGGACATTTTCAATATGTGTATGAGTAAATCGTTTAGTCTACATAATGCTCATAAAGTCAATCCAAACGTTAGTGTAAATATTTTGATACGATATAATTAATTCTTCCTTTCCATATGTGGTTTTCGAAAACCGCAGAGCAGTCAAAATTTGGACAGTGGAAAATGAGCGTTTTAGCCTCCCATACCTATCTCATTACGGGTCAAATTTATCTTTGAATTTTTAGCATCAAAAAGGTGTATTGTGTCTGTCAACAATCAAACACATGTGTGACTGTAACATTGTAAAGTATGGAGCATACATCTCTTCATATTTTTACGAGGCTTGTGCTTTCGATTACCGAGAATAATTCATGGAAATGATTAAATGACTATCTTATCTGTTATCCACAAGTAACGACATGTTATTGTTTCCTGGTGTTGATATATGAACCTCTCCTGGATTAAAGTTGATTACAAGT
The DNA here is from genome assembly GCA_035222895.1 of Strongylocentrotus droebachiensis. Taxonomy (NCBI): domain Eukaryota; kingdom Metazoa; phylum Echinodermata; class Echinoidea; order Camarodonta; family Strongylocentrotidae; genus Strongylocentrotus; species Strongylocentrotus droebachiensis. Next base: position 330,958 of record JAVYIG010001348.1, read on the forward strand.
ATTGAGAAATCTTAGCCTGCATGTAAGGTTTCATGACTCAAAATGTAATTCTATACCGTACATTGTTTGTTTAATTGCTTTGAAGTATTATTTTCGTGATATTGCATAGTTTGTTAAACAAAAGTTGTGATTGTTTTTGTTACAAATAATAAAATATCCACGTCTCCTTTTACTTACATGTGAGTAAGACTATGATCCCAGTTTGTTGTTAGCACATGCATGGTTCAAATATCCACAGATCTTTTTAAATATTGATACTGAGTCCCACTTTCAGCATTTTTTGGATAATAATAATAATAATAATATTTAATTTTTATATAGCGCTTAATACAAAATAATGTCTCTAAGCGCTTTACAAATATACTATTACCCCGGTCATTGGATTCAGTGCTTGCCCGCACACAATGTGTGCACAATCTCCACTCCTGGGGAGCATTCCAGCCAGGCGTTACATGACGCTCAAAAACTGTTTGACCAACAATGATGGTCGCATCCTACCAGGTACCCATTTAACACCTGGGTGAAGAGTGGCAATTGCAGGTTAATATCTTGCCAAAGGATATTAGTGCCGTGTCGGGATTTGATAATCACTGCCAAAGTGATGGAGGTGCTTCTTGAATATCATTTGAAAAGAATACTTCCACCTGTGTATCATTGAATGTACCGTCGTTGCATAAATGTACATGTATAATGATTACATAACTTTCATCAACATGTATCCGTCTCGATGGCCTTTTATAGTTATTTACAAATTACCTTTATCTGCCCATGCGCAGATAGTATCTACAAACTGGCTTTTAGTCAGAGGAATTAAGTTGGAGAAATTGTTTATTTTTTTATTAAATATTTAGACGTTACAAATACAAATATGATTATATCTGATGAAATAAAAATGGACACATTTTTAGTCTCCTTTCAATGATATTTCCAGAATTGTTACACTCGCTTAGAAAATGTCAGCATTAAATGTAGCGTAGGCCTACATGTAATATTTTCTTATGACAGCTACTGCAAAAGTTATGTGTACTCCTTATAGTTAAGTAGAGTGTTGCTCATTTTTAAGGGTCAATGTACTTAAGTAGAGGGTGTTCGGATGAGGTTCTGATCCTAAAGTTTCCGCCCCCTCATATCAGCCCCCCTCACGTCCACTTCACAACTTCCCCGTTTTAATCTAGACAAGATACAGCCGGGAATTGAGGGATTAACCCCAAGACGTAGGTGATGTGTGGACTTGAATATCTACAGTATGGCTAGAGATCTGTATGCTGACACGAAAAGAAGTATGTGGGAAACCAGCTTCACAAAGATGTCCCTTTTTTCATTTACGTTGAGTTGTTGTACCTTTTACCTCCCTCTTTATATACTTAACTCTCATTTTAAGAGGATAGAGAGGAAAAGGAGCAACAGAATAAGGAGGAAAAAAGAGGAAGAAAGAGAGAGAGAGAAAAAGAGAAACATTTTCTAATGCTTCGACAATACAAAACCGGATTCGATGAAGATGATGTCATGGTATTCATCAGGAAAAAACTCAAATGGATGCACATAATGAGTTCTACACTATATAGCCCATCATTAAGGTTTTGGGGAGGGGTTCTCCATCTTTGGTCATCTTTCTCTAAATAAACATCAAAACCAAACAGCAAGCATCGTGTATGGAATGCTGCAAGATAGAAATGTTTCCCATCCTCTTTTAATATCTATTTACATATCCGCTCTGTATATTTAATAACTTCACCCATTTTTGCAGCTGATCAGAACTAGGGGCACTTTCGAAGAATGGGGTTCATGTTTTATCGAACATGCTGGGAACAACCTGACCTAGCAATAGATCACTTTAAGTCTCACGTTTGAATACAAATGAGTATTGATACTAATCCTACTTTCTGTTCTCTCGATATTTTCTTTATGACATTCACCTCTGTGTGTTTGTATATAAATTATACAAAGGCTAATTTGTCTCTTTCTCTACCCCCCCCCCCCCCAAAAAAAAGCGCTCGCTCTCTCTCTCTCTCTCTCTCTCTCTCTCTTACTCTTGTCCCTGTCTTTCACTTTGTATTTGTATGTCCTCCTCTCTTCTTGTATCTCCTACATTAACCACAACCAATTTCAATTCAGTGACAAAAAACCTTCTCTTTTAGCAACTTCAGTTGTCTGTCCCCGATTGCTCACTCTGGGGTGACTATTTCGCGCGGAAAACGCAGATTTTCCCGCGCCTTCTGGGACCGCGTGTAATGGCCATTTATAGAAACACGCGGAAATCATTCTTTTGTCGCCAAGTTATCGGATACCACAAGTCCGATGTTAGACGGCCTGCTTCTGAAAAATACTTCACTTTTATTGATTCGTCTAAAATTATCTATCAGAAGAAAGGTCACCTTCAGAAATAGTACTTTATGATTGATTATGAGCGTTATAATGTTAATGTAATTAGGTTTGAGGTAGAAAATAGAACGGCATATAGAGGTATTGACATCGATATTAATATTGAAGATATTATTTTCTATCAGTCACTGTTCTTAGACCACTTAAATCGTACGAAAGGGAAGTAAGTTGTTGTTCGAATGATTTTTTCCTGCTAAACACTTACTAATTAATCATGCTAATTTGGCTATTGGACGGAAAAAATATTAATTTTAAAATCATAATCACCAACAACATCAACGTCAAAATTATCATCATCAATATCACCATCACCATTGCCATCATCATCATCACCATCATTATCATTATTCTCATCATCATCATTGACATCGTTATGACCATCAACATTATCATCATCAACAACATCATTTTCATCACCACCATAATCATTATCATCATCATCATTATCATTATCATCATCACCACCATTAACATTATCATCATCAACAACATCATTATCATCGTCATCATTAACAACAAGAACAAACAATCGTACTCCTCCTCATCAACTCGATCATCATCACCATCATTTTCATGACGATAATAATCATCATCATCATAATCATTAACCCGTCATCATTTCAGTCGTCGCTGTCGGTGGTTGGACCAATCATTTTGTCCAATCAGAAACAAATTCACTTCTGTACCAGACGACATGAAACAGTATTGCTATCGATATTTCATTTATTGCCACGATTTGATTCTGCGCGTTACCATGGCAATAGTGACGCCAGAGTGTGACTGTACCAGAGTATTGGCTGTGTGGTCAATGAAAAGCAGAAACTTGAGACTGGGCGGAGCCTCAGTGTTGATTGACATGTGGCTAACACGCATTTCAAATTTCCATGTGACAAAGTTTCTTGTGATAGTCTAGCTTCCAAGTACATTATTATTTCAGAGTCATCTGAACATAATCTACAAGTGATTTCATTTTTCTTAAAACATTAGCGCCTCCAATAAAAAAGAAATAAAGAAGAAAACGAATTTCGAACCCCGTATCTATGATAAGTTACAGGGTACTACGCCTAACATTTAATATTTAAGGACTTGATCGAGGGTCACTCAATGAGCGCGATAGCTCAATCGGTAGAGCACTCTTGTAATCCGGTGACCCGGGTTCGAAACCAAGGCGATGCGCTAGTGCCCTTTGGTTAGGCATTAATCTTCACTATACCAGGTCTCTCGGAGAGGACCTAAAGCCGTCGGCCGTCTGGTTCTTACTTACAAGCATTTATGCTTTCTTAGCAGTCAGGTAAAATAACCATCACATAGATTAATTGATTGATTGATTGAATGACTTTCTATGAAACGAAGACACAGGTTTGTACGGCAGAAAATTAGAATTCAAAGTTACACGTCCAACGATTTGCACCAAAGTCGACAACTTTCGGGTGATACATTAATACATAAGATGAGTCACACGTTGTTTGTTCATTGTGTCCAATCGAATCAAAACGCTCACTTCTCCCAATCCTTCAACCACCTGCCAACGTGTACATGCATCGAAAAGGGGATACCAGATTTTTCTCATCAATTTTGCTTTCTAGTGCAGATCACCGCAAACAAACATTTCTGCCAAGTCTTCTCATAACATTTTGCAAGCCAAAACTTGAGCTGAGAGCGGAGGGATTAAGTATAGGGAAGGGGAAACCCCTGGTCCCCCTTCTCGATCCAGTGCACCCACTCACAGGTGTTATCCTCTTTCTCTCCAGTTTTCTTTTTCTAATGTACCCTATTGGCGATTTGTTTAATTCTTACTGATATTACAACAGCCTTTACAAATAATTGCAGAGTTTGCATTTGACAGAAGAAACAAAAGTGACTGGATTCAAAATGTGTGCCACCCCTAGCCTGTACAAACATTTTAAAGGTCTACGCTGAACATTACGCCATTTGAAGAATAATGCTAGGTCAGTGATCATTATGATTCCTCTTTCTTATATTTTCGCGGAAAAATAATAGAGAATTATCGTGTGAATTCGTTGCCATTTCGTCGTCAAAAAATAATATGCGCAATGCACACTAAAAATTAATGGTACAAATTTGCACCCTATAGGGTGCAGACCGCTGCTACAATAGCGGCCACCTATAGGGTGCAATTTTGCACCCCCGATTGGGGTGCAAAATTGCACCCTTATTTGGGGTGCAGACTTGCACCCTTAGAGGTGCAAAAAGAGTACCCTTAGAGGTGCAAACGAGCACCCTTAGGGGTGCAGACCGCTGCTACAATAGCAGCCACCTATAGGGTGCAATTTTGCACCCCCAATTGGGGTGCAAAATTGCACCCCTATTTGGGGTGCAGACTTGCACCCTATAGGTGGCTGCTATTGTAGCAGCGGTCTGCACCCCTAAGGGTGCTCGTTTGCACCCCAGTTTGGGGTGCAGACTTGTCCCATATAGGGTGCAGGGGTTTGGGGTCCACAATTGTTCCCTGAAGGGTGCATACATACACCCCTTGGGATGCAAGCAAGCACCTTTATGGGGTGCAGATTTACAGCCTTTATATGGTGTAGAATTGCACATTGCAGGGTGCACATGCACCCTTTACATCACATTATAACCAATAAAATCAGAAGATCAAACAATCTGTTTTCATATCAAAATCACATTTTATTGACAACATGAATGACCGGTTTCAGTTTCAACTATGCATAGTGGGTAAGAGAAAATAACCACATATGACACTGTTGCCATATATATGCGGTTTACCTTCTGCAATATCTAGACAAAAGTAACAAGTAATATAAAGAAGTAATCAATGTGCGTGTAATATACCATGTTGGGCTGTTGGCAAACATCAACATTCTAACTTGAGGTACAAAAAAGGTGAAATCTACAATTACACCTTTGAATACAGTATGCTTTTCTTGCATGAAGTAAAGGCAAGAGAACAAACTTTAACAGCTTGAGTCAGGGAATCAACACCAATTTATTCTTATAAATGAAGATGACTACTGAAAATGTTATCTTCATTTATTCCATCAATTCCACCAAATAATTTGGGGACAGCAAATATATTGTACAAAACTAAATTAATACTACTCTACAGGGCATACAAGAATACTAGAATGCACATCGATTGGAACTTATAGTAGTAAAAGAACAGTAATCACTTCTGGGCCCCGTTGCAGAAAGAGATACAATCGATTGTAAGTCCGATCACGTGTTCTACATGCGGAAATCTGATTTCGGCTTGGAGAAGAAAACCTCTCTCTGTCACTATTTACAACAGAAATATAAGATGAGAAATGTAACTATTCTCATGATCAAGATATCTCTTTGAGCTGCATATCATAATGTAGTTAGCTGCTTTATTATTGCATAAGAATACAAAAATCCTATTTTCTGTCTTTATAAAAATATAAGCACACACAAAACATACAATACTTTGGTAAATAGCACACTTCAATTATTCAAAAAAAATATGTATTCATATAGCCCAAGAAAATACACCTGTAAATGTGTATAGAAAAACGGTAAATTTGTAATACTTTGGAACCCGACATACATACATGTAGTTAGTCAATTTCACATGTCCATGTTTTATTTATTTCATAAATGTTCAGCCCTGATACAAGATATAAAGAGGTACATTCAATATATGATATTCTAATAAATGTATCAAGTTAAGCTAGCCTCAAGACAGAAATAATCACTAACCAGTTCATACCCGTGCATTTGACTAGCACAATTACTGTATTCCTGCACAGCCTATGTTTGCTTCTCTTAATTAATATAGACACAGGGCTCCTTGGCTCCAATCAAATAGTGACAACAAATCACCAGAAACATTATGTCCCTTTCATCAGACGAATAAAAGGAAATGACATATTACTCGTGACTTTTTGGATTCAAATCCAGTGTACAATCGTGACAGTTTTATCAATTCTCGTGACAACTAGTAGTCATATCAAAATCACCTTTCTTGCCATGCTGTTTCTTTGTAGCTTTCAGCTTTGCCTGTAAATTACTATTCCTCTGTTGTAGATCTTCAATTTGTTTTTGCTTTGCAACACATCCAAGGCAGGTACAAAATCTTTTATCACAATGTAGCCCATAAGTGTGATCAGTGAGATGTGCACCAACAATATGATCAGATCTTTTCTCCTTATTACTTGAAGCTGTCTCATCAATTTCTTGGTGCTCATCAAGAGTAGAGGATCCATGAAAGTCGACATCCTTTCTCTTCCGTTTACATATTGATTTCCTCTTTTCTTTACTTGAAGCTGTCTCACTAACTCCTAGGTGCTCCTCAGCTGTAGAGGTTTCATGTGAGTCAGGATCTCCTGTCAAGTCGACATTCTTTCTCTTCCGTTTACTTGTTGATTTCTTCTTTTCTGGGCACTGAGGTCTTTCTCTTGGAGGCAGACGAGGAGATTTATGTGAAGACTGGCGTGCTGAGCTGTATCCCAGATTCATTGTTGGGTCTGGCCACGCTGCACTAGGTTGTCCATCTCGAAAGTAATATGAGCAAACCCTATCTCCATACGTTGGCTCCCAGTTTTTGCCATTTAGACGTTTTCGATTTATCGCCTTTATCCATCGTCGACGGCCGTCTGCATCTTTATTTTGCAAAGGAAAAGGGAATGGTACAGAAGGTAGTGTGCATACGCAGGCCCCGTATTTCAGGCCATGTCTGTCACACAATTTTGAATACCATTTATCAAGCTTGAATGTACTGTTCGAGCACCCAATAACAGCACAGATTCTCCCCATGATGATAGTCGGATTGTAAAAAGAAAGAAAAATATTTCATGTTAACACAAATTATAATGGTTTCTATTTGGGCAGGAAAATATTTCTTCTTTCTTGGGAGAAAAAAAATGCACAGCTGATAGTCTCAACCCCCCCCCCCCCCCCCCCAAGAAAGGAAGAACATTAACAGAATAAACAGCCCATTGGCATTGCCAAGAGGACATCAGCACTGCTTATGCTGTCACTGGGCAAGCAGGACAGTGAAGGTGAATTTACAGCTGGCACAGTGGCAGCATTCATTGTCATTGATTGAAAGAATTTTAACAGGAAGTGAAGTGAAACTACTTATTTTAGTCAATGGATAGGCATAACTAGAAGTCCAGTCCTTGTTATACGGTTTGTATACATTTTTCAAATCGGTCTCAGTGTCTTTTGTTTCGATTACATAGACTAGAGCAGGGGCGGATCTAGCTTTTTGCTAAGGGGGGGGTTTGACCAAAATAATGACCCACGAGCCGCGAAGCGGCGAGCCGATTTTTTTGTGGGTGTTTATTTGAACCCCGTAAGTGATGTTTTCCTGGCATCTATTAACACAATGGAGACCATAAAAAGCAGTGCATGATAACGTCTTTTTAAATCAAGTAACAGTTAAATAAAATAATGACGATGCGGAGCATCGTCCACGAGCCGCGAAGCGGCGAGCCGATTTTTTGGGGGGTGTTTATTTGAACCCCGTAAGTGATGTTTTCCTGGCATCTATTAACACAATGGAGACCATAAAAAGCAGTGCATGATAACGTCTTTTTAAATCAAGTAACAGTTAAATACACAGTTATATCCAGAGTTATCATGTGTTTGGTTAAGTTACCAGATGAGTTGAATATCTTCTCACAATATTTGCACTTGAAAGGGTTTCTCTCCAGCGTGCGTTCTTTTTTCTTTTTTTTTTTTCTTTTTTTCTCTTTTTTTTCCTTTTTTTTTTTTTTTTTTTTTTTTTTTGGGCCGCCCAAGGGGGGGGTTTAAACCCCCTAAACCCCCCCCGTAGATCCGCGCCTGTAGAGATCTAGATCTAGTCTGAATTTAGTCACTCTTTTTCTTCACTTCAGTTCAATCAACATGATCAGGCAAAATAACAAACAAAATATGCGTAAGCAGGTAAGTTTAGATCATGTAGGCCATAATTATTTTAAGTGATATACAGGCTGAACTAGCTAGGGAAGAGCCTTCATATGAGTTATTCTAACACCGGTTATTAAATTTTAAAGTCAGAATCACGACCTTTTTTAACGATTGCCATGCGAAGCAGACGGCTTACACAAAATATACTGTATGGGGCAACAGTCGGGACACTGCATACTTTCGCCTCTGTGGAGGCAACTGCCGATTGCAAAGAAGAAAAACACTAAATCATTTGCTGACCACGTACAAAACAAAAGGAAAAGAAGGAAAATATATCCAGTTACCTGCTCAAGATGATTTGTGGAAAAGGAATGATGTCATGATGTAAACAAATCGTATCTAGAACGTGATAAATGCTAACATTCCCCATTCACTGTTGTGTGTAAGCACAGCACCGACCAATATTTATCCCAATTGATCCAGCGGAAAGGTCACGGAGGATTTTTCGCGCATGCGCAGGATCTAACTACGAACTCGCTTATTAAACTCGGCAGTTGAACGGAATTAAAAGTCTCTGCAAAAGATCGACTGACTTAAACTTGTTTCATTAACTTATAGTCCATGATTTTTCATAACGATGCATAAAAAGGGTATAATTGTTTATTGTTGTGTTATGTTGTTCTTGAAATATATACACAGACTTGAGAACAGATCAATCTTCAAACTACAGTATAATTTCATAATGCTTTGATAAAGACTAGCGGGGTGCACATTCTGCACCCTCCAAATTCTTGCACCCCTCAGGGTGCACATTTTACGTTGAATGCACTGAGTGCGCCCTATATGGAGCAAATTAGTACCCTCGGCCAACTACGCGTAATCTGCACCCCAAATGTACCCCTATTTCTTAGTGTGTGTGTTGTTGCTCTGTCGGGAGAAATTCTTCAGCAAAGGTCATAGACCAAAGCAACCTCTTTAATGGTGATCATTTCCATCATTAATCAATACTTGGTATGTTATAGCATCTCATAAAGCGCCACCATATTTTAAAGGGAGTGTATCATGGGAAATACTGGTTAACGCCATCTACGCTTTCTTTCGGATAACTGCACGTAAACGAATGGACTTGATTAACTGGGTCAGCCCGCGCTAGCGTTGGCGAAACAGACCGTTCTCTTCACGCTTCGGTTTCGCGTATTGCTGCACGCACGTGAATGCTGCGATCGCGTCGTCCGTAGTCGTATTATAACCGATTGGCCCCGAGTAGGCCCACGGCAAAGACACATAGTCTCGTCATGACACACTCCCTTTAAAAGCCGGGATATTATTTTGATCTTTCTACAGTCTACATGATGCCAAATTGTCAAAGAAGTGCTTGTTTTTGCCAAGTTGTTAGAGTGGACAAGAGGTTAATTTTTTGAGGAAGCGATTTATTTTAGATCGACTACTACTGGATGTATTACAGCGCGTCATAACAAGGGAAGGTTGGCATCAGATACCCGTTTCACAAAGCCTTTTTTTCAATGACAAATGATAAAAATCCGTGACAAATCTGCTGATAACCAATCAGAAGTAAGGATTTCAATAGCTTATAACAAAAACTGTCATTTGTCACTGATGACGAGTTTTGTGAAACGCCCCCCACAGGATGTAGATTAGGCTTCCGAATTCACTAAAAATGTGACAAATTTCTAGAAGGAAACACGATATTGAATAACATTGTGATTAAATTGATATTTCTGAAATAACGTATTAATGCGATTATAAAATGTGCCGTTGTTTCCATTTCCAGTACTATAGTCCTTAATGAAATGACTGTCTTTGGAAAGAATATTTAGGCCTAATTTGAAAGAAACTCGTGGATGTGGAAAAATGCTACTTGGGGTATTCCGACATTTGCTCCCGGCTTTCATTCGTCAAAGAGAGAAAGTCTGGAGGATTAGAGTTAGGGCTGTAATTGGGTTTTAGGTAAGGTATAGGGTTTGGCTTAGGGGTAGATAATAGTATTTGGTACAAGTTTGACAGTTTGAAGTTAGGATTTCATTAAGTGTAGGGAAGTCTTTCAGTTCCTGACGATGATCATGAAATGAAGTGATCAAAACTTTGAAAACTCGCGAACATGACTCCTACAGGAGTTTTCTGTTTGGTTCTCTGTGTAGATAATTGAAACTGCTACTTTTAAAAAACATTTATAAGGTGTTTTATTTTCTCAATACCAGAGGCAGTACATATAATCAAAATCATGCAATTTACATCATACTGACTTGACATCACTTTCAGAATAATCAAAATCCAATTCAAAAGTATAATTCTTAATTAACATCAATTATTTAACAAAACAACTCTTTCATACATTTCCTTATTCATTTAAAACAATAACAATAATAATAATAATGATAAAATACTTAGTCATTTCATGTTCATTTTTTTTCTTTCAAAAACGCTTTATCTGTTGAATTAAACTTGACATCAAATGAAACACGAGTATTTGAGGGAGGGATAGATCGGCAGCAGTTCGGACAATGATAGTTAACAATCACCTTTCTGCTCCAATAAATCTTCTAAATTTCGCAATGGATGGCTATAATTCTACCGAGATACCAGATCCAAAAAATAAAATGGTACCATGAGTGAAGGAAGAGTTTAATAAAGGTAAAAGTAGGATTTATGAAACTTGGAAAGAGGAAGGTCAATAAAATGGGCGGATGTTAAAGATGGAGGTAACAATGACTCATAAATAATTTCTAGAAAATATTTCGACATTGTTCTCACAATTAATGCAATGCATTCGACAAGAGTTTCGTTTCGGAAGTCGTGACATTGATTGACAATTCTTTTCCCCGAATGTTTTGAGAGTTCCGAACGACCTTCATATACACACATTAGCCTCATACTAGGAAGAGAGTGAAACACTAATTGTTTGAAACTATTTTTCTCGAACATTACCCCTCCCCGACGTGTTGACAGTTCCTACAGGCTTCTTCTGGCAATTCGACTCCCGTTTTGAGGGACCGCGTCATTTAAAGCGGGACTACACTACTTGTAGCTACTCGCGCCTCTATACAGTCAACAATGCCTAAGCGGTACCCGTTGATCCCCCATGGTCCCCCTTTTCTTATGTTAATTGGGAGCTGATTTGATGATATAACCACCTGCCTGTGACCACGCAGGGAGGTCTAATCTCTCCTGGCCAAACTAGTGCACATAGTTCTCGGAATGCCTATGTTGTCGTACACTTTGATGATATTTCTTTGAAATATCATGTTGATGATATGCAAGAAAGAAGGTCACGCTTATGACCTTATTACGATCCATTTATATTTTGAAAAATCCATGCCCAGGAGAGGATAGTCATTCAAGAGAGTCCCCCCCCCCCCTCCCTCCCTTTCCCCTCCACGCACCCTCGGGGTCCCTCCTCGTGGAACCCCTTAGCCCCCATGGGGATTAGCAAGAGGGCAAGGTTTCAGGATGTGTACTCTTTTTAGTTCAAATAGAACAGAAGGCTCCTCATAACGGGATTAATAGAACGGAAAAGTCTGTCTGATATCTTTGTCGATACTGCTCCTTACTTTTTCCCCGTCACAGATAATGATAAAGTAGGCTTCAAAAATGTATTTACCTGAAATGTGAAAATGAGATCAATATTAACAGCAATTGTTATTTATATACAACTCATATGTTGAATATCATTAAAAATCAATTCCAATATAAGAACGGAAAGGAATGCATCTTCAAGTAAAGAATGATAATGATTTCTACTTTGAGATTTGGTCCCATAAAAGTCTCAAGAAGAAATAGACAACAAAATTGGCGAGAGGGAAAAATACATAAACTCACACAAATTGACCTAACAACTGCCATTTTCCTTGGAAATGACCGTCTCTCACATTGTTCAAGAAGTACACATCTTAGATGAACTTCATATTGCACTGATAACCTTGGTCGGTGAGTCGGAAGTCATACTAATTGATTCCTAAACCTAAAGCTATATTTAGAGAGCGAGAGAGATAACCAGTGACGAATTATCATCAAACGACTGTAATAATAATAATAATAGCTAGTTCTTATATAGCGCTTTTCAGAACCGAAGGCCCTCTCAAAGCGCTTTACAGATATTTATATTATTACCTCGGTCATCGGATTCAGGCTTATCTGCACACAATGTATGCACATTCACCAATCCCTGGAGAGCATTCCAGCCAGGCGTCATTTTTACATGCGCACACTTGCTAATCTAAGCACATTAGCTTTTGCATCCTACCGGGTACCCATTTAACACCTGGGTGGAGAGTGGAAAATGTAGATCAATATCTTGCCTAAGGATATTAGTGCCGTGGTGAGACTTGAACCGCGGATTAATTTGTCTTTTTATTCTCTCATTCCTCTGATCGAAATGAATATAGGCCTAAATAATTCCAAACAATTAATCTTGTTTGAGGAGGCACGATGGTTCAGTGGGAGATTAGTGGTCTCGTTACTGGAAGGTCCGTGGTTCGACACCAAGACGATGCACAAGCGTAGTTTGGTATTGACCCCCAGTCCTTCGGATAGGACTAAAAGCCATAAATCTTAGCAGTCATGTAAACAATCATTTATCCAATCAACTTTATCATATTTCATGAGGTTATTCCGAGGAAACTTATGAACGAAATTCAATGTGACGCAACCTCGTATATAAATATCCACTTTAATTTCCAGATTGTGTCCATAACGATCAAATAGGCCTAAGCCTATCATAAGAAAGATATTAAAAAAATCACCTAGGCTATATCAAATTATGAATGTAATAAAAACGTGTAAGAAAAGTAACCACAAATTTCATTTGATAGAACTTCTACTCATTGTTTTTTTTAATTTTAATTAAGCAAATTTTACTGTTTCCGTGATCCTATTTCGTCGCGGGTTTTACGAACATACTTCCTAGAAGCAGTGGATGACTCAGGTATGATAGGCCGTCCCTGGCCCATCAATGGTCTAGCGGCTGCCGTTGACTCACTGGTACATACCACATTGCGTGGCCTCTACAACAAAAGGCTGAAAATGTGTTTTTAGGTAAAAAGAGGTTCTTCAAACCTTTGTGCACAAAAGCTATACGATCTACAAATGTATGCGTCATGAATCAATAGATTCCATAAATACGATCGCAAATACTTTCGAGAAATCATTTCCAAAAACCTATTGTACATTAAATCATGTTCGGATTACGTCATAGGTCATTATTATATCCGCAATATTCATAAAGTGATGCACAGGTGAAGGAAATTAAAATTGACTTGTGTTGGTTTTTCGAAAATCCTTGCGATCAGGTTTTTCTAAATTTGATACGTAATGCTATTAAAGACTCCGAATAGTATTTTTTCGACGATGATGATAAATTAAAGATCTACAATTTTAACTGTTACTCAAATGTTTCTATTCGATTTCTTCTCCTTCGCCCCGTGATACGTCATGCTATTACAGACTCCGAATAGTATTTTTTCGACGCTGATGAGTAAATTAAAGATCTACAATTTTAACTGTTACTCAAATGTTTCTATTCGAATTTTTCTCCTTCGCCCCGTGATACGTCATGCTATTACAGACTCCGAATAGTATTTTTTCGACGATGATGAGTAAATTAAAGATCTACAATTTTAACTGTTACTCAAATGTTTCTATTCGATTTCTTCTCCTTCGCCCCGTGATACGTCATGCTATTACAGACTCCGAATAGTATTTTTTCGACGATGATGAGTAAATTAAAGATCTACAATTTTAACTGTTACTCAAATGTTTCTATTCGAATTTTTCTCCTTCGCCCCGTGATACGTCATGCTATTACAGACTCCGAATAGTATTTTTTCGACGATGATGAGTAAATTAAAGATCTACAATTTTAACTGTTACTCAAATGTTTCTATTCGAATTTTTCTCCTTCGCCCTGTGAATGAAACCTTTTTCACAAGGCCCATGTGCAGTAGGGTCTAACAATCGCGATTTTACGGCGAGATAAAATGGCGATATTTTTACCGACATTGGACCCTTTTATATCTCCCTCCTCGATGAAAAAGGAATTGAAAGAAGAAAGAAAAGAGAAATCTACCATTTAATCGTTGTAATAGAAAATTTCTGAAGTGACGCTCTTGCACTTATAACACCGGGCATGGTGGCTCAGTCGTTAGAGCGCCCGCCTCATTAACGGGAGGTCGTGGGTTCGAACCCCGGCCGAGTCATAACGGAGACTTATAACAATGGGGCCTTCTGCCTTCTAGCTAGGCGCTCAGCATATTATATTGAAGAAGGGTAGTAATAACATATTATGCTATGCAGGGCCCGCTGGAAGAGCAGTTTCATAACTGAAGTGGCTACCCTGGGTAAATAAAACGTTATTATTATTATTATTATAACTGCACCTGTTTTCGTAAAACTACCATTCTAATCAGTGCAACACGATTATGTAGATGTAATTGGTGATATAATCATTACACAATCATATACACGGTTAGGTAATTAGTGATCACTGCGTAATTACAACTTTCACAGTCCTGTTTCGTCATCATCGCATAACAAGACGTTATTTTGTATACAAACTCTGCATGCATAATAAAAGCATGATAAATGGTACAATAAATCTTATTTGAACTGTACTTGACTTTTTAAAAAAAATCCACAATTATGATGAAACATAAATGTAGTAGGTTACAACTGGTCAGAACTCGGGAAAAAAACTGAGTATTAATACATTTGACGTTACTCTTTCAATGGAACATATATATGATAACGTATGAAATTTTCTATTACAACGATTAGTGGTAGATTTAATTGATGATATAAAAATTACAAAATCATATAACCGATTAGGTAATTAGTGGTCACTGCGTAATTACAAATTTCAGTCCTGTTTCGTCATCATCGCATAGACGTTATCTTGTATTCAAACTCTGCATGCATAATAAAAGCATGATAAATTATACAATAAATCTTATTTGATCTGTAATTGACTTTTTTAAATTTTGTTCAACAATTATGATGTAACATAAAATGTAGTAGGTTACAACTGTTAAGAACCCGGGGAAAAGAAAAGTGCTGATAAACTTGACTTCCTTTTTTCAATGGAAAACTATGATAACGTATGAAATCAGATGATAACCTGTCAATTTTGTGACAGTAATTCAGTTGTATTATCTATATCCTGGGCTTACGATCAGGATTTTCTAAAGTTTCAATATTGCTACGTTTGAAGTTTTAAGATACAGAGTAGTGATGTGAAACTCGATATCTGTCAGGGGCATACGCAGGGGGGGGGGGTTGGGGGTTAAACCCCCCCCCCCCCCCTTTGGTATTTTGATGTGTGTAAACCCCCCCTTTTAATTATTTAAAAAAAAAAAAAAAAAAAAAATTATACCCACGGCTAACCTAAAAAAGGTGACCTAACCCCCCCCCCAACGAAGAAAAATGTCAAATTTCGAGACCAAAAAAAAAAAAAAAGTGTCCGCTTACCCCCCCCCCCCCCCCCCCCCCCCCTAACCCCCCCCCCCCCCCCCCCCCTCCACTGAGCGACTTTTCGGCTGGCTGAGTCGTTGCGATTTTTTTTCGGACTCCAAAAAAAAAAAAAAAAATGTCCGCTTATCCCCCCCCCCCCCCCCCACTGAGCGACTTTTCGGCCGGCTCGATTTTCAAATTTATGGGAGCAAAATATTTTAAACCCCCCCCCCCCCTTGAAAAATCCTGCGTACGCCCCTGATATCTGTATATTACCCTAGAGATAGATTGAATACGAAAGACTAGAAAAAATACCGATAGACTATCAGGGTTGTGTTCATTGGAAATACAAGAATAATATATAATTATATTCCTAATGCTAAATATATTACTCATTGCGGATATAGTATCGAAAATAATATCGCTAGTGATATTCGTTTGTCTCGCAATGTGGTCAATAAGGAATCTAAAAGGTCACGACGTTTCGTATGCTACTGCGATACTTCGTCAGGTGATAAAAACTGTTGTAAGCAAGGGTCTTTTATACTTTACGGGAGGACCGTAAAGCGGTCTAAAATTCGATCGATAATTGGAACAATAACGCCCAATGCCTATTGGTCGACGCACACGGTGATCGACCAATCACCAAGGCCGCTGGTTCGGCCGCTGGTTCGGCTGATGCACCAGGCCTATTGGCCGACGCATACGGTACTCGACCAATCAACGGGTCGCTGGCTCGGGCCGTCTGCTGAATGGAATTATATTCCTATCAAAGAAATTAATGGACAATGATGGTATAATGGTATATTGAGAGAGAGAGAGAGAGAGAGAGAGAGAGAGAGAGAGAGGGGGAGAGAGAGAGAGAGGGTAGAGAGTGAGGGGGGCGAGAGAGAAATAGAGAGAGAGTAAAAGAAAGACAGAAGGGGAAATGAGATGAGAGAAAGAGGGAGGAGAGAATGTGAGAAAAAAGAGAGAGTAAGAAGAAGAAAAGGAAAAGGGAAAAGAAGAAGAATGGAGAGGAAAACGAAGAAGAAGAAGAAGAGGAAGAAGAGGAAGAAGAAGAAAAGAGAAGAAGGAGAAGGAGATAGAAAGAGAGAGGAGTAGAGAGAAAGAGATTGTCTGCTTACTCTGGGGCTTACCCCTCAATCGACGGTAGATAGGAAGTGATCTCATCTCAACTCTCGGTGACTAGACCCAACAGACCCCCCCCCCCTCTCTGTCTCTTGTACTCCTCTCTCTCTCACACACACACACACACACTCTCTCTCTCGCTCTCTCTATCTATCTCTCTATCTCTCCCTCTCACTCTCTCTCACTCTCTCTCTCTTTCCTTCTCACGTCTTGCTCGCGCTTTCTTCATTCTTTTCACGTTCTATCTTTTCTTCCTCTTTTCCTTTATCTGTTTCACTTTCTTCTATTTTTTTCGTTTCCATATAGCCTAAGCAAACTCCATGCTCATTCTCATATCGATATCTTTCTATCATACGTATCTTTTATTATTTTCTCACTCATACACTACATAGAGATGTCAATATTACTTTTTGCCGCCACCCCCCCCCCTTTCTCCCCTCCCCCCCCCCCCCCCTCTCCCCCTCTCTCTCTCTCTCTCTCTCTCTCTCTCTCTCTCTCTCCCTTCTATTTCTGTTCCCCCTCTCCCTCTCTCTCACTCCCTTCCTATTTCGTCACCGGTGATATAGACAGCGGAACGAGCGCATACCCGCAGCAGCTGTGCAGTCAGTTCTATACGAGAGATGAGCGTGCGAACATGTCTTACGCATCGTCGTCAGCCGACTGGCTCAAAGTTTTCCCCCAACAAATTTCTTTTCGCGCTCTTTTGAGTCGGCAGGTCCTACACCAGGTGGAAATTCGTATTCGCAACATCTAACGGGTTCACGGGTATTATCTCTTTAGCCTCTCATTACGTGTCAGCCAATTCAATTGTTACGCAGTTATTCCACTAGAGTATATAGCAAGGAGTTACTTTTCATTTCGCAAAAGTTTCGAGGTGTACCGAATCGACCTTCTCCCGCCATCAGCAAACCATGTAAATGGGTTTCATTCGAATCGTCTGCGCGAGATATTTTCTCAAAGGTCGATCTTCGGATATCGGTCGCAGTTTTTGTTTTCCACGGCTTCTAACACTGCTAGCTCCGGAATAAAATTTGCCAAATCATTTGGATGCCGAAAAGCTTGGATCTTGGAATTTACCTTTAAACATTATGTATTTTGTTTTATTCGTCACATATCTTGATTTTAACCAGAGAAAAGCTTT
Organism: Strongylocentrotus droebachiensis; assembly: GCA_035222895.1. Classification (NCBI taxonomy): domain Eukaryota; kingdom Metazoa; phylum Echinodermata; class Echinoidea; order Camarodonta; family Strongylocentrotidae; genus Strongylocentrotus; species Strongylocentrotus droebachiensis. The sequence continues at coordinate 348,926 of JAVYIG010001348.1, forward strand.
TCAATTTAGATACGGCTGTCTCTGAATCGGTTGCTTCAACCATGGGACCGCCTTGGAATTGCACTGCTAGTGGATATTAACACTGGGAATAACTCGCTCTCTCTCTCTCTGAGGATTTCTAAGTTGTACCCTGGATATTTATACTTTAAGGATATTTGAGGATTTTATTGACACACTCGACGTTATTTTGTTAGAGTTATATAAAAAGGTAGGTCAAATTGCATTTATTTTAGATACTTTATGTGACGCTAAAAGTACGTGTATATACGAAGTGGTGATTATTTACCTTGCAGTGTGTGTGATATATTGGTGATACGTTGATCTTCCTTCAAGTAAAATTGTAAATCATTGCCCGATAAATTAAGATAGCGAACGTAATTTTTGTAAAGCCTTAATATGATTAAGATATGCATAATCTATCAAAATCGATCATCAGCGTCAAACTATCATCATGAATCAGATTATGCCTTATAAAATAATGCAATTTATGTATGCATGAAACAAAACAACTCCTATAGAATCAGAGCTATAAGCCCAATTGTTTTCAAACTTATGCTAACAAAGTCCCTAGAATGCTCCAGAGCCTTTATTTGTGTGTGTAAGCGTGTTTAAATCAAATGTTGTAATATATGCATTTTTACATTTAAAAATCACTTGGAATTTATTTCTTGGACATGATGGAATATTAAGTAAAGTTGCATGCAAGGATGCTTGGTAATATAGAGTATTTCTACCACTCTGAAACTTTAGGCAATTTTTTTGGGGGGAAGCGTCATAATCTCCTCAATTACCTCTCAGTATCTCTTCTGCCGGCTGTGGTTTGCTAATTTTGACACCCTGTTTGGATATAATTTTTATATCGTGTAAAATAAGCTGCGAAACTGAACAAAATATGCATAGGAGAGTGTGGTTACGAGGGGACGCGATAAAGTGAAGCCAACTTGTAATGATTCTCATTTATCCATCTTTCCGCTGCAGAAACGGAGTTCCGAGGGGGAGGAGGGGTAGGGTGGGGGTGGGGAGCAAAAGAGGGGAGACAGGATAGATGAACAGGTGAAGAAGGTTCGAATGGGATACAGGTAGCTTACTGAATACAAATCTGCATCACTTTACATTACCATACGAATCATTCTTATCCCAATTGTCGGATGGATGCGAGAAATATTTTCTAATCACCGTGGATTATTTTGAGGGAAGGGGAAAAAAGGATAGGGAGGGGGGGGGGGGGTAATAAGCCTGGTGCTGTTTGACACATTGCACTGTAATTCTCAAGAAGACACTAATGCGTTTAACCTGTAAAACGACTTCACCAAGTAAGTTTAATTCTATTAACAAATAGAATATATGATCTTTTAGTTGGCAGTTAGTTTTGTCTAAATCAGTACTTAATGTATCAGGCAAGGTTGGGAAACATAGAGTAGATAGGGGAACGTGGAAATGAATTTGACTTAAACAAACTGGCGAATTCAGTCATGGACCCTAACGTATCACCCCCCCCCCCCCTCCCCTCTCATCTGAGAAACCCAAACCTGCCACACTTTAAATACAGCTGAATAAAAACGTAAATAAAAATGTGCCCTTGTAGCCGTAGGCCGAATATGAATATTTTTTGAAAGCTTTAGACCTATGCCCCCACCCCCCCCCCCCTTTCACAAAACGCGGTAAAATATCATGGATCCGCCGTAGACCCATTTTGAATTGAAAAGGACAAGGAAGATAAAAAAAAAAACTCATCTATACTGGTGTATAGTAATATGCAGAGATCTTGTTTCATAAAAAATTAGAGAGGGGGGGGGGGGGGGTGGTAACAAAAACGAACTGTCCCATGTCAGTGTGCTGTGCAGTTAAATTAGGAAAGGTGATTTGGACAAATTGATAATTTTAGGGTGATTTTTGTTTTTGAGGAGGGGCATTGTCTCAAAATCGTTCCATCTACCTATCTCAATCACCCTCATTTCTCATTAATCATAATAATT